>CM050164.1:339032971-339045471 GCA_027410445.1 Discoglossus pictus | reverse complement strand
CGGCAGCACTCATGTTTAGACATTAATGGCTGTGTGTTGGGTTGTTTTGAGGGGACAGCAAATTTACACTGTTATACAGGCTGTACACTTACTACTTTACATTGTAGCAGAGTCTCATGTCTTCGGTGTTGTCACATGAAAAGATATAATAAAATATTTACAGAAAATGTGAGGGGTGTACTCACTTTTGTGAGATATTGTGTGTGTGTGTGTGTGTGTGTATATGTATATATATATATATATATATATATATATATATATATATATATATATATATATATATATATATATATATATATATATATATATATATATTAATTAATTCTACAGTTAAAGTGCTAATCTCTTATTTTTCTTTGTGCTCCACTGCATATTTTCCCAATGTGTGACCTGATTAAATAATTATACTTTTATAGTTAACAAAGAATTTTCACTATATTATGAGATTAAGGAATTGTAAATGTAATTCTTCTCAAACTGAGATACATTTTATCTTCTTATGTTGGTATGGGAAGCCTGAAGAGGAGTTGCTGAGAAGATGGAGTTTCTCACACTCAGGAAATAGTCTCTTAGCGTTGTACAGGCAGAAAAATGCAAGGGCAGCACGAGGGTCGTGCCATAGATGTAAAGGCACATTGCTGTACCATGCTGCTTTTTGGCTGTAGGTCACATGCTTGAACTCAGGACTGGAGGATTCCTGATGTGCTACAGAATCTCAGATTTGTACCCAAGGCAGATCATGTCACTTAAACGCTGTAGGTGACGTGATGGAATTAATTCACCTTGTAACTTCTCAAAATAAAATCAAACTGCAAGTACAAGGAGCTTACAAATTATGTTTTATATGTTTATGATAGCATTGTTGTCTACATTAAAAAAGGGGATTTTATTTTTGTATGCTTGAAAAATAAGCCATCGTAAAAATTGAATATTTACTTTGTGTTCTCTAAGTAATCTAAAGTTTTGAAAATCTTAGGAAACCGCTATAAAGCATTTCAAAACTTGTTATAGCAAGGTATGGCAGGTGCAGCCAATCATATCCAAAAATATTAAAATGGGATGTTTTTTTTGTTTATGAACACACTATTTAATGAACTATTTATAAAAGTTTATTAAGACAGCATTTCTGTCTGTAGTTGTAAATAAAGTATACATTTTATCTAGTATAATGAAAGCCCAAATTATATATAAAGTTAGCATTTATTCCCCTTGTCTTCATCCCCTGCGCACCTCTAGGGGCTGTCATGTTGGCCTCTAGGTTAGGGGTTTTATTATGTTGGATGCAATTTATACTTATTTACCATTAAACTATTATTATCATTATTATTATCATCATCGTTTATTTGTAGTGCGCCAACATATTCTGTAGCGCTAGACATAAGTTGTGATCAAGGCAAAACACATTACAAAAGATGGAGGGCCCTGTCTATGAGCTTAGAATCTGGTGTCCATAATGCTCTCTCACTTTAGTTTGTGTTGTTTGTTATTGCCATTTATCATCCTGGATTTGTAGTTAATTTTTAATTTGTAGTTAATAGTTCATTTTTATTTGCATTCTGTGTTGCTGATTTTCCAATAATTTTCCATTTGATGTATTTTGACTTTTGTATTATTAGGACACAGAGTCTTAGATACACTGAGTGTTCAGAGCCAGGCTTGGCATTCCACAGCGCCATTGTTCAGCACTCCTCTGCTGGCACACATAGATCGGATGTCTTTTGTACTCTGATCAAATAGATATACCTGGAAAATCCAGTTTTATATGTGAATTGTAACTTTGTGTAAAAAGTGAATGGTATCCTGTGCCTCAAGCTCTAATGATCCTGTTATGCTGTGCTCTGAAGCATTTTATTGTGATATCGGTACAATGGTAAGCTGTGGAGCAATGACACTTTTTGGATGCAAAATACCCATATGACCTATATAGGTGACATTTGTTTCAGCAAGGGCATAGTAGTATCTTGCAGAAGGAGCAATAGAACAAAATGTTACATATTAAAGTTGGAGGATTTGAGATTTAGGAGCAATGTTCAAATCTACTTCTTTACACAATGGGTGCTAGTCAGGTGGAACAGCCTTCCAGCCAACGTGGTAGGGCCAAACACACAGTTTTTTAGGTAGATAAAATGCACAGGCTAGATGTTACCTTTGGTTATTATCTGCTGTCAATTCTGTTTTTATATTAGTGGCAGCCTTTTCTAAGGCAGGTGGAATACAAGAATGTGTTTAATGCTTACATTAAATAATACAAAACATTCACCCACCACGTTTTCTAGTAATGCTATAAGCTTTAGTCACATTGTGTTTTTAAAGTCTTATCGCATATATAGTTCTCTGCAGCACGGGCTTGCCAAAAACCGTTGGTAATGCAACGTTAAAACTGCGGGCAAAGCGAGGGCCGTGGTTGGGGGCAGGAAAGGAACGCCGAAGGATCTCCTTGCGCTGGTGGAGATGAGCGCCATAGGCGCGCATCCCTACGACCCTGTACGCATCATACCTATGATCCACTGGACTTTAAAAAAATCGTCTGCAAAAATTACGGCGTGTAACATTTTGAAAAGGAAACCACCACTTAGAGAAAAAAAAAATACGACCCGCAAAAAATGTGAAGTGAAGTTAACGGCCGAACCACGCACATCGAAAAACACAGAAAAACACCACAAAGAGGCACAGGGGGACAGCCAGGACATCTGGGAGTGAGGTTGCACGCAAATTAAAGTTGTATTTGCAGAGTTTCGCCACTCGAAAATCGCCTAAGCGAGAGAAAAAAATTGGCCACCCCCCCAAAAAAAAAAAAAAAACCCTAAGCACGCAAAACACCGCTAGACACATACGACTTTTACCCAGGAACGTACGAGGTACAAAATACACAATTAGGAAGGATGGAAAATGTTGGAGACCTGTGTAACACATACACACTCGCCCCTATTTTACAACACTAACTTAAAACTAATACCGTATTGGTCCGAATATAAGCCGCAACTTTTTTCCGATTTGCAAGCTTGTGATTTACGGGTGCGGCTTATATTCGCGACCTTAACAAAATGACTGCCAATGTGCGGGCTTTGCGACTTACGTGTGCGGCTTATATTCACAAACGTAAAATTACTGCCGATTTTGCATGCTTGAGACTGCGATATTGTAGCGATTTCCGGTTTTAGTGATTCTAACATCCTGTAACCTGCAAAAGAAGTTACAGTACTAATTAGAAAGCCTGATCTTGCAATGGCTGATCACTTGGAGTCTTTTTCTCTCCAATTTTAAGGCTGCGGCTTATATTCGAGTACTATCTTTTTTCTATTTTATACCCTTGAATTTTACAGGTGCGGCTTATATGCGGGTGCGGGTTATATTCGGGCCAATATGGTAACATTACCATTTTAAAATGCCGCCTTACACAACTAAAGAAACGGTTTAGCCTCACGCATGCAGCCTATTTACACTGTACACTGTACACTTGCCACATTGCTGACATTTTCTCCTCAGATCACCAACAGTCCAAATGTGCATTGTATGCTGCAGGAAAAACAACTGCGATTGTTAGCTCTTCAGCATATTGATTGCTGGATATATTAATTACAAATAGGTAAAGTATATTAATTAATTTAATTAATAATTTAAAAAAAATATATATTTATATATTTTTTTAAAACAGGGGAGTGGCTCGCAATAAGCGCCAAAGGCTTACATTGTGTGGCAAACAGCATTACCTGCCTTACAATCTTATTGTCGTCATTTTTTGACGGGCAAGTCGCTAGTTGCTTTATAGTACCCACCATGTTGATGTCTAGGTGAACTTCAGTGGCCAGCAAGCTGGATGGAAACTAGGTTTCTGTCAACTTATAACAATATTGCACTTCAGTACCAGCGCTTAGTTTGGTGACATTTGTTTCCAAAGCTGCCGTACAGTATCTTCCATGCATCTTCTATTAACAAGAAGACATGGTCACATTCTGCCTCATAACATATATGTAAAACTTGTAGAGGGAGATGTTGAGGTACAACAGATTAGTAGTGTGGTCATGAGGATCTATTACTAGAATGGAGTAATATCAGATCAGGCACATATATAAGGAAGCAGTAGATTATGGGCATATTTAGGTTTTATGCGGCTTTTCAGATTTGTGCTCCCAGCTTCACCTCTCATACAGTATATCTGATCGGAAGTATCTGTGTCAGGTACTCTGAAAGACAGAAGTGTCATGTATCCTATACATTTCTGTTCATATACACACAATATGTTCTGGTGCTGCACCAGCAAACCTGAGCTTGTCTGCTGTTGCTTGGAAATATTGTGCCTTAGGCCTGGACCTTGTTGATATAGGTTGAAATAAACCACTGCATTAGCTTCTGATCAACAAAATGTGTGCAAATTAATTAGATTTTGAAACATTTAATGTTAAAATTAGTCCAAAAGCTTAGCAAGACTGAACCAGGTAATTAGGCAGCTACTTCTGTATATGAATGAAATTAGATCAAATATAAGTAAAATTAATAGTAATTGCATATTTGGGCAGTAGAACCAAAGCAGTATAGCATTAAATGTTAAGACATATATGTGATGAGCCATCTTTACACAGTATCTCAGGTCCTGTAATCCCCACTATAAATTTTAAAAGTATTTTATAATCTTGCAACTTGACTTCAGAGCCTAAATACCTAAAAAAAAAAAAAAAAAATTCATATTTCCTAGAAGCAATACAGTTTAGAAGATATGTCAGAACTAGATTGTGATTATTCAAATATACAGGAGGTTGCTGAAACAATATAAAGGAAAGCACACAATGGGTTAATAACAAACTGAAAACTCTGCCTTCTGTGCAATGCAATGTTTTGATGGAGTATATAGCACTCTGGTATATGGTAATCAGGATAGGGTTCAGGGAGGTATCCTTTCCATTTAATCATATGTCTCTTATAGAAGCAAAACTGTTATTTATCGGTAGGCCAGACCAGTGAGATGAATTAATACTTTAAGGGGATATACTCACACATGTATGTAAAAGAGTTTACTGTGCAGTACCATTTCTTAGGGCTAGATCACAGTACTGCATATAAACCAATTTCCCAGAAGAAAAAGGACATTTACTTCAATAAAGATTTTTTTTGTTCTAGGAAAAATGTTGATAAAAGTATCCAGTCTCTTGTGATCTATTCCTTAGAGGGAATCATATGACATAACTCTTAGCTGCACCCTGGGCCTCTAATATCCATGATTAGTTACACTACAGACACCGCTCCCCAGGGATAGAGACTGTAGGGAGATTAATTGTTTCAAATGCTATGGAAGATTCCTTGATATTATAAGGTATACTAGCGAATTTCCCGTCAAAAAATGACGGCAATGAAATTGTAAGTGAGCTAATGGTGTTTTGTGTATAATAATGAAATATATAATACATTAATAAATGAATATACTTGACCTATTTTGAAGCATTGTGTTGAAGAGCGGTCAATGTGTTTTGATGTTGCTGCAGCATTAGTGGTGTGGATCTGCTGTGTAAGCGTGATGAATGTGTGCAGTGTAATAGTGTGCGTGCGCAAGAAGAAACCGTTAGCGTAGTTGTGTACTTCTGCATTGGCGTAAAATGGCGGGTAATGTATGGTATGCGTCTTAGTGGAATATCCGTAGGTCTTTTGTGGTGTTTTGCGAGTTTCTTGTGGTGTTTTGCGTGTTTATAGTGCTGTAGCCTCGTTTTGTTCAGCAGCCATTCTTTCTGTCGCTTAGAGAATTTTTTAGTGTGTAAACTCTTTTATTTTGAGTTAAATGAAGGTGTAAGTTGTTTTTTTGAGGTCCTGGATGCTCCCTCTTGGTGTAGGTAAGCTTTTTATGTATGTGCTGTGTGTATTTATTGTGTTATGAATTTTGTAATGTTCGCGAGTTGCGTCCGATTGTTGTGAGGTCGTAATGTGTGTTAACGTGTCTCGTACGTTGTTTGCATTGCAACTAAAGTTTGCGAGGGTCGCAGTTGCTGGCAAGGAGCACCAAAGGCGCTCCATGCCAGCAACTGAGGCCCTCGCTCGCAGCCCTCTCTACGCGAGCCTGCAAGCGTTAGCAACAACTCGTACGCTCACAACTATATATGTGACTAGCAAATTGCCCGTCAAAAAATGACGGCAATGAAATTGTAAGGTAGCTAATGCTGTTTGGTGTATAATAATGAAAGATCTAATACATTAATAAATGAATATACTTTACCTATTTTGAAGCATTGTGTTGAAGAGCTGGCAATCTGTTTTGAGGTTGCTGCAGCATTAGTGCTGTGGAGCTGCTGTGTAAGCGTGATGAATGTGTGCAGTGTAATACTGTGCGTGCGCGAGACGAAACCGTTAGCGTAGTGTTGTACTTCCGCATTGGCGTAAAATGGCGAGTTATCTGTGGTATGCGTCTTTGCGGATTATCCGTCGGTGCTTCGTGGTGGTTTTCGAGTTTCGTGTGGTGTTTTGCGAGTGTGTTGTGGTGTTTTACGTGTTGAGAGTGCTGTAGCCTCGTTTTGGTTTTTTTCGGCGGCCATTTTTTCTCTCGCTTAGCGATTTTATTAGTGTGTAAAGTGTTTTATTTTTATTTAAATTAAGGTGTAACTTGGTTTTTTGAGGTGCTGGATGGTTCCTCTTGCTGTAGGTAAGCTTTTTATGTGTGTGTTGTGTGTATTTATTGTGTTTTAAATGTTTGTATGTCGGCGAGTTGCGTCCGATTTTTGCGAGGTCGTAATGTATCGTAACGTGTCTCGTATGGTGTTTGCGTGTGTAGCCTCGTTTTTCTTTTTGTTCGTCGGCCATTTTTTGTGTCGCTTTGCAAATTTATTGTCTAAACTATTTTATTTTGTGTAAAATGAAGGTGTAAGTTGTATTTTTGAGGTCCTGGATGCTTGCTGTTGCTGTAGGTAAGGTTTTTATGTATGTGCTGTGTGTATGTATTGTGTTTTTAATTTTGTAATGTTCGCGAGTTGCGTCCGAGTGTTGCGAGTCCGTAATGTGTGTGAACGTGTGTCGTATGTTGTTTGCGAGTATCGTAATGTGTGTGTCGTGAACTTTGGGATGGTCGCAGTTGCTGGCATGGAGCGCCTGCGGCGCTCCATGCCAGCAACTGAGACCCTCGCCCAGTGCCCTCGCTATGCGAGCCCGCAGCGTTAGCAACAATTCGTACGCTCACAACTATATATGTGATAATATACTTATGTATCTATTTTACCTTTATGTACTTTATTCTATCAAGAAGTGCGTGCTTATGAGCCTAAAATCAAACAAATAGTCCCTGTTTGGGTCTGCCCACTGCAGAATATGTAGGGCTGGAGGTGCAGTATCCTAGCCTACCAATGGCCACTCTCAGAAGCATCTGAGATGGTCAGTGATTGGCTACTATGAGACACAGCATTGCAAGTAAAGCAGAGTGTGTGTCTTTGTGAGCTTCAAAGGGTTGATCCAAGCAGGTAATATTGGTTTGATTTTAGGCAATACAAAAAAGATGTTATAAAAACTTTCTAATAAAATAAAATAAAGTATAGAAAAGTAAATGGATACGCAGTAACATTCAGAATCCTTCCATATCACTTCAAATCAAAGCAAAATATAAGTAGCTATTTATTCAGGCTGTTTTGATGAAAATCTGGCCTTATTTGCATATAAAAATAAACACGCTGTCACACTGAGCCCCCTGCAGTCCAGTGGGACCGGCTGTGACTTTCTGACAGGAAACGCCATTAAACCCAAGGCACAAGCTGATTTGCACATCCTAAATAAAGTGTGCAGCTAAGAATAAGCTTTCTTTTCTTCAGAACAGGACATGTGTAGGAGTGCACTGTTATTACAAGGCAGTATTTCCAAGACATGGCATTTAACGACTGAATCCTAATTTAACACATTCTTCTCTTGAATAACTCTTCATGCATTAAATAATAGCTTTAGAGGCTCATGTCTTTCATATTACAAAAGTATAAAAAATATTGTTTAGGAATGTATTTTATCTTTTTTTTTTCTATTGACACAGTAAATGTTTGTTTTCTAAAGTTATTCTTTCTGCACACCCCTATTTCAAAGAGTTTTTCTTTACTGTGGTATGCGTCAATAGGTTTGTGTAACCTGTGTGTTTCCAGATGTAATTTTCAGGCCTGTTGCGTGCGTTTTTTGTAGCCCCTATGAGCTCTTCTAGTATCTGCTGGCATGGTGTTTTCTTGAGTACCTTGATTAATTACATGCACCTGTGTGAGTCAAGTAGATTTTTCCCATCTGAACGTAACTGTACTAAAAGACATAACAGGTTATGCAAAGCTATATATAGCTTGCGGCTCTATTTATTTTAGTTCCACCAAGTTTTCACTTAAATGAATTGGATACTTTATAATTCCCCGTGGCATGAGGTCACAGGTTGCGCTAACAAATCTACTGAAGTGCTGAGAATAAATCCGTTTAGTTTGTGTTTTTTGATTGGACATGTTTAACTGAGCGGCCAGTATTGGTTATTTTACAGAATATTTTATACCAACTGAAGATACCAAATCGCTGATGATCTCTTCACTTAAAGGCATGTCTAAGTTTCCCTGTTTTTACCCTTTTCTAGTCTAACACATGCGGCATATATCATAAACTCACGTTACATTGAGTCATTCTATACACATACGGATTTATTTTATTTAAAAATAAAACTTGTTTTCCACACCCCCAAGCTGCTTATATAGGCACAGTGTACCTACCAATAGAAACATTGCATTTTGGTTATGGATTTTAACTCTTTACTATCCTTCAAGCCAGCAGCACAATGCAGAGATCTACAGATCAGTGTCTGGCTCCTCCTGCTTCCTTCTACAGGTGGACAACACATCCAATGATTCCTTCCTGCACATACTGCCATCAGTGATTGTTAAATTGTATTAGCTGCCTGTAATTGGCTCGAATGAATTATGAATGCTATGATGATTTCAGCAAGAATCTTCAGGGGTATTAACAACTGCTTGCAAACTCAAGAGATTTAGGAAACATCAGGGTGAGTTTGTTAATGTTTATTTTGGTTTTTTTTTTTTTCATACAAAAAGTTTCCATAAACAGTCATAATCCAGGAAATTTAGATATGCCTTTAAAAGTACCACTGCATGCCAAAACTTTCTAGAATACACTTAAAATATTGTGTTCTAAAGATGCCAAAAATATGTTTTTGTGTTGAAAATAGGTGCTCTATAATGTAGACTAGGAGGGATTTTTTTCTCCTCCTCCTATTGTCCAGAACAATCTCTGGGCTGCAACATACCATGTTATCTCTTTTATATTTAAATTAAGTTATCTCCCTTCTCTCAAGTCTCTTTTCATTGAATTCATATACACTTCAAAAATGGTTCTGCATGTAAAAAGTTATAGCACGTGGTCTTTTAAATGCGCTATGGAAAGTTTTGTTTGGGACTGTAAATGGACACTCAGGAAGTCTCACGTTTTTACTATGCCTTAGTAGACTTGTAAGTGGCCAGATGTTTTTAGACGGTAAAAAAAAGGCATGCATTAATTTACTAACTAATGTGTATAACTTTACTTTAATGCATTTAACCATTTGCTCTTTTGAGTTGCTGGTTTCCAAACTGACAAGACCCTTGTAGCTTGATTTAGATTTCTGCAAATCTTATTTTGGTACACTGGTACTTATGGTTATCAGAGGTCAATTGGGGCAGTTAATTGCCTCTCTCCATTCAAGGTAATATCCCACTAGTAGAAGCAGATAAACTGAAATAGAATAATGGCTTCCACAACAGCATAATTACACAAAATAGTAAAAAAAAAAAAAAAGACTGAATTACATTTTGGGAAAATAGACAAAATAGTGTGATTTCTTTCTTACTTTGAATAACACTGAAATATAGACTGACCCTATAACAACATTTTTGTTGGAAAGAGGATGAATATAATCAAAGCATGAAATGCTATATAATGGCAGAACACTAATTTTGCTCAAAGCTTATGTTGGTCAGAAATGTAAGTCATTTGGAATGGCACAAATATAAAGACTTGTTATTAGCAATCTATAGAAAAAAATAGAGAACCATATGTACCATATTTATGACCTATTCAAAAACGTGTGGCTAATCTCACAAAGCGTATTTTGTCATATTGAAATTACAGTTATGATGACTCAAAATGTCACAAAATCTTTGCAGGGTTCCTCAACTAAATGAAGGTTAAACCTGATTGATTTATATCTATAAAGCATATTAAATGTACTATATTTACACTTCGTTTCATTTTTGGTATTCTTTTTTTTTATATGTCTTGCCTATTTTAAAGAAAAAATGTGATTCTTTGGACTTTACCCTGATCACATGGTCAGCTTGCTTCTTTCCATCTCTGTTGTCAGATATATTTAGCAGATGCAATGCATGCTGGGCTTGTGTCCCTGGTCTGTGACCTGGTTAATAGTTATTTACATATCTTTATTCTTTCACAGCACTAACAGAATATTTAGAAATCTTAAGATTTAACAAGTCCGGGTCAAGGAAGCTTTGGATTTAAAATAAACTTTTATATTGGTTATCCGCTTTCATCAGAAATGTATTCGAATACAAGGGAATGTTACATTTGTGTTATCAAAATGAAATGTAGGTCCCCCTGATGAGATGACCATAGAGGGCATATACTTTAAAATATATAAAAAAAAATTAGAAAGCAAAGTAAAATACAGCAATTATTTTGCTTTGTTATGTACCATTTGGTTTCCAGTAATCAACTTCCTGAGGTGGGAGGGGACTCTGGACAGCAAGTGTCCTCTACACAGTGAGAATGTGGCTTCTCTACAAATCTACCAGTAGCAGTAAGAACACACCCTTCTCTCTTGCTCTCTCTCTCGTTAATGTAATAATAAATGTATGTAGGGTGTTTATGTGGGCTATCATCCTTCCCCTTGTAGCCTTAAGTGTAAGTACTCTCTTATGGTATGAAACACTGCCACCCCAAGCCCTCAACATTACTAATCCTTATTTAAGGACACCCATGAGCCCTATCAATACCCACTAACAGAGCTCCATGAAACATTATCCTATAAGGGTCCTTACGGATCCCTAAGCATGTGGTGTTCCCTCTATGCAAGCTATGGGGTGAAGATCCTACTAATAGCCCCCAAACCTATTCTAAATGTTTAAAAGACTAAATTAATTTAAAGAAAAAATAATTAGTAGCAAACAATAAGACATGATAGTGTACTCAAAAATAAAAAATTACAAAAAAAGATGTACAGTATATCTTAAAATTAAATAGTTAATACTGTACTGCCCTTGATCCTGCTTAGTCAATTAAAGACATGGATGATATCTTCAGTAGATCAGCCTTAATGGAGGCTTTTGGGCAATTGAAAATGCCAGAACCCAAATATCCAGATGATAGATATATATTTAATTCAAACCAAAGGGTGCTTCTCCTGACAGCAGCTCCTTCGAACGAACAACTTATTGGTGCCTTACCCTTTTATTCATAACTCTAGGGCTAATTGGCTGACATTAAGGTTGCGAGTTTTCAATCTCACTAGGTGAAGCACTGTGTATGTCTGATTAAAAGCTCAATAACAGGGCCCTCCATCCTTTGCACTGTTTGAAATTGGTCTTGACTTGTGCTTAACCCCTGTATAGCGCTACAGAGTATGTTGGCGCGTTACCAATAAGTATACCAATAATATCTGTCAATCAAAAAGAAAAAAAGTCAAGCGAGATTGTTGGTGGAAACGCTCACAGAACATAAACTCATTAGTTTTTTTTTTATGTTCAGAATGTGATTTCTCCGTTATTTTTAACATGATTTTCACACAAAAATAATAATTATAATAATTTGAGGGCAATGAAATGGAGGCTAAAGCCATGGGACAACCAGGTGACAAAAGAAAACTGATGTCTGAAGTAAAGAATGATTTTGATATAAAAACTGAAAACAAAAAGCTGTTGTGAACTGAACTTTTTATTAGTAGAAAGAGATTTAGTCCTAGCACAAGATCATCGGGATCTGGCTACATTTCCCAGCAGGCTTATCTGAAATGTAATGTCTATAGGTAAATATACCCATAGTCATGTGATCTATGCCTTAGTATCATTTATTTGGTTCATTCTGGTATTTTTAGTAAGTGTTCCATTATAGAAATAGATTTTGTATAAGTAGAAATAAGGCCTCAAGTCACAATGCATAACTAGGCCTCAAGTCACAATGCATGGGCCAAGCTGATAAAACTCATCTTAACAGTCTTGCCAGGAATCCAGCCTGCTTGGGCTTTTATCATGGCAACAGCTGCTAAGTGTCAGGAAAAGTGAAGACAGCGAGTTGCCAGCTGCTGTAAAGAGCTGCTTATGTCCCCAATTGAGTTCCTGAGGCTATCTGATTTATTGGTTGCAGGAAGGACATAATACAGCCTGCATTCCCTCCTCACTGCAAGGATTTATAGGCTGGGATGTTGTGCAGTTTGTCTGCTCTGTGATCTTGCTCACTTATTTACTTATGTCCCAATAGGCCAGAGAGGTGTGTTGGGAATGGGCCATAAAGATGCA
>CM050164.1:338890471-339027971 GCA_027410445.1 Discoglossus pictus | reverse complement strand
CCATTACCTTGCGTTACATCCCACCTACACAGCATATTAAGACCATATAACTATTGAGTACCAAAATGTCCTATAACCATGGATATTATATTATTAAGGTCTGATGTTCCATCATATTGTCAATAAGGAGTTTGCTTACAGATATGCTAGTTTTAGTGATAAAAGGTACAGATATTTTTAATAGATCTGTAAACATTTGCTCAAAAGTTATTTTAAGTTTATTTTTTAACAGATGGACGTAAGCCTTTCCCGGTAAACCATGGACAAACTAGCGATGACACTTTGTTAGAGGTAAGACTGTGATTATTCTTTATTATTTTCATGTTTTCACATACCCTACATTAAAACTCATTGTATATATTATTTTATTGCATAAAACTCAAATGAGGGCAAATTTGTAGAGGCCTAAAAATTATGGAAACGATTGGCGTACTCACAAAGTTAGTTTTATATGACTTGTTATAATCTCTCTTGCCTCCCCTCCTTTGTTAGCTTTTTTATGCTTGTTTTCATGTATATCATTCCTAAAAAGATTCCTCACGTTGTTTCCTAAGCCAACAATAAGTGTGCTACATTCTGCCTGTAAATGTATCGTTTTATTATAGATTTTTATCTTCAATAATGTATTATCGATTTTTATGTTACTAATGAAAGTTTGTTAACTTATTATTATTATTATTATTATTATTATTATTATTATTATTCAATGCATGATTTCAATTAAAATGAACAGGTGTTTAAATATCCAGAGCCAGTTTAGCAGTAGTGCAGGGAAGATAGCTGCTTAGGAGTGCCCGATCTTGTCTTGATGGCCATATGATGTAGCCTTGACATCAGCTCCCATTTGTTTTACATCATTAAACATTGGTCACCTGTGCCACGAATTAGAGACTGCAAGAAAGGGAAATTTGTCTTGCTATGGAGAGGAAAGTTTGTATCACCTGACGAGTGATGTTACTGGAAAATTACGCGTTTTTAAGTAATATATTCAGACTTGTACAAATACTATGTTTGTAAATGTATTTAAGAAAAAACACAATTACTGAAATAAAGGCATTCTCCACAAGCAGCCAGAAGTGGGTTCAGGGTTTTCATTATCGGTTGCTTATGTTTAGTTAAGATGAATAGGTTTTTCATACAAACACCGTCTGTTCCAGTGTTGTAGATAACCATTTGCCAGCATTTTGGTGTAACTGTAGTCAGGGGTTTAGCATTCCATAAATTGTAAAGTGTCAAACCTCACCTCGAAAGTTCATAGATTAAGAATTTTATTGTTGGATGCATTTATGTAGCCAAGACTTAATAAACTTTGCTTTTTCAGGCTATTAATGCCATTAAATCAATCCCTAGTTCCCTTGCTCAGGATAAGATGGGGTAACATGCCTCAATGAGATGTTAGGAATCATTTATACATTGTGGAAAATGGAAGACCTATATAGAAGAAGGCCGAGACCTATACTGAATTGTAAAGTTGATAATGAATCATTTATTTTAAATTAACTGAGAAAATATCTCTAATAAACTAAATATAGTGTATATTTAATCATCTGTAAAATATTTTATTTGCTACAGAAAACTGCATTTACTTTTTTCTAACCTTTTTCTTCTCTTTTGCTAGGATGCTATAAAAGTTTGCAAAAAGTTTATGGAGCGGGATCCAGATGAATTGAGATTTACCGTTGTTGCTTTCTCCAAAGCATAACCAATCCTGCTCTATCCTGCATATACAAACCTGCCATTTGAACTCGGAAATAAAGCCAAGAGTTGAAGCTGTTAATTTTTATATTCTCACTTGCCTCTGCAAATATCAGAGTACTGTAAATTAATAAAAACATTTACTAAGTCTCTCACATGTAGTGGTGAATCTGTTTTAACATTTCTTTAAATGCTCTTTCTTAACAAAATCAAAGTTGTAATTATGTAGGAAATGGTGATGAATCTAATGGTGCCAAAAGACAGATGCTGTTAAACAATCACATTTTGTAAAATAATTAGACTAGGCAAACAATGAGAAGATTGATGAGCTCAATTTTCATTTTCCAACAAAGGTAATTATAACTACAGCATTATTTGTGTGTGTCATTGTTTCATTAGCTGCAAAATATTTTTTAGAGCAAGTATAAAGAGAAAAGTAGAGGAAACAAAACGGCAGAAATGAGGCACAGGAAGTGTATCGGAAAGGGAGTGAGGGGCAGATAGGGGGAGGATAATTAGGGAAAAGAGCGAGGAGGGAAAGGGAAGAGTGAATTTTCAAAGTACAAGTAATATATAAAATGGGGAAATATAGAAAATTGGCATGCTAGAGAAGAATACTAAAGAGAGAAGAGATGGGTTGTGAAATAGGTGATTGATGATGAAATGCAAAAAAAATGATGGAAATATGTGAAAAAGCGAGGATGGTATGTTCTACTACAGTTCTTTCATAATTGTCCATACACTCTGTTTACCCACTACAATTGTTGTATAGTTTAGTCATGTCCAACTCCTATGGACAGCAGCACGCTAGGCACATCTGTCAACCAATGCCCCACTGAGCTACCTCTAGCTCATGTTCTTTGCTTCTGTATACATTTCTGCCCTTGATGTTGCATTCTTTGTCTACCTTAAGTCTTTTCCAGCAAGGGAATCATGTCTTCTCATAATATGGCCAAAATATTTGAGCTTCAGCCCCATGATCATACCTTCCAGTGAACAAATTAGCTTGATTAACTGTAGCATTGATTTATTGGACCTTAATTTTATCCAAGGGACTCTAAGCAGTTGTCTCCATTACCTCAATTCCAAGGCATCAATTCTGGAGTTCTTAGCCTTTTTTTTGTTACAGAATGTAAATACTGAGAATATCATAGTTGTAAATATACAGACCTTTGTTCATAGTGCAATATATTTGCTTTTTAACAGCTTGTTCAGACTTGTCATAGCTTTTCTCCTCAGCAGCAAGCATCTATTAATTTCATGGTTGCAGAGATCTTGGAGACAAGGAAAATCAAATCTGTCACTGTCTCCACTTCTTCCCCATCTATTTGCCAGGAACTTAGTTCGCAGTTTACCATGATCTTCTTCTTTTTTGAGATCCAGAATGGGCCCACTACAATATAACACAACACATTTAACATATTCTAAAATGCAGAGTTAAAAGCCTTTCCTTTACTCTCCTAAAGTCAGTCCATTAAATGTTTTTGATAAACTCTATCCCATTCTTTCTGACTCTCTCCTTCTCTTCACAGCTTCAAATACTTTCTGAAAACCCAATTTGTCCTTCTTCCATATCAGCTACTCAAATAAATAAGACCGTGATGCTTCCTGTGCGTACGTCCTGCTGCCACATGGACCACCAACATGTAATCCTCTGCCTTCTGCATCTAATACCATTAACTTTTTTTCATGTGCTCATAAGAGAACAGCACCCTCAAAATACGTTTCTGTACCAATATGTATACTTTTGCCAGATCTGTCTTGGGTAACACTGCAGCAGAATACATTGGTGCTTTATAAACTAATGATGAAAATAATAATAATACCATGTGAAATGCAGTTACTGTCACAGCATGTCTAGTTATCGCCATGAATCTAATAATTTCACTTGTCCCATTAAAGGACATAAAGAGACCATTTGTCATTGTTGCATGTAGAAGTGTTTAAAAATGCTGCATTGTTTTTTTTTTGTCCAACTAAAGCCCCAGTCCCATCTCTTTATATAAAATCACTGAATATTGCATGTCTTTCTCTTCCATTGATTAAATAAACATTTCAGACTCTTTCAGTGTCTGTGATGGTAAGACCTTTCTTGATATCAACATTACCATAGCAGCAGAGTCTTAAACAAATAAATATAAAGAAAGGCTTGGGAATTTTGAAATCTCTAGCAACCTTAGATCATTAAAACAAGTTTAAACGTGGTTATGGAATTCATGTCACACAATGAGGATCACAATGTTGTGTCTTTCTATGAATTTTTAACATCTGTTCAACATGTAGATATTCTGCCAGCTTTTTATGTACCATTTGCATCGTATTCTGTATGTTTAGATTTGTTTGGCTTTCAGTTCCAGTGACTATCAGATAGTGTGACAGATCCAGGATGAGAAATGATACAAGGCATAATAATTAAGAATCCTTGAGGAGGGATTTCAGTGTAAATAATTGTACTTGCAATTGCAGTCTCTGTGTGCGATCTCCTGTATTTGCCATTTACATACCATATTTTTATTACATGGTCCATTAAATAAAAAATGTAATTAGACAAAGTAAAAATATACAAATATAGAGCCTTATTCAATTAGGTGGCGCAAGTTATGGAGGTATAGGCCGTATGTCTGATGGCCCGCAGCGTTCGCAAGTTATGGTGCTATACAGTTGCTCAAGGCCGCAAATTATGGTCTGATAGCAAAATTTGGAAACCATGCTATTGTACAGTGGATATAAAAAGTCTACACACCCCTGTTAAAATGTCAGGTTTCTCTGAATTTGGTAGATTCTTGGAGGGACCTCCACCCTAAAGACAGGGAATACTCTTTCTATTCAGTCCCTCATGACTCATATTCGAGAATTGACTATATCATCATACACGCTACACTTCTGGATCAGGCAAAGTAAGCTGAGATTATTCCGTGTACCTGGTCAGATCACTCAATTATTAAAATTACCCTAGATCTAGGCACAGTAAACACCCTCCCCCCCCCCCCCCCCCCGACCTGGCACATCAACGAGATGCTACTAACTTTTCCTCAATCCAAGGACAGTATTCAGCAAGAGCTAGACATATTTTAGGGAGAACACTAGGGAGGATGTAGGAATAGGTTGGGTGTGGGTGGCCCATAAAGCATATATCAGAGGGGTTTGCATGAAATTAACCGCTGAGCACAAAAAACACAGTAGGGCCCGAGAGAATGCATTGAATAAAGAGCTGATAAGATTGTAAAGGGCCAAACAGCAAGATAACTCAGCGGGGGATAGGTCCCAGATTGAGAACACCAGGGCCGAACTTGACATGATCCTGTCTGAAAGAACGGAGAAAGCTCTTAGAATCACGCATCATAAATTCTACAGCAAAGCAAACAAACCAGACAAGTTACTTGCCAACAAGTTTAAATCGAAGCAAAATCAATCTAGAATATGCCAAATAAAATCACCCGAAGGGTTTGTGACCTCTAACCCCTTCAAGATTCAGGACATTTTTCAGGCTTACTATAGCAAATTATATAAATCCTCGAACTCCCTAGACCCGCGGGAAACACAATCATTCTTAACCTCTTTGGACCTGCCTAAACTTACAGAGGAGAATGTTACCTCTTTAAATAAAACAATTCCCCAGGAAGAAGTGAGTAAGGTCATATTAGAATCTAAATTAGGCAAAGCTCCAGGCCCAGATGGCGTTACGAATGCGTATTACAAAACATTTGTAGGCACACTGGCACCGTACCTGACCACGTTGTTTAATACAATCCTGGAAGGCCTGCCAATCCCCCCAGAACTCAATAGGGCTGATCTGGTCTTGTTCCCCAAGGAGGGGAGGGACCCATTAGATGCCAAGAACTATCGACCGATATCACTTCTTAATAACGATATCAAATTTCTGGCCAAGATCCTGGCAGATAGGATAGCAGGGTTTCTCTCCTCCTTGATTCATAAAGACCAAGTTGGATTTGTACCAGGGCGACAAGCAGGGGACAATATTAGGAAAATCCTAAATTTAGTCCATCATGCTAAATTAAACAATACCCCGGCCTGCCTGCTCTATCTGGATGTGGAGAAGGCCTTTGACTCCCTGGAATGGCCCTTTCTCATGGCTACTCTGACCAAATTCGGGTTTACAGGGAAGTTCCTCAATTTAGTCCGGACTTATTATAAAGACCCCAAGGCAAACTTAAAACTTATGGGTGGGGGAAGGCCAGTTGTCAACATCCAGAGAGGGACAAGACAGGGATGCCCACTGTCGCCGCTCCTTTTTGCTTTGGCAATTGAGCCCTTGGCCCAATCGATTAGAACTTCCCCGGAGATAAAGGGTATCCAGGTTGGGTTACAACACTTTAAGGTATCGCTCTTTGCGGACGACTTACTGTGTTCCATTTGGGGAACCATTGACGTCGGTACCAGCTCTGATGCAAAAACTCGAACGATTTGGGATGCTCTCGGGACTGAAAATTAATGTGGAAAAAACTGAAGCATTGGCTTTATATATTTCACTCCCAGAGAAAGAATCCCTTACAATGAGTTTTAAGTTTCAGTGGGCTGGGAAAGAGATTACATATCTGGGAATAAGGCTGACGGCTAAAATACAAGATCTATATAAGGCTAATTACCGGCCACTGTTCCGCACACTTCAGGAAGAGATGATCAAATGGGCAAAGTATAACAACTCCTGGCTCGGTAGGATTAGCTCGGTCAAAATGAACATTTTACCTAGACTGCTATATATATTCAGATCCTTACAGATCCAGATACATATAAAAGACCTCTAAAACTTTCAAAGAAAGGTTTTTCATTTTATCTGGGGCAGGGGTCCTTCCAGAATAGCAAAAACCAACATGTACAAACATAAATCCAGGGGGGGACTTGCGTGTCCTAATTTAAAACTTTACTATAGAGCAGCACAATTAGCTTTTATTCCCCAGGCCCACGTGTCCGAAGCCCATCCGGCATGGATGTTTATTGAAAACCGGGACATGAAACCCCATACATGGGACACGGCGGTCTGGCTTCACCCAATCCCCATAGAGATTAAAAAATCTACCAACCCAATGATAAGGAACTCGGTGGCGAATCTAATATGGGCCTACAGTCATACAGACCTACTACTACCCCGTCTCTCCTGCCTAACACCTATACTCACACACCCGCTAGCTCCGGCAGGTATCTCACGGGCTTCCCGGCAGTGGTGGAAGAACAACAAACTGGACAGATTGGGTAACTGGATGAGAGACGGTCGGGTGTTAACATTCGAGAATATTAGGGATGAATATGACATCCCCCTCTATGAGCATTATAACTTTTGCAGGCTGAGGCATTTTGTGGGTAGACTATTCAGGAACTCAGGGGCCCCCTCTCATAACAGATTCTCTAGAATGTGTGAAAAGGCCCCCCTCACAAGAGGTGTGATAGGGGAACTCTACGAGGTCTTTAATACCCCAAAAACGATAGCCAAAGATAAGTATATGAGGGAATGGGAAAAGGATATGGCCACAAACTGGCAGATGGAGACGTGGGAGACTTCCTGGGCTAACATCATGAGGGGGTCGCTAAACTACAGCATGTTAGAGACATCAATTAAAGTCCTTCACTGCGCGTATATTACCCCGGATCGACGAGCCAAATGGAGTAAAGCGGAAAGTTCGAGGTGCTTTAGAGGCTGCTCAGAGTTGGGCTCTTTTTATCATACTTGGTGGAGGTGCCCCAAGGCTCAGCAGTTGTGGACAGCAGTGGGTGATCTGGTGGATAATATCTTCGGACATCACATTAAGGTAACTCCTGAAACTTGTCTACTGGGGTTGCCGGTGGCCTCACTCTCTATTCCCCACAACAGACTTTTACAATTTATCTTTTTAGCAACAAAATCACATATAGCCAGGAGCTGGAAGAAAAGTACACTAGAGGTAGGGGCAGTTAATGCTAAGATTCATTACATAGCCGTTAATGAAAGGATTTCCCATTCTCTGACGGATTCAATTCCCAAGTTTTTGGAAATTTGGGGTCCTTGGTTAGAATACACAGTTATCAAAATTCCTCTTCTTCAATAAGTGGGGATAGGGAGGGGGGGCACCCACATACCACAGACAGGGAACAGAGAGGGCTGGAGGCCGGAGGGGAAAAATCGGGAGAGGAGCTGCACCGTGGAGAAGACAGGTATGATAAGATGGAATTAAAGCAGGATTAAGATGGAGAGTTGCAACCCAGAGCTGAAGGCTTGAATATTAGTGTGTCAGGTAGAATGTTTAAGTTTGTTTGGTTAAGTTAACTTGTGTACAAGTTATCAGGTGACTCTTCCTTAATGCTAAAGAAAAGATAATAAAAATAATTTTATTAAAAAAAAACAAATAAAGAAAATAGCTATATATTACTCCAGACGTAAAAGAGCTAGTAAATGGAAGAAATTAGGGCTTCTATGCTCTCTATATAGATCCCAAAGTCATAACATTGAGATTTAGGAACTGTACGAAAGATTTTCCGGATGAGATAGCAACGGAAGGAAAGGGGAGAAAATAAATAAAAAATCAAAGAATAGTATATGTTACTGATAGATTTAGGGATACATGCTAATATGGCAAAGAAAGGCCCGGATTAAATTCATTCATTTGTCTACCAATAATAGCACGGAGGAAAATATAGAAAAAAGGAGGAGGCAGGATGCAATGTTATGGATTCAAGATTGATGTTGGTGATATGTATTATTTTGCACATTACTGTACAATTGTTTGCATGTTGTATTCCTGCAATAAAAACTAATAAAAAAAAATAAAAAAAATGTCAGGTTTCTGTGCTGTAAAAAAATGAGACCAAGCTAAATCATTTCAGAACTTTTTCCACCTTTAATGTGACCTATAAACTGTACAAATCAATTGAAAAAGGAAATGAAATCTTTTAGGTGGAGGGAAGAAAAATAAAAAATAAAAATAATGGTGTTGCATAAGTCTGCACACCCTCTTATAACTTGGGATGTAGTTGTGTTCAGAATTAAGCAATCACATTCCAAATCATGTTAAATAGGAGTCAGCATACACCTGCCATCATTTAAAGTGCCTCTGATTAACCCCAAATAAAGTTCAGCTGCTCTAGTTTGTCTTTCCTGAAATTTTCTTAGTCACATCCCACAGCAAAAGCCATGGTCCACAGAGAGCTTCCAAAGCATCAGAGGGATCTCATTGTTAAAAGGTATCAGTCAGGAGAAGGGTACAAAAGAATTTCCAAGGCATTAGATATACCATGGAACACAGTGAAGTCATCATCAAGTGGAGAAAATATGGCACAACAGTGACATTACCAAGAACTGGCGCTCCCTCCAAAATGTATGAAAAGACGAGAAGAAAACTGGTCTGGGAGGCTACCAAGAGGCCTACAGCAACATTAACGGAGCTGCAGGAATATCTGGCAAGTACTGGCTGTGTGGTACATGTGACAACAATCTCCGGAATTCTTCATATGTCTGGGCTTTGGGGTAGAGTGGCAAGACGAAAGCCTTTTCTTATGAAGAAAAACATCCAAGCTAGGCTACATTTTGCAAAAACACATCTGAAGTCTCCCAAAAGCATGTGGGAAAAGGTGTTATGGTCTGATGAAACCAAGGTTGAACTTTTTGGCCATAATTCCAAAAGATATGTTTGGCGTAAAAACAACACTGCACATCACCAAAAGAACACCATACCCACAGTTAAGCATGATGGTGGCAGCATCATGCTTTGGGGCTGTTTTTCTTCAGCTGGAACTGGGGCCTTAGTTAAGATAGAGGGAATTATGAACAGTTCCAAATACCAGTCAATATTGGCACAAAACCTTCAGGCTTCTGCTAGAAAGCTGAACATGAAGAGGAACTTCATCTTTCAGCATGACAACGACCCAAAGCATACATCCAAATCAACAAAGGAATGGCTTCACCAGAAGAAGATTAAAAGTTTTGGAATGGCCCAGCCAGAGGCCAGACCTGAATCCGATTGAAAATCTGTAGGGTGATCTGAAGAGGGCTGTGCACAGGAGATGCCCTCACAATCTGACAGATTTGGAGTGTTTTTGCAAAGAAGAGTGGGCAAATCTTGCCAAGTCAAAATGTGCCATGCTGATAGACTTATACCCAAAAAGATAGAGTGCTGTAATAAAACCAAAAGGTGCTTCAACAAAGTATTAGTTTAAGCGTGTGCATACTTATGCAACCATATTATTTTATTTTTTTATTTTTTCTTCCCTCTACCTAAAAGATTTCAGTTTGTTTTTCAATTGAGTTGTACAGTTTATAGGTCACATTAAAGGTGGAAAAAGTTCTAAAATTATTTATCTTTGTCTCATTTTTTTCCAGCACAGAATCCTGACATATTAACAGGGGTGTGTAGACTTTTTATATCCACTGTATGTAGCATTTGCGAGCTTGAATATGATCAATCAAGCAAGGTCGTAACTCCCGATTAGAAACATCCAATGGAAACAGAGATCATCATCATTATGGCTTAGAAAAATGGAGGTTGTATTTCAAAGTCCTACAGGCTTCAATTATGAGCTACGATCGGACCCACATTCCAGATATAATTCAATATTGATAAAACCGTAAATATATATTTCCAGTTGGGCCGATTTGCAAGCTTGAGAATGTTGTGCTATTACTTCTAAGACCTAACATCACTTTCATTAAAAGTACAGTAGTGTGTGTATATGTGCATTTAAAGTGCTCCGGACATGTCATTAAACCCTTTGCAAGTCTTCCTTGGTATCCTTAACTTGTGGTTTGCTTTTTGCCATTTGCAAGCTTGACGCGGTGGTTAGTGAGGAGGAGTAGGAAAAATTGAATAGCGATTTGCGATTTTAGCGTTCTGAAGTCTTGGGGCCGTGAAAGATCAAAGGCTTGGAGGGGCATTAACCTGCGATTTGAACCATCACATCGAATCGGAGGCCGGACCCCGTAACTGAATCGGAGCCTGCAAAAAGACGCCAGTTGAATAGCAAAATAACTTGCAGGCTACATTTCTGAAGCCCGGATCTCCCAAAAGCTCAATTTGAATGAGGCTCATAGTCTTTAGTTATCCATTAAATTTGTCTCTTGTTTTCAAAATTTTCTATTCCATTAAACATTAGAGTGATACATGCATTTAGCATATGAGCCTTGAGTGTTCACTTGCCACTCTGGTGCCAACAATGCTTATATAGATTTACTCTTTCATACCTTGGGAGGAGGATTCCAGAAATAGCTGCAAATGATAACGTCAGAGAAAAACATAATTTTGTTTTTTTGTTTTTGTTTCAATTTTTTTTTATTGAAAACCTATTTGGAAAATAACAAGATTTGAAACAGGTATACAGATCTTATTTCAAACACAGATATTATTAGCAATCACTTTATAGTCCTTTGAAGAGGAAACTTGAAAACTTATACAGTTATAATAGATTGTTAAGTAATGCTAAGTTTTACTTTTATATTCCTTCTCTTTTTTTCTTTTCTTTTTTCTCAAATAAAGGCTTCCTAACCTGTCTATATGTTTCTTGTTTCCATTTTACCTCTTTTTTCCCATTTGTTGATATTTACTTATTAGTTATATTATTAACGTGAACGTAACAATTAAAGGGAGAACCAAAAAGGCAGAAAGAAAGGGAAAAACTAAAATGGGGAAAAAGGGATTTGGTAAAAGGGGACAAACTTACCATCCATTCCTTCTATGTGAATCATTCAAGATTTTTGGCGGCCCAGGTACCTCCAGCCACCGCTCCCTACGACCAACCACAGTCTAAAGTCAAGTATGTGCCTGCTAAATTGGGAGGCTATGTGAGGAGTTAAGCCAGGATGTCCATATCTTGAGAAAAAGGGGGACAGTATCCTGTAGGATATGAGACCGCTTTTCATTGATCATTATGTAGTTAATTTTGAAACATAATTTGGCATCAGAACCCACATTCAAGAGAGTTCTTTATGCACCATATTTTTGTATTAAAATGTTGAAAATACTTAACACAATATATTTCATGAGTGGTGTTTGTGTTCTGGCTTTTTAAATAAGTTTCCCACCTTGAGTTAAACTGAAGGTTCATATTAGAACATCATATCTATTATGTTGCTGGATGAATTCAAACCAATCTGTTGATATAGAAATCTGTTATGAGAAAAAATATACAACTTATTTTTTTTTATTTTATTTTTTTAGATGCATTTTTTTTTTTTTTTTTGCAGACATGGGCCTTACAATCTGATCAGACTGCTCTGCATCCAGTATAGCCTCATACCTATTCAAACTGTACAGAAATGGAAATGGTGTATCCATGTACAGAATAATTATATATAATTGTTAACAAATTAAATGCAGAGTTTTTTTTTTTAAGTTTTTTGCCCTATTATCAAGTATAGTTCTTTTAAAATAAAATACTGAAAATATGAGACTGCAGTAATTGGTTGTGTAATGGTAATGTCTCTGCTATGGACCGTAGTAGACTCTATATACTAGTAATCTATTATCTTTAGTAAGTGATTTTGACTTTCTTCTTTTACATGAACCTTACAATCACATGTATTGACATTTATTTCTGGTACCAGCACTACTTTATTTTGTCTTCAAATAGTGTGTGCTTATGTCTTATAATAAACCATATTAAGATGTCACTGCAAATGCTACAATTGAGCAATCTCTTCTAGGCATTGTACATCATGCTAGGTGTATTTCACCTTCAGTCTGTTGGCTATTTAAGAATTTGCTAAATAGCTTGTTGTAGTTATTAATATTTAGCTTGTTATCATTTGTTTGGATTAAACCATTGTCTGATGCATGAGTGTGCTTTTTTTCATTTGCTCATAAGCTCTCTCTGAGACTGATCCCACCCATACGACTTCCTGCTTAATTACACTTTGTAATTGGAGGTTATTGTATTGTTTGTAGCTTTTAATGCATATGTTATTCTTTAATCAGATGTCAGACACTGTTAATACCTTAATTGCAGAAGGTGTGACCAAGGCATTGCCAACATCAAGTAAGTGATACTTGTAGTTGACACAATATTCTTTTGTCTAATCGCAGCCCAATCTGAGTTGACTTTATACCATGTGAGCAGAAACCAGAAATGTTTATTTCTATTAGTCACAATAAATATCTTAAAGGTACTGCGTGCATAAATCAACTTACAGCCCTATTAAATTCCACCAACGTTGAAAACCGGAGCTTGTAATGTAGCCAGTAAGATGGGGCTATTAAATTGGCCCCGTAAAGCAAGCCGCTGCCAATCTACGGGTTTGGATAAAAAAAAAGCTTCCGGACGTGGAACTTGCCAGCCGCAAGTCCCTTTTTTCCTCTAAATCCGTAACTGCTACAATTCCAATCATGCTATTAAATTGCAACAATTTCACTTGCGTTCAACCCTGTAACACGCAAATTGAGCCCAAAGGCCAACGAGTGCTAGAGAAGACTCGCAAGGGAGGTAAAGTCCAATCCGTAGCACTTTAAATGCACATATACACACACTACTGTACTTTTATTAACAGGGAAAGTGATGTTAGGTCTTAGAATTAATAGCACAACATTCTCAGGCTCACAAATCGGCCCCAAAAAATACTTTATTTCATGTTTGATTTCCGTGTTATATCGATCCCCGCAATCAATGTGTTCAATACATATACTGGAACTTGCATGTAATAGAATATCATATTTACGCTTTATCAATATTGCATTACATCTGGAATGTGGGTCCGATCGTAATTGAAAACCGTAAGACTTTGAATGCCAACCTCCATTTTTATGTGACACAATGATGACCATCCCTGTTTCCATTGGCTCCATCTAAACCTGTAACTACCTGTAACTACTAATTGATCACGTTCAAGGCCGCGCATCCAACAGTCGACAAATGTTTTACGGGGTTTGCGTCTCAAGCTCGTAACTCGCAGCCCGTTCTAATATAAAAGCTATGTAACTAGGCCAAATTTGCCCTTGCGAGGTTCCTGATGCTGATACAGGCTTCTAATTTAATAGGGCTGATAGTCACTTAGTGGTGTTATAAAGGGAGCTGCTTACAGTGACAAATATATTAAATCATTTCCCCCCTTCGCTACCTCCCTTGTGTCTCCTTTCCCCCTCCTCTCCCTCCCTTGTATCTCTCCACCCCCTGTGGTTTTACCTCCCTCTCCCTCCTGTGTCTCTAACCCCCTCCCCTGTGTTTCTTTCCCCCCTCTCCCTCCCATGCGTCTCTTTCCCCCTCCCCTGTGTCTGTTCCCCCCTGCCCTATGTCTCTTTCCCCCCCCCACCCCTGTGTTCGCCCCCTTCCTCGTGTCTCTTTTCCCCCATTTCCCTACCCTGTGTATCTTCCCCCTCTTCTCTCTCCCCTTTGTCTCTCCCATCCCCCGTGTCTCTTTCCCCTGTGTCTCTTCCCCTCCACCCCCCTGTGTTTCTTCCCCACGTCTCTTTCCTTCCTCTCCCCCGTGTCTCTTTCCCCCCTCTCCCTGTGTCTCTTCCCCCCTCTCCCTCTCTGTCTCTTCCCCCCTCATCCATCTGTGTGTCTTCCCCCTTCATCCATCTGTGTCTTTCCCCCTCTCCCCTGTCTCTTCCCCCTCTCCCTCTGTGTCTCTTCCCCCCTCCCTCTGTGTCTCTTTTCCCCTCTCCCTCTGTGTCTATTCCCCATCTCTCCCTCTGTGTCTTCCCCATTCTCCCTCTGTGTCTCTTTCCCACCTCTCCCTCTGTGTTTCTTTCTCCCCTCTCCCTCTCTCCCTCTGTGTCTCCCCCCTCTCCCTCTGTGTTTCTTTCCCCCCTCTCTCTCTGTGTCTCTCCCCCCTGTCTCTTCCCCCTCTCCCTCTGTGTCTCTTCCCCCCTTTGCTATCGGATCGTTGTCAAACTGCAAGTCGTCGCAAGTGTGACGACGAATCGCAGTTTGACAATTATAATATGTGATATGCTTAATAACAAAATGACCCTGCATAATATCATGTGATTGGGTGTGTATATATCATCATTATCATTATTATTATTATTAATTTTTATTTGTAACGCGTCAACATTTTTCGTAGCGCTGAACACAGGATCAGAACAAGGAAAAATACAATATTAACAATCTGTTGAAAATGGAGGGCCCTGTTTTGAGCTTAGAATCTTTGTAGAAATTACTTTTTCCCAAAGCACCCAGAAGATTGGAAACTCACTACTTACAATCTAAAGTGAATGGATATATATCTCCTTTGGGTAGAGATAAACTTTATGTAGGGTAGTAAAGTCAATATATGGTTGATTTAGCTGAGAGTTGGACCTGAATTGTACACGATTTGGCTGCTAAGGCAAAATCTGAAGTATTCATGTTTAAAGTGGAAGTAGAAGACACTGTTCTATTAAGGGGTAGTATAAACAATTTATAAATAAAGTTTTGTGGGCACATTTGCATGTCCCTGCTCAGCTTCCCAGAATGCAGTGTAATAACTGTTTTTCTCGGAATTCTGAGCTGGAAGCAGGTTTTTTAACTTGTTTTAGACATTCAAATGTGAACACAGATGTACTATTTATTTACTGTACTACTGTACGGTGGAGGGCTTCTATCGCTCTTTTGCCCACCATATTATAAATGATTGTTGTGGTGAACTACCTACTCATAATTTCCACAACACAGGCTGAGATCCTGCTCCATGCTGATGATAGCCAGTAAGCTTGAAACAGCTGTACATGGATTGGTTACTCAGCCTGTGTTTATTCCAACCTTGGCTTTGCATTAAAGCTGTGTAATACAGCATGCATAAGCTTAAAGGAAGCCATGTTTGATAATGGCTATGGATTGAAGAGCGAGGCATTTGTGGGCACATTTGCAGGTCCCAGGTCAGCTTCCCTGAATGCAGTGTAATAACTGTTTTTCTATAAATTCTGAACTAGAAGCAGGTTTTTTAAATTTCTTTAGACATTCAAATGTGAAAACAGATGTACTATTTATTTACTATATATATATATATACATATGTATATATATATATATTTATATATATATATATATATATATATATATATATATAAAATATTAGATTTGTACAATTTTACAACAATACTTGCTATTAAGTAGGTTGAACAATAAGCAGTTGTAAGGCAGCGCATCCCTGGGTGACTTGTAGAAGAGTACCTTATGTTATTTTATTATCATATAATAAATCCGTTGTCTATTTTAAGAAAATATCTTTAATTACTATTATCGGTTTTACTTTGCTGCAGTAATAGATAATTTCATTTTATTAATGGTACTTTATTCTGTTTTACTGCCCATTTCCCCATTTTCATTATTCATCTGTTTTGATAATTTATTTGGAAATTATTTTTATTTAATTTTTTTCATAAAATTACATTGCAAATTTAAAATCGCTGTCAGTAAATTTATTTCCACACAGTTTGTGTATTTAGCATATGTAAGAACTTGACATGGGGAAATTATGTCATGAAAGCAAAGAATAAACGCAACCTTTACATTTTTATCTTTGTGCCCAATTATTTATTATTGCAAGGATCCAATTTATTTCTTAGTTCACCCTGCCTGTTGCTTTCTGAGGATTGTTTTTGCATGACATCATAGTAACTCTAGCTCATAGGATAACCAAGGAACCTGAGATATTCTTCAAGCATCCCACCTAGGTAAATGTGGTCCTGTGTGCTTTATACTAAAACTTGTATGACTCTTCCTGTTGTCACAACTAGGAAAAGTAAACAATACTTAAACTGTTAAGATTTACTGTCTTTTAATCTAGTTACTAATGAACTATAATCATGGCAGATTTTTTTAGAACATATATATATATATATATATATATATATATATATATACCCTATATATATACCCTATGGACCGTAGCACGCTAGGTACATCTGTCAGTCCATGTTCTTTGCTGCAGTGAGCTCATCTATAATATATATATATATATATATATATATATATATATATATATATATCATGGGTACAAATTTATGTAGAACAAATATGGACTTGTTCTTTGTACTTCCACTGAACTGTGTTGTATGGGATACCTCCATGGCACCAACAAGGTGGGGTACCTGAAGATTTTTAAGTACAGTAATTGCAAATGTAATCATTAGTGCAGTGGAAAATACTACTTCATTATCTTGGCATATTGTGCTATCAATATTATTTCTCTAACCCCTGAGGGCTAAAATCACCAAAAGATTGCTGTGTTTGAAGAGTACATATTTATTTGTTTAATGCGCTCAGTTGTTCTCTTGGCTCTGAATAATAAGCATGTGTAACTAGAACGTGTAATTTGCTTCTGATATAGCAGTCTGTGGATTTAATTACAAGTTTGTCAATCTGGGCATTGCTAAGAACCATTTTCTAATTCTATTTTGGAAAACACATTTTGTACATGTCTTCTGCTTGAGTAAGTGAACAGCCCAGACAAAACATATATCGATAGAGCATGCACAAGTAATATGTTCTTTAGTTGGAAAAACTATCACAAAATTAACATATCTGCTAATATCCCATGTGGGAGATACTCAAGTGGATTTATTGATTGCGACGCAGTACTCTGAATGTTGTAATGTGCTTTCAATATCACAACATTTTTTTGTGCATCAAAAATTAATTCTAGTTAGGAAAACATCATCAATTTGTCAAGTGTGTAATAAACTAGCAGCATTAGTAACTTTGTAAGCCATAAAAGCATTTTGCTTAATATCTTAATCCGATTCCACTTGTCATGGCCAATCACATTATTTTTAAGTTATTTTGTGTTTCTTGAAACTGTTTTCTTGATCAGTTACTCCCTAGTGGAGTCACAATTTTATCACATGCTAATGATGATTTTTGAAATTGTGTGTGGATCTGAGATGATCACAAATCTTTAACGATGATTATACAGCCTGCTCAAATCCAACAGTTGGGATCATTAAAGTGCTCCTAAACTGAAAGTGATTTTTAAGAGCCTAACTGAGGAAGAAGGGGAGGAGAAGAACCGTGATGAAAAGGATCTGCTCAAAACTTTGCTTCCTATTGTTTGAGAAAAGTCTGTAAGATTATAAAGTAGTCGTCTTAATTTCTAAGAACAAGAAACAAATATAATAATAATTATTACTTTATGTAATGCTTTTCTCCCAAATGGGGCTCAATGCGCTTAGTTGATTAAAAAAAGAGAGAGAGAGAGTTCTATCTTATTGGAAGGCCTGGGTGAAGAGTATGGTCCTCAGCTTCTTTTTAAAAATGTTCAAATTAGGGGTCTTTCTGACTAAGGGTGATAGAGAGTTCCAGAATCTTGTCACTGCATACATAAAAGCTCTGGAGTATGAGGAGGGGGAGATTCTGGGGGTGGTCACTAGATTTCCAGCAGATCTTAGAAAACGAGTTAAAACATAACCAATGAGGAGCGGCGTCAGATAACTGTAGCCTTCATCATATAGAGCTTTGTATGTCAGCAGGCCAAAATGCTATTGTCAACATCAAAGACACACTTGAGTACACAGACACTCATTTTGAGATTAAAAATCTTAAGGGGGAGGAGCTAACCAGTATGGTGCTTGGCAGGATCATGATGATTATAAATAAATTCATGCTTATCTGAAACTGAGTTGTCTATTTCATATCCACAGAAGAAGGTGCATTGCTTTTTGATTTTGAAAAGTATCCTGGAGTGTACTGAAGTGTGAGAAGCCTCTAGATCAGTGGTGGCGAACCTATGGCACGCGTGCCACAGGCGGCACGCCGTGCCCCTTCTGTGGGCACGCGGCCATAGGTCGCCGGCAGCATGCTGGGCCTGCTCATCGTGCACGAGCACGGCGCCTGAGCGCCTTCCCGTCACTGAAAAAAGGAGGGCTGTGTTAGTGTGCGCGCGGCACAGGCGAACAGACGTGGACAGTGTCCGCGTGCTGCTGCCGTGCACGCGCTCTCCTCGAGATCCGCAACGCGCGCGCGGCAGGGAGACAAAGGAGAAGGGGAGAGACAAGGGTGGGGGGAGAGGCAAGGGGAAGGTAAGAGATATGGGGCAGGGGAGAGACAAGCGGTAGGGGAGAGACAAGGGAGAGGGGGAGAGAGAAGAGTGTTGAGACAAGGGGGAGGGAGAAGGGGAGAGACAAGAGTGGAGGGAGAGACAATGGTGTAGGGAGCCAATGGGGAGTTGGACAGATAAGGGAGAAGGGGAGAGACAATGGAGAAGGGGGAGACAAGGGGAAGTGGAGAGACAAGAGGGGAAAGAGAAGGGTGGGGGAGACAAGGGAGAAGGGGAGAGAGAAGGGGGAAGACAGTGGAGAATGGGAAAGAGAAGTGTAGGGGAGAGATAGAAGGGTGTGGGAGACAAGGGAGAATGGGAGAGACAAGGTTGGGTGAAACAAGGGGGTAGAGAGAGCAGGGTGGTAGAGACCAGGGGGAGAGACAAGGGTAATGGGAGACACAAGGAGAAGGGGAGAGACAAGGGGGGAGACAATGGGGAGGGGAGAGACAAGGGGGAGAGAGAGTGAATGGTGGGAGAGACAATAGTGAAGTACAAGGAGAGACAAGGGTGGGGGTAGAGACAAGAGTGAGGGAGATACAAGGGTGGGGGAGAGATAAGCGGAGAGAGAGGGAGAGAAGAGGGAGGGAGGAAGAAAGGAGAGCAGAGAGAAGGGAGGATGGAGAGAAAGAAAATAGGGAGAGGCAGAAGGGAAAGGGAGAAGTAAGAGAGTGAGATGGGAGAGAAGGTAGAGGCACATGAGAGGAAGGGAGAGAAAGGAAGAGGGAGATGCAAAAGGGAGAGGTAGAGAAGGGAGAGTGAGAGAAGGGAGGAGTGAGAGAGGGGAGAGGCAAAAGGGAGAGGTAGAGAATGGAAAGAAAGGAGGAGGGAGAGACACAGGGAAGGAAAGAGACAAGGGGGGGTAGAGACAAGGGAGAAAGAGACAATTGTGAGCGGTACAAGAGAGGAGAAATAGGGGTGGGAGAGAGAGAAGGATGGAGGGAAGAGACAAGGGAGAAGGGGAGATACAGGGGTGGTGGGAGACAAGGAGGAAGGGGAGAAACAAGGGGAGGGAAGAGAGAAGGGTGTATGATCCAAGGGGGGAGAAACAAGGGAGAAAGGAAGAGACAAGGCTGGAGGGAGAGACAAGGGGGAGGGGAGAGACAAGAGGCGAGAGAGGAGGGTGGGGGGAGAGGGAAAAATGGGGGAAGAGACAAGGGGGAAGGGGAGATACAAGGGTGGGGGAGAGACAAGGGGGAAGGGGAGACATAAGGGGCAGGGGAGAGATAAGGGAGAATGGGAGAGAGAGAAGGGTGTAAGAGACAAGGGGGAGTGAGAAAGTGAGAGACAAGAGTGGAGGGAGAGACAATGATGTGGGGAGACAAGAGGGAGTGGTAGTCAAGAGAGAAGGGGAGAGACAAGGGAGAAGGGGGCGACAAGGGGAAGCGGGCATATGCATTAAGGGAGCAATGTATAAAATTGCTATTTTTGGATTGAAATGTTTGTATCATTGAACTCTCTGTTATGTTCTTCTTTTAAAACAAAAGATGTTAATGAGTTCGGACAACTGTACGAGTTGTTTTTTCTAAACTTAAACCTCAGTATTCAGGTTTAATTGCCGTGTTGTAGGAAAAAAAAGTTGGCATGTATTGCGGTTTGGGCACTCAGGCTCAAAAAGGTTCGCCATCACTGCTCTAGATGCACCATTAGAGTGACGCAACGGATGTGAGTAAAGCATGTACATAAGGCATAGCCACAGATGTATGCCAGTGGAGATAGGTGCTTTGTGTGTGTGTGTGTGTGTGTGGTGGTGGTGGGGGGGGGGGGTGGCACTAATCAGGGTGTTGCAGTTGTCAGGGTGGGATATGATGAGTAGTCAAAGTAGAATTTTAGTTAAAGAAAACTTATGAAGATTTAAAGTTTCCTGTATTATCAGATGGGAGTGATGGGGAATTTGTTAACAAACAAGGACATTTTAGGTGTGGTTTTATGAGGATTGCAGTTTAAAGAGAGTTTCACTTGAGTACAAAATGTATTTATTTTGATTAAGCATCACAAGTAACACTTATTAATGTTTATAGTGTCTGTTTCCTTGCATGTAATGCGTTACAATATAGAATGGGTACTGGCTGATATTATCCCTTATGCAAATTACTATTTAGCTGTCATACCTGTCCACAATATTTAAGGTAGCAGTTAATTAGCCAACTAGTGTGTTTACATTGTAGTAGTCTAGATAGATAGTAGATGTGATTGTATACAAGTATAGCTAATGACTAGTGACCGTAAAGTGACAGTGGAACAATGATCTTCTCAGTAGATAACAGTGTGTAGATAGCGGCCCAAAGAGTGGAGTGTAAAATGCAAGATAAAAAAAAAGGATTAACTATAAATAATGAGCTTGTACAACAAGCTTCTAATATATTAAGGTAAATAGGCATACTCATTTTTAATGACTGTTCCTCTCTAAACTGAGAAATAAGTAGATCATCACTGTATTTAAAATGTTGAATGAGTAGTGTGAGAAGATCATGGGGAAGATGTGGGGTATGTATATGTAAGTACCATCCACATATAGATGTTGTTGAAACCTAAGGGAAAATATTTAATCTGTTAAGAACCACAAGCTCAGAATTTAGCTTTGCAGCACCCTAGCAATAGGTTGCTGTGGAAGGGATTAGGAGCTGGAAAAGGTTTCACATCATGAGATAGATGATTACCAGATGCACGAAAAATGGTGAGTTTGGAGAAGAAGGTAGTCCAAAACAGCAGATAGATCTAGATGAATTTGTATGATGTAACACCGCTTAGTCTCAGCTTTATTAAGTGCAGTATTGATTGAATGTTGAGTGTGGACGCCAGATTGCACAACGACAAGTAGCCAGTTGGAAGTGAAAGAAATGAGTTAAGCCAGGGGTCTGCATAATCACAGTGATTTGTTTGTAGCAGAAATTGACAGATAATGGATGAAACACAAGGTTCTTTTTTTAGAATAAGCGTGATTTGGCCAGTGACAGGCGGCCTATTTTGCTTGACATGTTTTTTTTTGGAAGAAGAAATTGGAGCTTGAACAGGGTTCACTGGTGGCCTCATGTTAAAGAGACATTAAACACAACTGTTTTTCTCAAGCATCTAGGAGAGCACTTTTTAAACATTAGAAAAGAATCAGTAGTGTATGCAAACTTTTTTTTTGCATGAAAAAATACCAAAATAAACATTTACAAACTCACCCTGATGTTTGCTAAATCTTTTCAGCTTGCAAGTAGCAGCTTTTGTGAGTTGACATCGCTGAAAATCGCTGCTAAGATTAGCATACAATTAATTTTTAGTTTTGGCCAATCAGGAGAAAGCAGAGGTTAGTTGATATAGTTGTATCATACTCTGGGGTTCCAGTGTTGTAAAGTAGCCTGGGATATGTAGTCTCTCTCTGTCTATATCCTTGTGCTCTGATTCAGTTGTGAGTTCAGACCCCACCCAACCATGTGATTCCATCCTGCAGCAAGTACTTCATTTGAATGGTCAAATTGTGAACCTGGCTGCTTTCCTGTGTGTACTTGTACTTTCTAAGGTCCCTGTGGGTGTGCAAAGCTGGATTTTACTTTCCTGCCTATAACCTTGTACGTACACTGAACATATAATGATAATCACTGCCAAATCACTTACCAAACAATTGAAACCCAAGAAAGATATATATTCTTTTTACATATAGTCTAAATAGCACATGGGCTGAGGTTTTCACACAGCCAAAAACAATCGTTAGACTATCTTTAATATATTTTCTAAAAAATCAATTGGTATTTTAAAACTGAAGTAACGAATATTTAATACCTATCTTTTTTTAAACAGGCAGTACATTTGCTTTTCTCTGACCTTTAACCATACCTTTAACCAGCATCTTACGTGGCCATAGAGGAAGGCATAGTTTTGAAACCAGGCACACAGGGGGGAATTTACTAAGTATCTCAAGTGGCTTGAAGTTGTGCCCATGTATTTACTATGCATTTCTTATGGTTAAAAATGTACACCTATGCATTCTCACTTCATCTTACCTACTTGAGATGTTCCTGAACTCACCCCCCACACAGTATTAGTTGATGTTACTTGTAAGGTTCTAAGGCTGGCAATGCTGTTTGCCACACAATGTGAGGCTTTTTCTCCTCTGAGCACCTTCGGCGATTATCGCGAGCCCCGCTCTGAGCGCCTTTGGCCATCATTGCGTGGCTCGAAATGAGTACCTTTGGCGCACATTGCAAGCCTCTCCCCCCCTGTACTTCAACTTTCCTGCTTTGCAATGATCACCTTCGGTGCGCATCACGAGCCCCACGATGAGCGCCGTCGCCGCTCATCGTGTGGCTGGCAATGAGCGCCTTAGGCAATCATTGCGATCCTTTCCTCCCGCTCATTGCAAGGTTCGTTAACCTGCAAGTTTTGTGCTTGGGAATGCCATGTGCCTCTTTCCCCCATCTCCCCCTGTCCCTTCCCTGTGTCTTTCTCCTCCGTGTCTCTGCTGAATCTTTGCGTGACGCCGCTGACTGTTGTTGGTTTTATTTTCTAAGTCCTGTGTGCCTGGTGTTGTTTTTCTGTTTGCGGCGTTTTTTTTTTTTTTTTTTAATTATTTTGTTGTTTTTTCAGGTTTTTAGAGTTACGCAGTCAACAGCTCGATTCGCGAGGGCCGCAAGTGCAGGACCAACGTCCCCAACACTGACAACAATATATGTGATTACTATTCAGTAACATTCCCAGCAGAATAAAGGGGTAATGCAAGCACTTGTCATGTTAAAGGCATATCCAAGTTTTATGAATTAATACATTTTTGCAATCCTTAGAAAAAAAGCAGCCGCAGCCTATATGTATGCAACACATCTCATAAAACATTTTATTTTTATTAATAACTAAATATCCCTCTAATGATTCGTTAAGACCTCCAGGGGGTGTCTACACAGGCATCTAATCCCACCCAATCAGCATGCAGCATCAGGGGATCAATATTAACTCTTTACCTGCTGATGCTTGCTCAGCCAATCGCCTTGCAGCTTCCTGACTGTATGCCTTCAGCAATACATAGCACATATCAGTGATACACTACATATCCCAGGCTGCTTTGCAGCACACACAGGAACCCCAGAGTTAAATCAAAAGTTTCAGCTAACCTGATTGGCCAAAACCAATCATTTTAAATGTGATGCTAATTTAGCCTGGGTTTGGAGGGTGTAAAACCTAATTTGCAACTGTCAGAAATTACAAGACATTTTGCTTGCTGCAATGTGTTTAAATGTTTATTCTGGGATTTTGTTCATGCTAATTGTTTTTGCATAGACTACTAATTCTCCTCCATCGGATGCATTCATAATCCAGCAAAATTAAGCATGCTTTTAAATCTATTTTTTAGCTCACAATTTGTTATTCAAAATAAATGTGCAGACAGCAGCATGACTGCCATAAATATAGGTTTTAAAAACACCCCGTAGACCATTTTTGTCCTGCAAAAAGACACCAATTAAATAGCGAATTAGCTTACGGGCTACATTATGGGCTCCCGTAACTTACAATTGCTCAATTGAATCAGGCTCTTAGTGCTTTGGATTCCATCCTTTCTTGCCGTTTCATTGCATATATTAGCAGATATATATATTTTCAGCAGACTTTGCCACTTTCCCTTTGGAGATAACAACCTCTTTTTCTATGTTTAATATATAGTAAGAAAGAATAAAAAATGACTGTCCGGCCATGTCTACCGTATTATTATAAATGCTTTATATATTATTTCTAACAGAATACTAAACTTGATGTATGTCCATTAAGTGCTCTTAAAACCTGTCTAGACTATTACTATTATTGAAGCTTTGCTATTCTGTCTTTACTGGGGGCTTTAAAAGTCATTGTGTTTGACTATTGTGAAAAGTGCTAAAATAAGTTAACATAGTGTTCAATATTCTATTATTTCTGTGTTTAGACAGAGATACAAATATATTATCCCATCTTCTTTTTATCCTCTAAGCAATTCATTAACTTTAATACTCTCATTTTTCCTGGTTATCTACTGCTTCCACAAATATTTAAATAGTTAATTTATAGCCTTGCATTTTTTTAAACATGATAAAACTGAGCAAACTGGAACTCTGACCCTGGCACGCGTCATGGTTTCAGATCACTAAACTGCTTGACTGCAGGTTCTGCTATACCTATTGATTGACCACTACATGGAAGTTTTTATTTGTTTTTTAAGGCTTACTGCACATGTAGCCACTATGCCAAATATTAAGAATGTAGCATATTCATTAATAAAAAAAAATACAGTTTTTTTAAACATTTGATTTTTATTCCATGCAACTTCATTTGCAGCTCTGATCAAGCAGTAGATGTATCCCTTTGCTGCTGAGTCCCTCTAGGAGGCTACTATGTAGATTATAGGGGCATATATATGGCTTCAACGCAACATCATGAAAACAAGGCTGAAGGACGTAAAATTAACGCAAGCCAGCAACACTTAACCCAAAGCAGTAACACAACCCAAGACCCACTCAAGCGCCACTCCTATAAAGTACACAGGGGGAGAGGCTTGCAATGAGCGCAGAAGGCGCTCATCGTGGGGCTCACAAGGAGCACCAAAGGTGATCATTGCAAAGGCACTCAGCGTGGGGCCCGCGATGAGCCCCAAAGATACTCAGTGGGCCAAGAGCCCTGCATTGTGTGGCAAACAGCATTGCCAGGCTTACCATTTTACTCCTGTCATTTTTGACGGGCAATTACCTAGTCAAGTAATATTTATCCTCTTAATGTGGAATTTTTTTTATATTTTCTGTGTCGACACAGCTATTGAAAAATGTTTAATGGACAAGTTCCACCTATATATAACTGTACATTGTACATTTCTCTTTATTAAAAAGCATTCTTAGAAAAGATAAAGGACCACGGTGGTCATTTGTTATATGTAGTCTTTTTAACTAAATACTGTTAACTAAACATGATAATGGGCAAAATGTTTTTTTAGAAAGCAATAAATAAACACAACCTATCATTTTTTAAACTTTTTATTTGCAATTATTATTAAGCATAGTGGGTTTGTTTTGTTTTTTGGTTTGTTTTGGGGTTTTGATTCGTCTATCACTTTCTCAGGTGGATGTGTCCCTATAAACTATAGAACTTTCCTTTAGCCCTGCTGGGAAGATAATAATTTAATGAAAGTATATATATATATATATATATATATATATATATATATATTATCGTTTATTTGTAACGCGCCAACATATTCCGTAGCGCTATACATAAGTTAAGTTACAGGCAATGACAAGTTAAAGATTCATACATTGCAAAGAGTGGAGGGCCCTGTCTTTGAGCTTGGAATCCAGTGTCCATAGCGCTTTCCCTAAAGCACTGCGCGGGATTGAAATTCGCAGACTTACAATCTAAAGGTTATATATACTGCATATATATATATATATATATATATATATATATATATATATACATATATATATATATATATATACAGTATATATATATATATATATATATATATATATATATGTATACATATATATATATATATATATATACAGTATATATATATATATATATATATATATATATATATATATATATATATACATTTTACATTCTATAAACATGTTGTATATTTTTAAGTATAGTTCTTTTATGTTAAACCTATGTTTTAGTTATTTTTATTTGCTTTTTTGTAACACACCAACCTATACAGGGATAATTTCAAATCAAAAACACAAAGCAAAAGAATGGAGGGCCCTGTCCTTGAGCTTAAAATCAAATATACACAATGCTTTCCCTAAAGATCTGTAAAGATTGCAAACAAGTTCACCATTCAGTATAATGAACTTGGACACCCCTGGTTTACACTGTGGTACTGTGGGTCCAGGAGTTTGATGATTTCAAAGAAACACTATTTAAGGTACACTGTTGTGGTAAAACAAATAATGGTCCTTTTAAAAGTATAATGTACAAAATGCAGAATGAAAGCCTTATTAACCAAATGATATATAGTTATGAATTAGTACAATTTTTAGTTCCCATCTGCTAGTCTCTAGATGGCTACCATGCTGGCCTCTCTCATTCTTCTCATTCCTCACAGTGGAAGGTGGACAGGTAACTAGCTGTAAATCTCCATATTGCATCTTCTAATACACACAGCACGGCAAGTAGCTTTTTTAGTTCATCACCTACAGAGCAAGGGGAAACTAAAAGCCAGTAATAATAATTATTTAATTGGGCTCATAAAATAATATTATTCTACTATAGTGTGCAACTTTCAAAGGTTGTGGCATGATTTGCAACTAGAGTGTTGCTTGTATCCTCCACAGAGTCACAATTTGAAACTACTCATCACTAACAAAAAATGTTCTTCATGTTAACGATAGTTGTCCACAAATACCAGGCCTGCCGTGTACAGCAGTATCTCTGCACAGTACAAAAGTCTCCATTGAACGTAGAGATATGCAGCTTTATGGCATATTATGATGTTTATGGTAAATGTAATGCTCCTATGTGCAGGTATCATAATAACTTTTATCAATATGATGTAATTATATCAATAAATTCAGCCGCATACAACAACATGTTTTATGCAATATTATGTACTTGTTGCCTTGACTGTGTTTATTATATCAATATTTAACATTTTTGTAAGGGAGAGTGCTGTTGGTAACTGATTGCAAAAGTGAAATATTTACTACTTATTCTTAGGTACGTTGGCTTAAATATTCCGATTCTCAAAACCAGTAAGATCAGGTGAATCATGTGTTGTGTTGTAATGTCTAAAGTATACAAAACAACTCTTATTTAACACAGTTCTTTCCGCATAAGAAAAACACTTGTCAAGCTGAAGGCAAAAGATGAAGCAAAAAGTACTGCAGTGATGATGACAGGTGGCAAATCTTACTAATTCTCTTACTAATGACCTGCCCTATTGACATGTTCATAAATCCACTTTAGCGAGGCGTGCAACTGGAGCAGTGGTTAATGTCGATATTTACACTTTTCCAATTGAGCTTGCTCAGTGTTGGCCATATTGTTATCAAATTGCAACCAATCAAATAAGTAGCCCTCTATATATCTACTTGAATGTACTCTGTGAAAGAGCATTTACCTATCTATCTATCTATCTATCTATCTATCTATCTATCTATCTATCTATCTATCTATCTATCTATCTATCTATCTATGTATCTATCTATCTATCTATATCTATGTATCTATCTGTATCTATCTGTATCTATCTATCTATCTATATCTATCTATCTGTATCTATCTGTATCTATCTATCTATCTATCTATCTATCTATCTATCTATCATAACAGAACCTTTTTATCTGTAGTCTAATACATCTCTGTTTCAGCAACTCTTAGCTGAATGTGAACCTAGAGCTGGTTCCATGACTACTAATTAGGTGGTTAGGAGACGGAGGGCATTTAAAGACTGCTTGTTGGCCTAAGCCTGAGGGGGAGAGTTATTCTATTGTGTGTTGCAGAGTTCAGCTTTACATTTCTTTGCCTCTTTCTGCAAACATTTTAAGCTATAACTGAGTTTGTTATTTTAAAAAGTATATTATATATTACATGTTTTTTTTTGTGCTTAATTGAAGGTAAGCAGACAAACCTAAAATGTAAATGGAGCTTAGAGTGAACACCCCTATTAACTACTGTTTACAGTAAGAATGTTTCGAAAGCAATTTTCCAGGTATGAGCCTCCCTCTCACTTCAAGTGTAAACAATGCATTGTAGGATCAGCAATTACACTTACATCATTTTCCTCTTTAAGCATATCTTTTGAAAGTTTATTGATAGAACAAATCTAGTTACACTCATTACTGATACCGATATGAGCCTGGTCCTGTATCTTACTGGTAAATAAAAGTTTTGCATTCCTAAAAGTACTTTGTTAAGCACTGTAGCTTTCCACGGTCTACTGAAGTGTTATACCAACACAGAAAATAACAGTAAACATTGATATGATTAAATGGATGAGATAGTGCATGAAGAGCCCTGGTGCTAAATTAATGTTAAATATATATATACCGGTACATATACAGTATCTCACAAAAGTCAGTACACCCCTCACATTTTTGGAAATATTTTATATCTTTTCATGTGACAAAACTGAAGAAATGACACTCTGCTACAATGTAAAGTAGTAAGTGTACAGCCTGTATAACAGTGCAAATTTGCTGTCCCCTCAAAATAACTCAACACACAGCCATTAATGTCTAAACGGTTGGCAACAAAAGTGAGTAGTAGTGGAAATGTCCAAATTGGGCTTAAAGTGTCAATATTTTGTGTGGCCACCATTATTTTCCAGCACTGCCTTAACACTCATGGGTATGGAGTTCACCATAGCTTCACAGGTTGCCACTGGAGTCCTCTTCAACTCCTCCATGATAATGATGACATCACGAATCTGGTGGATGTTAGAGACCTTGCACAACCCCCACCTTCCATTTGAGGATGCCCCACAGATGCTCAATAGCGTTTAGGTCTGGAGACATGCTTGGCCAGTCCATCACCTTTACCTTCAGCTTCTTTAGCAAGACAGTGGTCGTCTTGGAGGTGTGTTTGGGGATGTTATCGTGTTGGAATACTTTCCTGCGGCCCAGTCTCATGAAGGCCCAGACCATGACACTCCCAATACCATGCTTGACTGTAGGCAAGATACACTTGTCTTTGTACTCCTCACCTGGTTGCTGCCACACACGCTTGACACCATTTGAATCAAATAAGTTTAACTTGGTCTCATCGGACCACAGAACATGGTTCCAGTAATCGAGGTCCTTAGTCTGCTTGTCTTCAGCTAACTGTTTGCAGGCTTTCTTGTCATCATCTTTAGAAGAGGATTCGTTCAGGGATGACAGCCATGCAGACCAATTTGATGCAATGTTCGGTGTATGGTCTGAGCACTGACAGGTTGAACTCCACCACTTCAACCTCGGCAGCAATGCTGGCAGCACTCATACGTCTATTTCCCAAAGACAACCTCTAGATATGGCGCTGAGCATGTGGAACCTGTCCTGTGAAACCACTGCATGGTCTGCAGCTCAGTTTCAGGGTCCTGACAATCTTCTTATAGCCTATGCCATCTTTATGTAGAGCAACAATTCTTTTTTTCAGATCCTCAGAGAGTTTTTTGCCATGAGGTGCCATGTTGAACTTCCAGTGACCAGTATGAGAGAGTGTGAGAGCGATAACACCAAATTTAACACACCTGCTCCCCATTCACACCTGAGACCTTGTAACACTAACGAGTCACATGACAGCGGGGAGGGAAAATGTCTAATTGGGCCCAATTTGTGCATTTTCACTTAGGGGTGTACTCACTTTTGTTGCCAGCGGTTTAGACATTAATGGCTGGCTGGGTGTTGAGTTATTTTGAGGGGACAGCAAATTTACAGTGTTATACAGGCTGTACACTTACTACTTTACATTGTAGCAGAGTGTCATTTCTTCAGTGTTGTCACATGAAAAGATATTATAAAATATTTACAAAAATGTGAAGGGTGTACTCATTTTTGTGAGATACTATATATATATATATATATATATATATATATATATATATATATATATATAAATGATTGTTGTGACCAACTACCTACTCATAAGGTCCACAACACAAGCTGAGATGCTGAGATGCCGCTTCATGCTGATGATAGCCAGTAAGCTTGAAACAGTTGTACATGGATGGGATTCTCAGCTTATGTAATATCCAGCCTTGGCTTTGCATTAAAACAACAGGCATAAGCTTAAAGGAAGCCATGTTTGAAAATGGCTATGGATTGAAGAGCGAGGCATTTGTAGGAACATTTGCATGTCCCAGCTCAGCTTCCCAGAATGCAATGTAATAACAGTTTTTCTCGGAATTCTGAGCTGAAAGCAGGTTTTTTTTTTAACTTGCTTTAGACATTCAAATGTATTATTTATTTACTATATATTTATATATACACACATATGAACTTTTATATATTCACTAGTCGTTTGCCCATCATAAATGAAGGTATAACATTAGATGTGTGTCTTCCCCTCCTCCCTCCCCTGTATCTCTCCCACCTCTCTCTCTCGTGTGTCTTTTCCCCCCTCTGCCACCCCTGTGTCTCTCCCCCTCTAACTCCCCTGTATCTCTTCCCCCCTCTCCCTCTTCTATTTCTCTTCCTCCATCTCCCTCCCCTGTGTCTTTAACACCCTTTCCCTCCGCTGTGTCTCTCCCCCTCGTGTCTCTCCCGCCCTCCCTTCCCTGTGTTTCTTTTCCCCCTCTCTCCCCTGTCCCTCCCCCCTCCCTCCCCTCTGTCTCTCCCCCACTATTCCTCCCATGTGTCTCTTCCCCCTCCCCTGTGTCTCTTCCCCCCACTCTCTCCCCTTCCCCATGTCTCTTTCCCCATGTCTCTTTAGCCCTCTCCCCTGTGTCTCCGCCCTGTGTCTCTTCCACCCTTGTCTCTCCCCCCTCACCTGTCTATCCTCCCACCTCTCTTCCCCCCTCACCTGTGTCTCTACCCCCTCTCTGTCCCTTTCCCCCCTCTCCCTTCCCTGTGTCTCTTCCCCCCTCTCCCTCCCCTGTGTCTTTACCCCTCTCCCTCCCCTGTGTCTCTACCCCCTCTCCCTCCCCTCTGTCTCTTTCCCCCGTCTCCCTCCCCTGTGTCTCTTGCCCACTATCCCTCCCGTGTCTCTTCCCCCCACTTTCTCCCCCCTTCTCTGTGTCTCTTCCCCCCACTCTCTCCCTCCTCTGTGTCTCTCCCCCACTATCCCTCCCCTGTGTCCCTCCCCCCGACTCTCTCCCCCCTCCTCTGTGTCTCTTTCCCCATGTCTCTTTCCCACATGTCTCTTTCCCCATGCCTCTTCCCCTGTGTCTCCTCACCTGTGTCTCCCCCGTGTCTCTTCCCCCTCCCCGGTGTCTCTCCCCTACCGCCCTGTGTCTCTTACCCCCTCATCATTATCTGATTTAATTACCTTGCACAACTTTGTATCAGCAGCGAAAATGGAGACTCCACACTCCAATCCTACCACTAAGTCATTAATAAATATGTTAAAAAGGAGAGGTCCTAATACTGAACTCTGAGGAACCCCACTTACCACATAAGTCCAATAGGAGAGTGTTCCATTTACAACAACCCTTTGCTTCCTGTCTTTTAGCCAGCTCTCAATCCATGAGCAGATATTTACTGCAATTCCTGTATCTCTTAGTTTGCACAATAGTCTCCCATGTGGCACTGTATCAAAAGCCTTTGCAAAACCCAAAAAGACTACATTCACTGAGTTGCCTTGATCCAGGTTCCTACTAACCTGCTCATAGAAACTAATTTGACATGACCTAACCCTCATAAATCCCTGTTGACTCCTACTTATAATCCTGTTCAAATAGATATATTCTTGTATATTATCCCTTAGTAACCCTTCTAAAAGCGTCCCCACTACAGAAGTGAGGCTCACTGGTCTATAATTCCCCAGATTTGCTCTTGCTCCCTTTTTAAATATAGATATCACATCTGCTTTTCTCCAGTCATCTGGTAGAGACCCTGTGTTGAGTGAATCTTGAGAAATTAAATATAATGGTTTGGCTATTACAGAACCCAGTTCCCTCAGTAGCCATGGATGTATTCTATCAGGCTTTAATAACATTTATTTTTTCCAACCTTTTGGATTTCTTCCTGCGTTAACCAGTTATTTGGTGAAGGTAGAGTAGCCCCATTATGTTGCAGTGTCCCAACCACTGGTACCTCCCTTGTGTATACCGAAGAAAAGAACATATTTAGCTCATCTGCCTTTTCCTGGTCAATAATTTTCAGATGGCCTGTTTCACAATGTAATGTTCCTATAGCTTCCTTACTCGCCTTCTTCCCATTAATATACTTAAAAAATATTTTAGGGTTAGTCTCTTTTGCAATTAATTTTTCATTTTCTATTTTACCCAGTCTAATAGCCCTTTTGCAAGCCTTGTTGATTTCCTTGTACTCCCATAGAGCAGTCTCTGCCCCCTCTTGTTTGTATAATTTGAATGCCTTCTTTTTACTTCTTATCTTGATCTTTAAATCATTGTTAAGCCACATTGGATGGGATTTACGGTACTCCTTTTACTTTTATTCCCACATAGTATATGCCGATGTGTATGTATATTTAGTAAGGATCTAAATGTTGTCCATTTATGTTCAGTGTTTTTACCTATCAGTTCTCTGTCCCAGTTTATACTTTGTATTGCTGCCCTTAGACCATTAAAATCTGCCCTTTTAAAATTAAGAGATTTTGTTGGCCCCTTAAAATTTTGTTTTTTTTCATTCAATCTCAAATGAGACTGTGTTGTGATCACTGTTTCCCAAGGGTTGCCCTATTCCAACATTTGATACTATATAAATATTATTTGTGATGACTAAATCTAAGATAGCTTAATTTCTAGTAGGCTCTTGTATAACCTTGGCCAGATAATGATCTATGGGTGTACTCAAGAACCTGCTCCCCTTAGCTGAACTGCTGGTCACGTTTATCCAGTTTATTTTAGGGTAATTAAAATCTCCCATTATTAGAACTTGCCCATGATTTGCTGCATTTCCCATCTGTAACAATAATTGTATTTCCTCACTTTCAGCTATATTTGGGGGTTTATAGCATACGCCTACTAATATTCTTTTGGAATTTGCTGCTTCATTATTTAACTCTACCCACAAACATTCAACTTTATCACCATAAATATCTTCTCTGACTATAGGCTTAAATTCAGGCTTAATATACAGACAAATCCCTACTCCTCTTTTACCATTGCCTCTATCTTTCCTAAATAGGTTATAACATCCAGATTAACAGTCCAGTCATGAGATTCATCCCACCACGTTTCGGTAATGTCTATTAAATCCCAATTTTCATGAATTGCTAATAATTCTCCCATTTTTCCTGGCAAGCTTTTGGCATTAGCAGGCATACACCTTATTTTATGAGTCAGTAGTTCTGAAGTGCCTGCCACTGTACTTGAGTTACTTAGTACTACCTCCCTATTGACTATACTACCCCTCCCCCCATCTCCTCCCCTATGAGTTGTTAATTCATCCCTTATACCCTCTACACTTTCTACCCCATTACTTATATATAGTCCCTGCCCCCCACCTACTAGTTTAAAAACTCCTCCAGCCTTTCTACCATCCTATCCCCTAGCACAAAAGCTCGACCCTCATCATTAAGGTGCAATCCCTCCCTGCTGTACAGATTGTACCGAAGTGAGAAGTAAGCCCAGTGCTCTAAAAACTCAAACCCCTCCTTAGTTCACCACATCTTTAGCCACGCATTAACCTCCCTAAGCTCCTTCTGCCTCCCTGGGCTAGCACGTGGCACTGGCAGTATCTCAGAAAATGATGTGTGTGTCTCACTTCTATATAAATATGTGTATTTATATACACTATATATATATATATATATATATATATATATATGCGTGTATATATTGTATATATATATATACATATATATATATTTAAACACACATATATATATATATATATATATACAAATACAGAAAAAAAACATATACATGGGGCCACAGGGGGCTGCAAAGTTCTGTAGGGGCCACTGGGGGCCAAGGGAGACCACAGGGGGCCGCAGATGGCCAGAGGTTGCTGAGAGGGGCCAGCAAAGGGCCCCGGGGACACAGGAAGCCAAGGGGGACCACAGGGGGGCATAGAGGGCTGAATGGAGCTACAAGGGCCTAAGGGGCCACAGGAATCGACAGAGGGATGTCAGGGTCACAGACGCTGCAGAGGACCAAGGGGGCCACATAGAGACAAAAAGGGCCACAGAGCACTGAAGGGGGATACAAGGGGCTGAGGGGGCCACAGAGGATGGCAAAGGGCTATGGGGGCCACAGTGGGCCAAGGTGGCCACAGGAAGACAAGGGGGGCCACAGAGGGCTGAAAGGGGGGCCGTGGGAGGCCAAGTGAGGGTCACGGAAGCCAAGGGAGGGCTGCTAAGGCTCTTTATGCTTTGCACCGGCGGAAGCTCCGCCTCTTTTTTTATATGGTTAGTGCCTGTAGGGATCAATAAAATAAACAACAAAAAATGGAAAAAAAAATTCTAACCTACCCTAATAAATTAAATAGTGCCATTTTACCCCAGGCTCCTGCCAGTAGCAGTGAACCACTGCAATGGGCCACAGTGCTTTGTACCTTCTGCATTTGAAGTATTTCTGCCCCTGATGTGGTTCACTAAAGTACTCAAAGTGAATATGCAGCTCTTTAAGAAATCTTAAAAAGTGCTTTTAAAATGATAAATACCAAGAACCAAAGTTATAATGGAATATTAAACCTACCTGGTAATTAGTTTGATTTCCCAAGGTCTGACAAATCCATTTGTTTTTGTTTATCCTTAATAAAGCACTTTTTTTTCCAATTATTAACACTAGTTCTTTAGAACAGAATAATAAAAACATCACACTACAAACATATTTTCTTCAGGTCTTATTCTCTATGTAAATGTTTTGAAGGTCATTACATTGTAAGTGTATCCCTTATATTAAAACATACTCATTTAAATGCATCTCAGTAAGTTTTGTAAATGTACTGTGTCTTTAAAGGTGATAATGACAACAAACCAACAGACTGGACAATTGCCCAGGAAAGCAGAAAAACAAACATGTTACAGCTTCATTTGTAAAAAAAAAGGCCACTCTGATTCTTAGTGATTATCAACGAATGTTTCGTAACAACTGATTGAGTGTGTTGCAAGATGTTTGGGCTCGGTGTTGGGTGTAACGGAATCTGATGGGGAGTATCTATTGACCATTACACAACAACACCAGATAAAGTACATAGACTTTCTTTAACTTAGAAAAATAGGTTTGACAACAGAAAAGAATAAAAAGAAATAGGTTCATGTATTTTTATTCAATTAACGCGTAAAAACATTGGCTTAAAGAGACTAAGCAGAGGTCCAAATATAGTATATTGGAAAACTATATTTAATATCAAGCATGTTCCCAATTTAATTTTTAAAAAATGCATAAATCTTATATTGAGGTTTGTAATATTTAGCTGTCAGTTAGTCATTCTGATCCACCCACCAAGGACTGACTGCATTTTCTGCCTCATGGGGACATTATTGGCAATGATTACTCCATAGTAGGTAATAAGTACGTACAGCCAATAATGGGTCCATTAGACAAACATTGTAGTCAGTCATTTGTGGGAGATCAGAATGGCTGAACAGCTCAATATTGCACATTTTAATGTAAGATTATTGTAAGAAAATGCATCTTTTTAAAATAGCATTCAGTTGAGAAATTACTTTTTATTACCTATGGTTTTCAGTTATACCATATTTGGAACTTCAACTGTGTAACTTTATTAGATGCTTAGGAACACCATATGAATTTCCCAGACATGCTTGAGTTCCTTTATGGTTTTTGTGACTATGACTTCTGATGAAAACCTGGGCTGCTCACCTACCACCATTTATGTAGTAACCTAAACAACGTTATAAAAGCATTATTTTAACAATACTTGTATATTTGCTTTAATATTTTATTACTGCAAGAGATTTGATGACAATATTCAAGTCCAAAAAACAAAGCAGGAAAGTTCGAAAACTACCATCCCAAACACAAATACAAATCATTCCTTGATGTCACTTGTTCCAAAGTTAACTTCCATCATGGCTATCTTTAGAAAAATGAATTATAGAAAATGTGGGACTCCCATATCAAGGGACTGCCAGGATATACAAAATATACTGCATTATATTGCCCAATTTCAGAGTTTAATTTAGTTGATTTTATCGTTTCTGTAGTTGATTTTGCCATTCTTTTTCAATAATTTGCCAGCATTTTTCAGTAACCTGTTAAAAATATGAGGAGTGTATAATAAAATCTGCCTTAAATTTTTGTAAACTGTGATGTACTTTTCGGATAACTTTAAGTGCCTGGATGAGTATGATTACAAAGCCTCTAAGTGCCTTCCTGTGCTGTTTCTCGGTGAGCCTCACAGCCTGAAGCCATTAGATTCTAGTAAGTGTCTATATCACTAGGGATTGTGTCAGTCTCGAGCACTGTAAAATGATCTAACTCAAGGATCAGCGTGAGACTGACACAAGTATGTTGGTAAGTTTCAGATGTTTATCTCTCACTATCTAGGAGAATGTGTCAAAACTGGAAGTTGAAGTGTTGCACAGACTGAGAATCTAGTGCAGGAAAGCAAAATAGTTTTTACATATAATAGCTTAAAGGGATATGGAAGGAATATTAAAATAAACTACCTAAGTGTTAGTTTGCAGATCTGTTTTCATTCATTCAAACCGTCCAAACAGTCCCTGAAATGGTCTGCCCCCACAGCTCAGGAAGACAGTGTTTCTATTGGAACTAGATGTACAAGGCACATCTGCTGAGAAAGTCTATGATTGGCTAGTATATCTAGTACCAATAGAAACATTGTATGCATGAGTTGCTGGGGGCTATCCTTTGAGGGGTCTGTTTTGAAGGTTTGAGTGAATAAAAACAGAACTTGTTAATACAATGTTTAGATATACAAACTAACATTTCCATGTGTCTTTAACTTGATCAGTAAAGTATTAGGACCTTTCGCGTTTATTGCACGCCAGCCGTGTGCGCACTTGGAGCTGTGCCAATTTCTCTGTTCTGTCTGCAGTCTAAGCTGCTCCAGGCAGGCATTCAGAACCCAAAGATAAGGCACAAAACTGGCACCCTAAGCAGAGACAGAACCCAGGGATAATGCAGCAGACTGGTACCCCAACCAGAGATAGACACCAGGGATAAGGCACCAGACTAAGAGCCCCATTCAATTGAGCCTTCAGGAGATCCAGAGGCCTGGAAGTGAGGTTGCAAGCTAATTTGCTATTCCATTGGAGTCTTTTTGTGGGCTCCCATTGGCTTCCGAGTTATGGGCTTGGAAATATTGCGATGGTTAAACTTGTAACTTACAGCCTCCAAAAGCCTTTGATCTCTGACTTTTGCAAGGCTAAATTCACAAATCGCTATTCAATTGCTCAATTTCCCCAAGCAGGCAAATGTTTTTACAACTGTAAACGGCAAATGAAGGAGAAAATCATACGAGTGCTAGAGAGCACCCACAAGGGGTTAAACAACTTTTTCAAAGCACTGTAAATGCAAATAAAAAATCAATACTGCACTGTAAATAACGGGGAAAGCGATGATAGACATTAGAATTAATTGCACAACAGACTCAAGCTCGCAAATCAGCAGGAAATTAATTTTATTTGTATGTGTCATTACAGGGGTAAAAAGATCTTGGGTATCAATGAGTTAATACATATGAGGCCACCGATATGGACTAGCACAGTATTGGCATCCATTTTCATAATTCTTTATTTTGAATGCTTTGCGAGTCTGATCGTATATTGGACCACTGAACTTAATTGATTGACACGTAACCTCCCTGTTTTACTGCCGTAATTATGACAGTCTCATTTTCAATGGGCGGTTACGGGCTTGCTTAATTAATCATGTTCCCATCCTTAACTGCTCCGAACCAGTGCATGGTTTACCTTTTTGGCTTTGGGCCCGTAACTTGCATCCTTGAGCAAGTGAATAGCCTTGCAAACGGAGACCAACGGGAGCCCCCAATTCACTCGCAGACATTCGGCTGTATGTGATTGAGTTGCGGGCTTCGAATTGAATGTGGCCCTAAGTGTCTGCAATGAACCCACTCTGCATCTCCCATGAATATTGCACATCTACATCTACTCCACCAAGAGAACACAGAAAAACACAAGGATAAGGTACAAGACTGACACACAGAACCCCAGGGATAAGGCACAAGACTAGGTATCTGCAATCCAAGGAATCCACTCTGCATGTCTCAGGAATATTGCACCTCTACTCCAACAAGAGAAACACAGGAAACTCCAGGGATAAGACACACGACTGGCACCGCAAGCAGATACAGACCCCACGGATCATGCACAAGACTGGCAACCCAAACAGAGACAGACCCAACAAGATCCACAAGAAGACATGACAGCACTGGGAATCTACACCCCAACCTGCAATACACTGCTCGGATGCGCACACGGCTGGCGTGCGATAAATGCGAAAGGTCCAAGTATTATACATATTGGTGGTTTTGAGGTTAAAAATGTAGCTTGTGCCAGGACTTTGATTTTTGTTGTATTATCATCAAATGCATTACAATAATTTTACTTAATATTTAGTATCACTTAGACAGCCACTATGGTCATAAACTATATTTTCTAAGTCAAGTGATATCCCAGCTTTACACACTGCTTCAAACAGCAGAACGTACTTACCCTCTTCCATATATAGACCAATGGGAAAACGATATATAGGAAGGTCTGGATTAAGAAGACTGGTAAAGTATATGGGAAATACATAATTCAATCTCCATATTTTCCAACTTTAAAGAACAATCACATAAGACACGTCTTTGTTGGTATTTCACACCAGTTAATTTATATAAAAAGAGCCAGGTCTCTAGCTCTCTGTCTATGTTGGAAAACTTGCTGCTCAGAAAGAATATATTTACATATGAGGTGGTCCTACCCAAAAATTCAAATCTTTTGGCTATCAGTTAACTCTTTAATAGCAACATGTTTGGAAACCCAAGGCTCACTTCACCTCTAATTCTCTCTTCTCTCCTGTCCCTAGGAATAATACAAAAAAACAAAACTTTAATACGCAAGCAAAACGTTCTAGCTGTACAGATCAATCAAGCCACTAGAAGATCTCTTGCAGAATCATGGAACACCCTACAAATTCCAAACTTAAACATTGTCATTGCCAAAACTGACAGCTAGAATGAAAGGTAGCCTGGGCTCATTCAAGGCCAACTGGCTACCCTGGTTTACTCATTTCACAAATTGTTATTTACACATTACCTTTAATGTTATTATGTTATTATATACTTGTCCAAATAATGAGACCCTTGCCTCTGAATTGACTTGTAAAATTAACCTGTATCAAATTAATATTGTAATTTGATGAGACTAACTTCAATCCATCTACCCCCCCCCCCCCCATTTTTAATCTCTTTTCTTTTTATGTTGCTTCCGCCTTCTCCCGTCCACTCACATTTATATAATGTGATTTTTTCTTAATAATTTTGTAAAACAGAAAATAAAGAGTTAAAAAAATTAAAAAGGTAAAGACAGAGTTTATTTTTTTGATTTACCAAATTTTCAAGTTTAGTGATTCAAAATACCATATAGACAACATTTATCACAGTGGTCTTTAAATAAATATTACTAATATTCCCCAAATCAAACTAGATCAGTACATTTACAGATAAACAAAGTTTAAGCTTCCTTATCTGTCCTTATCCTTAAAGGCCATCTCTCATCTATACATAGAAAAATACATAAAACCCATGACAACAAAGGTCAAACCAAGAAGCTCAGCTCATTTGGAAGATGAACTTGTTGGGTCAAATTCTAACTAATGACAAGCAGTGGCTGTAATGTACAGTATGTATCCAGGGGTGTGTTTCTGCCTAGGCCCAGGCCTCCGACAGCACATTTTCAGGGGGCTGCCTATAGATGCAGTGCAGTACATTGAAATATGTTTGCATATTTGCATAATTGTCTATATGCAGTTATATTTCTGATCATATATATAGATTAACACATATAAACATATGATTTTAATTATATAAAAAGGGGAAAGGAGATGCTGCAAGAGGGGCACACACATCAAAATGGGCTAGGGCAGCATAAAACCTAAATATGCCCATGTATGTACCTCACCATCTCTATAGGACGGAAGATCCCAAACCAGTGCTTAAGAACCTCAGATAGCTCAGTATTCATGGATAGCCTGTTTAAATACAGGTTATACAATCATACCTCTTTGATGGAATTATTTACTGCACCATCTATATTTAAACAGGATTTTCCCTGCATCCTGGCTATTTTAGAATTACCTGAGGGGGGACTACTGTTATATGTAATAATGCCAGGACACACCTTCTACGAAACATCAGAAGCTGACAGCTTTGTAATGTTTTTTTTTGTTTTTAACAGAAACCTCTGTGTTCAGCTGAAACCTAAAATAGTGATTAATATGTATTCACAAATGGCGAGATGCAGTGGCCACCTACATGCAGTTAATCTACATATCTTAAACAGTCCAGACACCTGCATCCAACACAAAACACTGATCATGCATCCAAAGTACTTGGGTGGAGATAATAAAACAAGAATACAGTGCAATCACTTTTGGTTTCAGACCACTTTACATTTAACCTCCTTTACAGTCACATTGTATGCTATAACCTAGTTTGGGCATACAGAACAAAGAAAAAAGAAATACAATTACATGTATGTTGTGTTTAAAAGAAATTAGACACAGATCTTTTGTTTTAATATGTATTTAACTGTTGACAAAACAAGGTCTGTTGATTATAATTATTATTATCTCTCATTAATATGGAGCACACATTCTGTAGCGCTGGCATACAATACAAAATGGTTATGACAATACTTAAATTGACTGAAACAAAAAGAGTTTGCAACCCTGCCCTTGAGCTAAGAATTAACATAGTGCCTTGCAAGACTGAAAGTTTGCAAGATTACAGACTAGCAGCCTTATTGAATTGCGATTTAGCCAATTGAATAGGGCTCTATATAAACACTAAGCATATTTTTTTACAGAAGTTTTTAGTTAGTGAAGACCTTGCTTTTGGATAGAAGTTTACTAACTAAAAACTTCTGTAAAAAAATATGCTATGTGCTTTTATAGAGCCCTATTCAATTGGCCAAATCATAATTGAATGAGGCTGTAAGGGATTATTATATTATTAATATATGAAGATATGAATTTGAGAGGTTTCACATCAGTAATGACACTGTGGGTCATAATTTCAAACATAGCTTTTGCAGACTTTAGCTGGTACATACCATAAAACCAAATGTATTACATTCTGTGCATCGAATCTTTCTAAAAATACATTTATACAGCAAGTTTCCCACTTGCACAATAGCATTTTACTTTTCAAAATTTGGCTGTAAAATCCCATTACAGTGACGTGTCACATAATCACAGTTTTTCACCTGAACTGATTAGCTGCTAGACTACCTGCTGACCTATATTTCTTGTTTTGGCTCTTAAGTGATTGAGCAACTCTCTAAGAATGTTAAGTAGTTTAGTGCTTTGTTTTAGAGTCTCTTACATTCCAAGGACAACAATACTGCAGAACAACTTTTTTGTTTATGTACTTGTTGAAAAAGAAATCTGAATGATGTATAAGGCCCTGTGACTAGACCTTAAGATTGTCACTCCACAGCTAGACTGTTTTGTAACACCATTGCTAGCAGCTAAGGAAAGCAAAACATCAACTGTGTGACTTCAAAGGCAACTTCAAAGACTTCCAAACTCTACCTATTTTTTTTAGCATGCTCTTTCACAGCTTAATTTGTTTTCATTTTGTATTTTCTTGAACTGTGATACTAATCACAACAGCCAACATGGCTTGATCAACATGAAGCAATATTTTTAAAGTGATTTTAACACTTTGTTTTATTTTGAAGTTCTAGATTCTTTTTCTTTTTACATGTAAATTGCTAAAATATTTATTAGTTTTCATTAAAGTACTAAGAATGAAGCATGTTTTTAGGGATTTCTAATTAATTAACAACATAATAAAACCTATATTCAATTTTTGCGGGGGATCTAAATAATTAATTGCTTTTAAATCATGCCCAGGCTGTATAAGCTCCAGATCTCTCCACCCTCTAAATCAATGGTTTCCAAACTTTTTCGGTTTAAGGAGCACTTAATGTTTCAAGATTTTTCCAAGGCTTCCCAAGTCAAACCATATACAGTATCTCACAAAAGTGAGTACACCCCTCACTTTTTTGTAAATATTTTAGTATATCTTTTCATGTGACAGCACTAAAGAAATGACACTCTGCTTCAATGTAAAGTAGTAAGTGTACAGCCTGTATAACAATGTAAATTTGCAGTTCCCTCAAAATAACTCAACACACAGCCATTAATGTCTAAAAAGTAGGCAACAAAAGTAAGGACACCCCTAAGTGGAAATGTCCAAATTGGGCCCAAAATGGCAATATTTTGTGTGGCCACCATTATTTTACAGCACTGCCATAACCCTCATGGGCATGGAGTTCACCAGAGCTTCACAGGTTGCCACTGAAATCCTCTTCCACTCCTCCATGATGACATCACAGAGCTGGTGGATGTTAGAGATCTTGCACTCCCCAACCTTACGTTTGAGGATGCCCCACCTTTCCTCAATAGGGTTTAGGTCTGGAGAGACGCTTGGCCAGTCCATCACCTTTACCATCAGCTTCTTTAGCAAAGCAGTGGTCGTCTTGTGTTTTTGTTTGGGGTCGTTATCATGTTGGAATACTGCCCTGAGGCCCAGTCTCCGAAGGGAGGGGATCATGCTTTTCTTCAGTATGTCACAATACATGTTGGCATTTATTGTTCCCTCAATGAACTGTAGCTCCACAGTGCTGGCAGCACTCATGCAGGCCCAGACCATGACACTTCCACCATCATGCTTGACTGTAGGCAAGACACACTTGTCTTTGTACTCCTCAGCTGGTTGCCGCCACACACGCTTGACACCATCTGAACCAAATATGTTTATCGGACCACAGAACATGGTTCCAGTAATCCATATCCTTAGGCTGCTTGTCTTCAGCAATCTGTTTGCAGGCTTTTTTGTGCATCAACTTTAGAAGAGACTTCCTTCTGGGACGACAGCCATGCAGACCAATTTGATGCAGTGTGCGGTGTATGGTCCGAGCACTGACATACTGACCCCCCCACACACACTTTTGCAACCTCTGCAGCAATGTTGGCAGCACTCATACGTCTATTTCCCAAAGACAACCTCTGGATATGACGCTGAGCATGTGCACTCAACTTCTTTGGTCGACCATGGCGAGGTCTGTTCTTTGTGTAACCTGTCCTGTGAAACCGCTGTATGGTCTTGCCCACCGCAAACTGCAGCTCAGTTTCAGGGTCTTGGCAATCATCTTATAGCCAAGGCCATCTTTATTTAGAGCAACAATTCTTTTTTTCAGCTCCTCAGTGAGTTCTTTGCCATGAGGTGCCATGTTGAACTTCCAGTGACCAGTATGAGAGAGTGTGAGAGCGATAACACCAAATTTAACACACCTGCTCCCCATTCACACCTGAGACCTTATAACACCAATTAGGGAAAATGTTTAATTGGGCCCAATTTGGACATTTCCACTTAGGAGTGTACTCACTTTTGTTGCCAATGGTTTAGACATTAATGGCTGTGTGTTGAGTTATTTTGAGGTGACAGCACATTTACACCGTTATACAGGCTGTACACTTACTCCTTTTCATTGTAGCAGCGTGTCATTTTTTCAGTGTTGTCACATTAAAAGATATTATAACATATTTACAAAAATGTGAGGGGTGTACTCACTTTTGTGAGGTACTATATGTATAGTTATATATGTACATAGTATATTTTGGCATGAGTTGTGTCTCAAATAATAAATTAAGCGGTTAAAAACTGCAGGTGGGTAACTAAAGGGTTACAAATACAATCCACTTTCTGTTCTTTGTGAATAAGGAATATTAGGTGGTGTCGGTGGGTACTTGATACACTGAGATATCCAGAATTTCTTCTTGTATGCTTTATAGTTATCTGACAGAATTCTAGCAACAGGGAGAGAGGGGTGGTACTACACCATGTTAAAACCTTACACAAAGGTTCATTTCTTGGTCTTCCTTGGGGAACCAATGCAGGATACAATTGTGATGCTGAAGACATAACTAAAACATCTTTAATTCTCCTGAAATTCTACTGACTGATAATTATAAGAAATTAATGCTTAGGACTGTCTATGTTGTGATCCCTGTTTTACTTGTTTTGCTTTCTAATAATCCGTCTGTCACTGTACTGAACTTAGCTATTATTAGTAGCAACTGAACCTCCTTATGGTTATGCAAAGTCTTGTGTAGCCCTGAGCCAAGATGTAATGCACATATCATATTCTAACATTATGAAAATGCAAGTTATTCTTCTATTTAATTGACTTAAAGGACAAATGACAATTGGAGAGCTGCTCCTCCACTGCGATTGTAAGACCCCTGAGAACAGGCTAATCAACTCCTTGTGTACTGATATGCATGACTGAATATCTTATTTGTCTTATTTATCCTGTATACATTGTTCAACTCATTTTTTTTATAAAAAAATAATTACAGTAATAGCTATATGCAATCCAACTCATTGCAACAACTAGTTTACAATCACTACATTAATTTGCAATACTGAAAAGAGTCTGCAGTTTCTCAACATGAAGAAATAAACTTTAATAAACAAAAATAATTGAAGTATATGATTTGATTCTGCTTCTTTGGGAAGCCTGATCAATATATAGTGCCTTGCAAAAGTATTCACCTCCCTTGACTTTTTACCGATTATGTTACATTACAGCCTTAAATTCAATGTTTTGTTAATCTGAATTTTATGTGATGGATCAGAACACAGTCTAAGTTGGTGAAGTGAAATTAGAAAAATATATACATAAAACTATTTTCTAGAAATAGAAAACAGAAAATTGGCATGTGCGTATGTATTCACGGCCTTTGTTATGAAGCCCATAAAAAGTTCTGGTACAACCAATTACCTTCAGAAGTCACATAATTAGTGAAATGATGTCCACCTGTGTGCAATCTAAGTGTCACATGATCTGTCATTACATATACACACCTTTTTTTAAAGGCCCCAGAGGTTGCAATACCTAAGCAAGAGGCACCACTAACAAAACACTGCCAAGACGACCAAGGAACTCTCCAAACAAGTAAGGGACAATGTTGTTGAGAAATACAAGTCAGGGTTAGGTTATAAAAAAATATCCAAATCTTTGATGATCCCCAGGAGCACCATCAAATTTATCATAACCAAATGGAAAGAACATGGCACAACAGCAAACCTGCCAAGAGATGACTGCCCACCAAAACTCAAGGACCGGGCAAGGAGGGCATTAATCAGAGAGGCAGCACAGAGACCTAAGGTAACCTTGGAGGAGCTGCAGAGTTCCATAGCAGAGACTGGAGTATTGGTACATGGGACGACAATAAGCCGTACGCTCCATACAGTTGGGCTTTATTTAGCAAAAAACAAAATTGTACGTTTTGGGTTTGCGAAAAGGCATGTGGGAGACTCCCAAAAAGTATGGAGGAAGGTGCTCTGGTCTGATGAGACTAAAATTGAACTTTTCGGCCATCAAAGAAAATGCTAAATCTGGCTCATATTACCCAAAGAACGCCATCATCAGCCGGGACTGGGAAACTGGTCAGAGTGGAAAGATGGATGGTGCTAAATACAGGGATATTGTTGAGCAAAACCTGTACCACTCTGTGCATGATTTGAGGCAAAGACGGAGCTTCACCTTCCAGCAAGACAATGACCCCAAACACACTGCTAAAGCAACACTTGAGTGGTTTAAGGGAAAACATGTAATTGTGCTGGAATGGCCTAGTCAAAGCCCAGACCTCAATCTAATAGAAAATCTGTGGTCAGACTTAAAGATTGCTGTTCACAAGCGCAAACCATCCAACTTGAAAGAGCTGGAGCAGTTTTGCAAGGAGGAATGGGCAAAAATCCCAGTGGTAAGATGTGGCAAGCTCATAGAGACTTATCCAAAGTGCCTTGGAGCTGTGATTGCAGCAAAAGGTTGCTCTACAAAGTAAGTAGGGGGGTGAATAGTTATGCACATTGACTTTTTCTGTTATTTTGTCCTATTTGTTGCCTGCTTCACAATAAAAAAATAAAAAGACATTGTCAAAGTTGTGAGCATGTTCTGTAAATTAAATGATTCAAATCCTCAAACAATCCATATTAATTCCAGGTTGTGAGGCAACAAAACTGGGGGGGGGGGGGGGGGGGGGTAGTCATTATTATTCAAACCAAGGCTAGGAGTTGGGATTTTATGGCACATGTTTGTTTAATTGGTCTTTGCCACTTTAGCGATAGTTAACCAAAAGTGCCTCGATCATTTTGTAAAGAGTAAAAAAAGAGCAATTTGGTTCTCTCAGGCAAAAGGGGCATAAAGTAATTTTCCAAATAACAAGTATTTAGTATATCTCATTTAGGATATTGTTTCCTCAGTATAGCTTGTATGGAATAGTCTTGTTGAATAACACACTTGGAACCTTTCTTTGAGATGTATAGTTCAATATTGGGCTTTGGAATGTTTTATATATGAATGCTGCAAGTAATATATTTGGTTAATTCCAAAAGGAGCCTATGACATATTTTTAACTGTGCATTGTTAATTCTCGCAAGATTATATACTGTACAATCCCAAGACTGCTTCATGATAACATTAGTTTTTTCTATGAGGGGTCCTCATCTGTCTCAATACCTATATAATTTAGGCCCCAATAGTGTATGTGTAAACAAACACAGCAGTATAGAGCATACAAATGTTTGTACCAGGGTTCTATCAGACGTGACATTTGAGCAATTAAGCTTCAATACATTTCATTGTAACGTTTCTCTGGCAGAAAAAACAATGTTGAAAACAAACCTTCAATTGTGTTCCATCTTTAGAACTCACTACTACAAAGAGTTATCTCGCTGCGAAAACAATGCTAAAACAAACATGTTTTTACAAATATATGTCTATTTTCGTCTTTAAGACAAGCTTTCTGCTTTTTACATGCTTCTCTTTTCTATTCTATTATTTTCTATTCTCTGTAATGTATATGTGTTTATATTTAGATATGTTGTTATGTCGAGAAACCACAAATAGTTAAAAATGTGCCATCTATTTTGACCTTTCATCTTATTCCAACTTATTACTTATAAAAGCTGAATGCCTTGAATTGGATTATATTTCTATCTTCCATGGTTCACTTGGAATACACTACAAAGATGTCACATCACACTCCTATATCTAACACCAGAGAAATGCCGAAATGTCCGCAATATCATATTTCCGAAGTGTCTGACCGATAGCTATTTTCAAAATGGCTATTGCATTGCTCCCAGAATGATATCTGAGCTTGTTGAAGTTTACCTGGATGACTCTCTGAGCGCTCAAAATTTGCAAAAAGCCTCCTGCCACCTTCAATCCCTGCAAGGGAAGAAAAATGCCTAAGAGAAGCATACTTAAGTTCGACACAATTAAAGTGCTTACGCCTTAGTTGTGTTGAATTTGAGGCTTGATTGCTCAAATCTGACACAATTAAGAAGCTACCACCTATGAGCTTGATATCCTCCAAGACCACCTCAACATCCAAGGACCATCAAACCCCCTCCCCCAACTCTAGCACCTTGGGGTGCGGGGTCTATTAATCCCATGGTGGGGGCCGAATGGTATAGTTTTTGTTTTTGATAGTCTAACTCTTTGAATTTTGTATTTCTCTTTTTATTTTCTGTTATTTTTCTGCTTTATGTATTTAATTTAGTTTATTTTAACACAGGAAGAGACAGGGACTATTTGGGTCCTAATGGATCCACATGAGAGAAAAGACCCCTATGGTAGTAGTTAGGGTTCCATGGGGGTCCATCGGTAGGGAGTTTTGTTTAGGTACCAGGGGGGTGACTAGGTATCCCCATAATAACAGGTTCATTTTAGGTGACATAGGCTCATAAGTGATAGCGGATAATAGGCAGCGAAGTCATAAACTTCCTGCATTCCTTTTTTTATTTTCTGCCATCAGAAAGGTTTTAGGTAGATGAAACACATGCACAAGTAGCAGAGAGAAAGCTCCCATAGTTCTGAGTGTGGGTTTTCTCTCATTTTTAGAAGGCACAGGTCCCTATTCAATTGCAAGCCCGCAGTTGCCTTCATACCGGCCGTAAGGCTTGAGAATTGCAACAGTTCAATTGCTCAAGCCTGCAGCTACCTGGCCGAAAGCCTAAACAGTAAAACATGCACCCGTAAATAGCATTTCAGAGCATGATCATGATCAATTTAGCAAACAGCAGAAGAGACAAAAGGGACCCCTATTACTGTGCACACCTATGTTTACTCAAGTATAATCTCAAAGAGAGTAAAAATTAAAACTTAGCTTTTAATAAATAAATATTGTTAAAAATATTAAAATTCTCAGAGACAGGATATTTCATTCATTGATTGCATGGGTAAAATAAATTTGGAATTTGTATAAAGTGTCAGTGTTAAATTCATTGAATTTAATTAATAGAAAATATTTTATATCACTATAAGTGTTGACTAATAAAGTCCTTGAAAAAATCCAGAAACGTCCGTCGTGTCAGACGCAGGAGCGTACGCGCTGGTTTATGACGTCATCGCGAGGCGTCTAAACCGCGTGACACGCTGTAACCTAGCTCCGATCTTTAGAATTTAATCAATAACACCATACACTAAAAGAATATGATTTAGGAGCCAAATTCAGTCGCAAAGTACTAAAATTGCTATGCTCTAGAGCTCTAGGGAATTGGATGACAACACTCACAGTGTAGTCCGGATTAGATGGGAATTACTTTATTAACAAATAATAGATAATGAATTTCATATGAATGTGAAGATCATAAGAATGTGATATTATTTAAGTTTCCCTACTGGAATATCACTTTATTATATTTCACTGGATTAGAATCTATTTGTTATTGATTCTAATATTAATAGCACTAGCACTTTTTTGTATTAATAGCACTTTCCTCTTTCAAGCACTTTATTAGTCAACACTTATAGTGATATCAAATATTTTCTATTAATTAAATTCAATGAATTTAACACTGACACTTTATACAAATTCCGTATTTATTATACCCATGCAATAATAAATATCATGCCTCTGAGAATTTTAATATTTTTAACAATATTTATTTATTAAAAGCTAAGTTTTAATTTTTACTTTCTTTGAGATTATACTTGAGTAAACATAGGTGTGCACAGTAATTTTTTTGTCTCTTCTGCTGTTTATCATCATTTTATTGATCCCTAGTGGCACCCTATCAGTTCATATGACTTGTCCCAACCTTAGTTACCTCTTGCTTTGTATTGGTATCCATTTAGCAAAGCTGTAACTACCGATTTAGAAACAGCCAATAGTAAATGAGACCGTCATCATGACGTCAGTTAAATATGGAGGTCAAACATCAATCAATTACCGTTCAGTCCTTTATGTGATCAGACAATGTACAAATCCGGCAATGTACAAAATAATAAAAATTAATGAAGAAAATGTTATAGTCCATGGGCCTCATTCTATTATCGGCCGCAGCCGTTGCGGGGCCGCAAGGACCGGCCGCAAGCTATTCGGCTATTCTATTCCCTTACGGCCGGGGATTCCGGCAGGCTTGCGGCCGGTGCCTTGCTATCTCTTGCGGCCGATCGCGCCGGAGGAAAGCCTTTGATCTAAAACGGCCGCAAGAGATTTGCAATTCAATTGCTCCGGGAAACCTCTCTGCAAGGCTAAAAACGAGCCGCAGTTACTTGCAGGAAAAAGGTCTCGCTAGCACCAATTAAGCACATAAAATAGCTCAAATAAAGCCATCCTGCACTTTGAGAAGACTATAAAGGGATTTTAGGTGTTAGAAAAAATAGCACATAATTATCCTGTACTCAAATCCGTAAAATATTTCATTTTTAATATCCGTAAAATATCCATGTAAAAAGTCCAGAGTGCTTGGAGCACCTCAGACACACCCCCGCCGCAGCCGGCAAATAAACAGTTAATTTGAACTCGGGTTTGGGCAGATGTGCAAGCTTGAGAGTGGGTTCCTTTTAATCCTCATGTCCCCCAATATGATCCCTAGCATTTACAGAGCTGTACAGTGCAGGCTTGAATTTATTTTTCAGTTTTTATATTTCACAGATTACGGCCGGTTCCAAGATATGCGGCCGGCCGTAAGATGAGATCCTTGCGGGGCCGTATAATAGAATCGCGAGTTAACAGAACCCCCGCAAGGAATCGCAGCCTTACGGCCGATTTACGGCCGATAATAGAATGAGGCCCCATGTGTGGCCTGATATGTATTAACTCCTTAACATGGAAATGAAAGTAAACAAAAACATTTTTTATTGCAGATTTGCGAGCTTGAGACTGTTGTGCGATTAATTATAATGTCTTCCATTGCTTCCCCCGTCTTTTAAAGTGCAGTATTGATTTTTTATTTGTATTTACAGTGCTATGATCAGTGTTTAACCCCCTTGCAAGTCCTATCTGGTACTCATAGGATTTTCTTCTACATTTGTAATTTGCGATTGTAACATTTACGGGCTTGAAACATCAAAGGCTTTGATGGGTCAGAGTGAAAATTTTGACAACCGCAGGGATTTTCAGCCTGTACCCCGCAAATCGATTGTGGGTAGCAAAAAGATGCCAATTGAATAGCAAATTAGATTACAAGCTACATTATGGGCTCCAGTAACCAACAATTGCTCAATTGAATAGGAGCCATATAATGTAGGCCTTACTCAGATGTCTCTGTCCTAGATGAGTGGTGGGCAACAGGGGGCCCCAAGGGTTCCTTTGGCCTCAGACACGTCCCATGCTGCAACAAGTTTTTGAGAGAGTTAGGAGAGCATGTCCCTCTTCAACAATAAAGAGTCCATTCCACAACTAGAAAATCACTCTCTCTTGCACTCCAAAACACATATGTTCATTTGTTATACCTCTGTTACCAATTAATCCAACTCTTACCCTCTCCCACATTTTTTTTTTTTTTGGAGGGGGGGGGGTGGATTTTGCAAAGGCGTTTGATACAGTGCCACTTGGAAGACTATTGTACAAACTAAGGGATACAGTAATTGCAGTAAATATCTGCTCATGGATTAAAAGCTGGATTTTGCAAAGGTGTTTGATATAGTGCCACATGGAAGACTATTGTGCCACCTAAGGGACACAGGAATTGCAGTAAATATATGCTCATGGATCGAGAGCTGGCTAAAAGACAGGAAGCAAAGGGTTGTTTTGGTAAATGGAGCATACTCCGATTTGGACTAATTTGGTAAGTGGGGTTCCTCATTGTCCAGTATTCGGTCCACTCATTTTTAACATATTTATTAATGCCTTTGAAGTGTGACTGGAAAGTAGTGTCTCAAAATGTTGCAAGGTAATCAAATCAGATAATGATGTACTTTCCCCTCTAAAGGGATTTGCATAAATTAGAGAAATGGGAAGCTAAATGGCAGATGAGATTTAATACAAATAAATGTAAAGGTTTGCATTTGGAAGGAAAAATAGCCATGCAATTTACAATCTTAATGGAGCAAATCTAGGGGTATCAGATATTGAAAGGGATTTGGGAGTACTTGTGGACAACCACCTAGCTAACAGTGCTCAACGCCAAGCAGCAGCTGCAATGGCAAATAAAATATTAGCATGTATTAAGAAGGGTATAGAAGCAAGGGAAGCAAATATACGTTTGCCACTATACAAATCCCTAGTACGCCTCATTTGAAATATGGAGTACAGTTTGGGGCACCACTTCATAAAAATGACATTTTAGAGTTGGAAAAAGTACAGAGAAGGGCAACAAAGATAATAAAGGGAATGGAGGGGCTAAGTTATGAAGAAAGACTAACCAAATTAAACTTATTTTCACTAGAAAAAAGGTGTCTAAGAGGGGATATGATTACCCTATATAAATACATCCAGGGTCAGTATAAAGATTTGTCAAGGAAGCTTTTTGTGCCAGGAGGTTTTCAACTGACAAGAGGACATCCCTTGAGGTTAGAAGTAAAAAGATTCCACCTTAAAGAAAGAAAAGGGTTCTTCACAGTAAGGGTGGTTAATCTGTGGAATTATATTCCAAAGGAGGTGGTGACAGCAGATTTGATAGATAACTTTAAAAAGGGACTGGATATATTTTTTAGAGAAAAAGGGCATTCAGGGTTATCCTGGTTAATTAGAGAGTATTGATCCATGGAAAAATCTGATGGCCAGTTAAGGGGGTCAGAAAGGAATTCATTTTTATTCCCTTTTGAGACGAAGATTGCACTTGATAGACTATAAGTCTTTTTTTCAACCTCAAAACGATGTAACTATGTATTATTTCTATTTGTTTATGTCTATATCCAGGGGTGGACAAAAATATCTAAAACATAGGAGCCAGGAAGATTTTCTAGGAGCCAGACATGGGGCCCTCATTCAATTGCAATTTGGCCAATTGAATAGGGGTCTAAATAAGCACATAACATATTTTTTTAAAGAAGTTTTTAGTTAGTAAACATCTATCCAAAAGCAAGGTTTTCTCTAACTAAAAACTTATTTAAAAAAATATGTTATGTGCTTATTTAGAGCACTATTCAATTGGCCAAATCGCAATTGAATGAGGGCCATAATGTTTTCTAGGAGACTGGAAGTAAGCCAGTCATAGAGATGCATTATACTTTGGAAAATATTTTGGAGCCAACAGTAAAAATGTTGGTATTTTTTTTAGAAATGTTTTTCCGTTGGGGGCCTAGATTCGCTAGCTCTTCCACTGGTCTACATAACAGGGATATGGCAGTTACGTTTCTATTTAATCCTGCTGATAACAATGGGAATGGTATTAGTTTATAAGCACATACCCACCTGTAAAAGTAACAGAGGGCAAAATGGAATTAAACAAAATCAAGCCCCACGGTAAACAATAATTGCATATTACAGATGCTTTCCAAAACATATTGCCTATTATCAAGTTTAGTTATTCAAAAGACCATGTAGAAAAAATGTCTACATAAATAAAATGTTCTTATCTACATCATTATCCAGCTGACCTTTGCTTTTTTTAGCATCTCCTTTAAGATGATGATGCACAAGGACTTCACACTTAGCAATTGTTCATTTTAATGTATATTCACTTGAAAAAGAAAATCAGTCAATACATATACAGTAGGACATTTAGAAAAACATTTTTTCTTGGTTATAAGACATTTGAGAAGAAAAATCGAAACAATATTTTCATGACAATGTAAGACATACACATATAAAATGTTGACAAAATATTGACCTCCTTTAAAGATGGGCCCAGTTTTTTTATTTTGTAAAATCCAAGGAAACAAGCTAAATGTATACTATAAAAAGCATATCATTTTAAAAATATACAATGGGCTAGATCAGTTGTGGGCAACAATAGGCTTGGGTCCTGCAAGTAGCCCACAGATGCCCTCAGTAAAGAACAGTGCTCCTCCAGTGTTAGTGAATGAAGCCCTCAGTCCATGGGTCTTAATGATCAAATTTAGGAACATTGTATCATGTATTACATAGGTACATGTATTTATGTAATTGTATTTAGAATAAAAGTAACTTGGCTAGGAAAAGTAACTTGTCTAGGATAACAAATGTCTAGGATACCTTAGCATCTTTCATAGTATCCCTACAACACAGAGAAGAAAATAGTCACTTCTAACAACATTTCAATGCAATCCAAGTTATTTTACACTTCAGATTCATTATACAGTATAGACAGAAGTGCATTTACAATGATAGAACATAGATTACTAAAAAATATTTAGCAAAGTTAGAGTTAAACATTTGACATCACCTGTCTGCTGTGGTGCACAGTCTATTGGCTGCAACTGCTCATCTCTATCGCAGGGCACTGGATGATGACTGCATAAGCACAAATACATATGGATAAAAAAAGCAAGATTTAAACCAAAACTGTAAGTGATTTTTTTAATTTATTTTCACTGCTCTTTCTTTCTCAGTTTGAATGGTTACAGCGGCCCTTTAATGGTTTCCTGATTAAGAACTAACAAATCAAAAATGCTTTCCTTTGCTAGTTTTGTCAAGTGGAACTATAGTTGTATTTTAAATACTTCTTAATTATCTGTTTTATGATGAGAAATGCATTTAACCATTGATGTATCCTACCATAAGCTAGAGAGACCATATCACTTCTTCAAATTTTAATATCATATTATGCCTAGGGCAACTGCTCATTCTTTTATATGGCTTTTGACTTAATAAAATGCAAACAGATCCCCAAAATGTACAACGCATGGGCAATCATTAAACTAATACATGCCATGTTTTCATAGGTGGATGACAATGATGAATACAGGTAAAATTGAATTGCAAATCACAATCATCACACACATCAGATTAATTTACTAAAATTGCATTCTCAATTCTTAATTTCTCTCTATTCTGTCTACTTCATCCTTATTTCCTTTATAACTCATCTATCTCTCTCATCTTTATTTCCAAAAACTTCTCAAGTTTATTTCCGTTTATTTTTCCCTTTATTTTGTGAACACATTCATCACATTATTGTCTTCCTCTACCAAGTGATGTGTTAAATCCTTTCTGAAACTGTAACCAATCTGAACAAGTAAAACATTTTACTGTGGGTTTCGCCCCCCAATCCATGTAAGCACAGTTAATATGTAGTAACTAGTGACTTGCCCTTCAAAAATGACAGCAATAAAAGTGAAGGCTCATCGTGTGCCTCTCCACCCTAACGGGCCTTGGGATGAGCACCGCTCATTGCAGGCCTCGTCCAACCCGCCACTTTCATGCCTCGCAATGAGCACCTTCGGCGCTCATTGCGAGCCTCTCCCCCCCCCTACTTTACTCGCTTTCGGCGTTCATCGTGAGCCCTGCAATTAGCGCTCATTGCAGGCGTCGTCCAATTAGACACTTTCGTGCCTCACGCTAGGCGCCTTTGGTGTTCATTGCGAGCCCAGAGATGAGCGCCTTCAGCGATCATTGCAAGGTCCACAATGAGTGCTGAAGGCTCCCATTGAGAACCTCTCCCTACTCTCTGATCCCCTGTGTCTTTTTCCCCCTCCCCCTTCCATGTGTCTTTTCCCACTCTCTCTTTTGCCCCCTCTCCCTGCCCTGTGTTTTCCCCCCCTTATTTCCATCCCCTGTGTCTCTTTTACCCCCTCTCTCACCCATGTGTCTCTTTCCGCCCTCTCCCTCCCCTGTGTCTTTCTCCTCTCTCTCCCTGCTCATGTCTTGCTCGTCTTGCAATGAGCGCCGTTGGTTATTTTTTTCAAAGTCTTGCGGGCCTTGCGCTGATCGGCTAAGTGTTATGGCCTTCTGCCTCGTTTTGAGCATTTTTCAAAACATTTATGTCTTTACAGACACCATTTTTTTCCTTGCTTAGCCGATTTTTGATCTCCAAAAAACGCCAATTAAGCCTCAAATTAGCTTGCAACCTCACTCACAGGCTCCCTGTCTCTCCCCCTGTGCTGTGTGTGAGATTGTAAGTAAAAATGTTTATTAACTGGCATTTTTTGGTGGTCTTTGAGGCTTGCAATGAGTGCCAAAGGCACTCATTGCAACAAAGTCGTGCGGGCATTGCAACAAAGTCGTGCGGGCACATGCGCAAGCCTGTAATTTTTTTATTGGGTGACGACAACTCACAATTATGACAACTAATATATGTGATGGTTCATCCCTTTTTCCATCACTGTATTTGTGTCTTTATTATCTAATAACCTGATGTGGGGACATGGCCACACATGACACAGACCAGAGAGGTAGAAGAGATAAGTCACAACTAATGTATAATTAAAAAAAATCACTGTAGTGCTCATACTATAGGGCCTAATTTGCTTATTTAGGCCCCCTATGCTAATCAGGCGGTGTAATTTTCAGTATACTCTAAAATCGGCTGCAGGAGATTTTTTCCCCTGCGTTACATTATCCGCAAGAGATTTCAGTGTAGGAAGTATGTGTTCACTAATTATATTACACCAAACCAAGCTTTACAGTTGAGAAACGGCCCCAGGAAACAATACAAAATTAAATTATTATAAATATTATAAATAATTATAAAAATTAAAGAGCTGTAACTGCATCAAAAAACAATATCTGTGTAATACAGCGGACATATGCTTAAAGGAAGCCATGTTTAAAATGGTTATAGATTGCAAGAGCGAAGCCTTTGTGTGGCATATTTGCATGTCCCTGCCCATGCTGCCAGAATGCTGTGTAAAAACTCTGAATATTTCTCTGAATTCTGAGCAGGAAACTATTTTTTTTCATTTTTCAACACAAATGTAATATTTAGATTTTATATATATATATATATATATATATATATATATATATATATATATATATATTATAAAATATATGTGTAAATAGTTGTTATATACATAATTGTGTATATTTTGTTTATGTGTATTATATGTATATAGACATGCATAGACAATGCATTAGAGCATTTATTCCTGGTCCCCGTGGTTTCTTGACATAGTTGGGGGGAAAAGGATTTGATCCCCTGCTGATTTTGAACGTATGTCAAAAAAGTTATAAATTGATTTGCAGGTCAGTGATGGAAATAGGTATTTGATTCCCTATCAATCAGCAAGATTTCTGGCTCCCGGGTGTCTTTTATACAGGTAACAAGCTGAGATCAGGAGTGCGCCCAATCTCAGCTTGTTACCTGTATCAAAGACACCTGTCCACAAAAGCAATCAACCAATCTGATTCCAAGCTCTCTACCATGGTCAAGACCAAAGAGCTGTCCAAGGATGTCAGGGACAAGATTGTATACCTACACAAGGCTGAAATGGGCTACAAGACCATCACCAACAGTGGGTGTGATTATTCGCAAATGGAAGAAACACAAAATAACTGCCAGTCTCTCTCGTTCTGATGCTACATGCAAGATTTCACCTCATGGAGTATCAGTGATCATGAGAACAGTGAGGAATCAGCCCAGAACTACAAGGGAGGATCTTGTTAATGATCTCAAGGCAGCTGGGACCATAGTCACCAAGAAAACAATTGGTAACACAATATGCTGTGAAGGACTGAAATCCTGCAGCACCCGCAAGGTCCCCCTGGTCAAGAAAGCACATGTACAGGCCCGTCTGAAGTTTGCCAATAAACATCTGAATGATTCCGAGTTGATCTGGGTGAAAGTGTTGTGGTCAGATGAAACCAAAAGCGAGCGCTTTGGCATCAACTCAACTTGCTGTGTTTGGAAGAGGAGGAATGCAGCCTATAACCCCAAGAACAACATCCCCACCGTCCAACATGGAGGTGGAAACATTATGCTTTGGGGGTGTTTTTCTGCTTAGGGTACAGGACAACCGCACCGCATTAATGGGACGATGGACGGGGCCATGTACCTTCAAATCTTAGGCGAGAACCACCGTCCCTCATCCAGGGCAACAGGGGTTTTGCCACCAAGTACTAAGACAAAGGGGTCAAATTCTTATTTCCCTCATTGACCTGCAAATCAATTAATAACTTTTTTGACATACGTTTTCTTGTTTTTTGTTTTTTTTGTTATTCTGTCTCTCACTGTTAAAATATACTTACCATGTAAAATTAAAGACTGATAATTTCATTATCAGTGGAAAAACATTCAAAATCAGCAGTGGATCAAATACTTTTCCCCCCACTGTATGTATTAGCCCCTTGAGTACTGGATTATTTGCTACCCTCGATGTTGAATAATGAAACGTACATAATAATAATAATAATAATAATAATATATAATATGTTTTAATTACACATATGATTAGCTAGGGAAATTTACTTTGCTCTTAAACATCGTGTAATCTGCGATATAGGGCATTTGCATAAAGGCCTTAGTTACTAATCAACACCAAAATTTGTTTTTGAAGAAAATAAATACAATGTAACTGAAAATGTACATGCAAAGTTTAGTGTTTAAGTCTTTCAGACACATTTAACAAACTTAAAAACATTAGCATCTGTGTAAGCCAAGGACATAAAAAATATTTTTTCAGGAAAATATGAATTTTTGAACACTGCTGAGTAGAGGAATCCATTTTGACTTTACATAACTTACTGAGTGAACCATTGTGCTCTTTCTTTTAATTTAAAGAAACAGAACATAAAAACAACTCATAGAGCCCGTTGTTAAGTATGCAATGTCTGTAAGTCGGGTCATATGTAACTCGAGGGCCTCCTGTAAAAAGTGGCCCTTTTAATGCATGGTAGCTTAAAAAGCTATCATGTATCCAGTTTTATGGTATTATTTGTGCTTGGGGCTGCATATTACTGGATTATTCTAACATTACAAACTCATTTGTGCGATTTTATCAATTCATTTGTTCATTCATGCTTTCTGTGCCCACAGTTATGCCATGATTTTTTTCGCTGAGCTGCTTTTCTTTTTTAAGCATGTAATCTTTGCCAAACAGCTGCTATATGTCTAGTACAGGTCAAAAACCTTTTGGCTCAATAAAGTGATTCATCAGGCTCTCAAGGGTAGTTGGGGGTCTGACCACTGACCAGTGCTGAGATGTTAGTATTGGAAGAGAAGCTATCCACAGCACAAACACTGAGTCTGTAATGTGCAAAGTATCTGTGCCACTGAAAGACCAAGAACAAACTGCAAACACAAGAGTTTTTAGCACAAAAAAATAAAATGTCAGCAAAATATGATACAATGGCCCACATGCATTTAATATCATATGTCAGTTATCACTAATGATCTTGTTCATGCATGCTTTAGAAAATAGTGATGATAACCTTTAAATAAGTGTTTGAACACACTTTGGATATATAAATACATGTGATCATTTGAAAATCTTGCTTGGGTCACCGGAATGTTCTGTATTCATCAAATGCATGTGTATACAGTTTGATGACCAAATACTTTAACATAATAGCTAAGTAATTGTTATGTATGTTGATGTCCGAAAACATTAACCATGAGAAACATAGATAACGGTGTAACAATATCATTGTTTATTATATACATAGAGCATAGTCATAAACAAACCTGACCGTGCATTAATATAATGGGTGTGGCATGGGCAGATCCAAAAGGATAAGAGAAGGAGGCTAGAAAAACAGAAAAAAGCTAAAGGGTTAAATGGAATACTGTATAATAATATTGATGCATAGCTTCTACTAGGGTCACATGTGGTCATTACACCAAAGTAACCACAATCAGATGAATAAAAACATCATCATTCAACACTCCATATAATAGAAGTAACAAGTAATGCGCATAGCACATGCATCATGTGTACATCTGCTCGATTACACAGATGCATTAACTCGTGGATTATGTAATCCAATTCAATTAGATACACACAGTTTGTTCAGAAAATTAAACATGTCAAAAATGTGGTCATAACCTAAAAAAGGTAAAGGAGGCAAAAAACTGTCTAAAAATCTGTATGTACAGTACAGTGGTAAATACTATAACAATAAACCAACTTACCTGAACTTCATCCACAAGCAGTGCAAACCATTTTGTATCTGTCATGTGAAATCACTTGTCATCACCACGAGTAATGATGTGGCATCTCAAATGCTTAGCTGTGACCACAGTCAGTGGGCCAAGAGTACTATCACCATCTCTATATGATTTTGCTTAGCCACATTGATATCACATTCATCTGATATAAAGGTGTTATCAGATTATAACTGATTGCTAGGATATCATGATGTATGATCACATACCCATTAACACTGATAGGAGACAAAGGTCAGGAGCCATAATGTCTGTTTTTTTACTTCAGACAAATGTATCTGTTCTTACATTGTTGAGGGGATGACACAATTAAGTAGATTTTTGACAATAATGAAAATAGTAAGAATATTTTTGCAAATGCTATCTACACTATGGATGACGTCATGACCACCAACTGATCAGCTTCAAAATGGACAACGGTGCATGGATAGAGTGGTGAGTGACTTTTATTAGTAGCCAGCACTAAAGCAAAAACACATAAGGAGTGTGAACAATAAGTACAAGACTTTCACTAACAGAGAATACTCGACCAGGATCGGATTATTTTCCAGAATACATCAACCACTAGGCCAATTGCAGCAGGGAATTAAAGGCACAAGCTTTGCCACTGTACAGTCTACCAACAGTACAGGCGGTCCATAGGTTATGGACAAGATATGTTCCTGAGAATGTCTTTAGGTCGGATTTGTATGTAACTCGGACCCTGATTAATAATAATAATGGCAATATTATAATAAATGTGGTAATACTAATATAATGTAATACTGTAATAATAATAATTATTATTATAATGTCCCTGCACTGTAATAATAAGTTATAAAAACTATTGTGCTCTTTCTTTTAATCAAAACAAACAGAAAATAAAATCTAGTGCTAAAAGCCTTGGGAGCCCGTTCTTAAGTGTGGGTCATCTGTAAGTCAGGTCACCTATAAACTGGGAATCTCTTGTATATCTCTGTTGTACTTCCTGTGTAATCTTTCTCTCCCCATTTGTCTTACATCATACCAGTTTCTACCTCCATTCCATTTTCACAATTCTAATACTCCTACCTATCACTCTATGTGTGTATTTGTTTTACCTCCTCTTCCAATTGCTTTCCCATTTTCATAATTATATCTCCTGCTTTCTCTCACCACTTCCCCCTCTTAGCTCCCTTTTCTGCCCAGTTTCCTTTACCTTGTTCATTAATTTCTACTGTCTTTCACCTCCATATTGCTATTTTGAGAACTAACCTACTGTAGGTTTGGCAGAGCTGGCACATCTAGACATGCATTTAATAAATGTTTACAGAATTAAAAAGATTAAACTTGAAATTACCATTTTCTATTTAATGAGGACAATACCTGGCTGCAAACTAGTGTATGTACTAACATTTCTGTTTTATGGAAATCTGTTCCCATTCAGGCCCCCAGAAATCAGATATCTTTAAATGTGTGCTTTAACAAATTCCAAGAATATATAACTAAGTGGGTGGATATTCAGAAGATGTCCAACTTTGAGATAATAGGTTAAAAAATAGAAACACTGAAGTTGATGGCAGATAACAATGATTTGGGCCACACAGACTACCCAAAACTATCTGAGGAATTTGTGGTCTCTTGAGTTCATATAAAATAGCGTTCTGAGGTTAGAGAATATGCTGACAAAAATAAGGTCTAGTGTCTAAGCATTTGGTTTAAATAAAGTATAAGGAATAAGGACCAGGATATTTCTGTAATTTTACTGCTAGTTCCTCTGTACTAAACTACTGAAATTACAAACTTTGGGAATAGTTATTAACTAATTAATGTGATAACAATAGAGTGAGGTTACCATTTAAAGGTTGACACAATTGTATATATGAGACACAAACAATACAGCTATTTACCTAATATTCTGTTTTTAATACTATATTCTCAAGATTATCAGGGCATTAAATAAAAATAAAAAAACGGTCACAAAGTAGCACTGCTCAAGAGTCTAGCATTGACTAAATTAGTTCCTACATAGAATCGCTAGTATACAGTACACTAGTAATTTAGTTGTGTGGTCAGCCTGAATTTATATTAATTGTGGATTCTGAAATGTGTGTCTCAGTACTATATTCTTTTATTCTGTATCGATTCATGTCCAAAACACAGCTTCCAGAGATGGAGAGTAATATAAATACCTCTCAGTATCATCAAATGTGCCCTTATCCCTAAAATTATTTTCATTAATTTTAAATTTGTGCAACTGACAAGCACCATATTTATATATTACCATACAAAATATACTAAATAGTGTGAATAGTATTTTAAATGAATGCATATTTTGCTATTTTTTTAAATAGTGTTTTAAAGAACATTTAAAAACAATTATAACACAGTGAAAATATTTCCAACCCAAAAACAGTTTTAGACATTTTCTTTGCAACTCTGACTGCTTTATATGATAATGGAGAGCAGTACGACGCTGTCCACGCTATACTAGGAAGTGAAGCCATGCAGCATTAGCGTCTCTATGAAGAAACATGGCACTAGTTAGGTAACTCGTTCACAATTTAGTATGGTGTACTTAGAAGTATCCAGGACTAATGCATAGGCCACTTGATGTTAAAGAAGCAAATATTAGATACCATGATATACGTTTACCCTAAAATAGGGAACTAATAAGGACATATCAGCCCACAATAAGAGTCTATCCCTTCAATGAAGATATTAATATTGCCAAATACTAGTCATAGACCATTATGTGGGTGTAAGAAGTTATAGCGAATTAGGATTGGCATGTTACAATCCCATGAATCATTTATAGGAGATATCTCAAAGAACAAGTCTCCTATAGCTCTCATATAGAGATATCACAATTATCTGGCTTCTTACTTACATCAAAGGCAGTGCCTGCTTCCATCTACCATACTACCTCCAATATTTTTCACAAAAGCAAGTCTGCACTAAATGCCCTTCTGGGAAAACTATATACAATAGACTGTGTGATATGTTGGTACAGAGGTACCTGTAGTGGAACATTACATTTCTCCTCGAATATCCTAGAGGAAGTTCTAGTCTCTATATTTTTTTTTTAAGTGAAATTTATCACTATTTCTCAGAGGAGACCTTTCTTTTTCCATTGTTTTTAGAGTGTTTTTAATCTTCCTTTTTTATTTTTCGTCGTTGTTATTATTTAATTATGGATTAAAAAATGTAATAAACTTGTTGGCCAAATTGTAAATATACCCTGTTCATAATTCTATTCAATTTAGTGGAAAACACTACAAGGGAATTCACTCCCTAGGATTTCAAGTATCTCCTATGATCTGCAATATGCAGATAATTTATTAATTAGTTGTTAATTAATTGTTAATTAATTATTAATCAACAATATTTTTTTTTAAATTAATAATTAATTGATCCAGAGGAAGGCAAACAGAGAAAAAAAACCAAGTGAAACTTAGCCAATCGTCTCAAAGGAAAAAAAAATATTAATTCCTTACTGTCCACAGATACTGGCGATTGAATTCCTCCCTGATCAACTCTCTCTCTAATGTTATCTATCAAATCTGCTCTCACCATCTCCTCTGGTAGAGAATTCCACAGATTAACTACCCTTACTGTGAAGAACCCTTTTCTTTCTTTCTTTTAGAATCTTTTTACTTCTAACCTCAAGGGATGTCCTCTGAAAAACCTCTTGAAAACCTCTTGGCTAGAGATGTCGCGAACAGTTCGCCCGCGGACTATTCGCGACGATTTTGGCATGTTCGCGTTCGCGGCGGACGGCGAACACATGCGCTTTTGGGTTCGCCCCCTATTCTTTATCATTGAGGAAACTTTGACCCTGCACCTCACAGTCAGCAGACACATTCCAGCCAATCAGCAGCATACACTCCCTTCCAGGGCCTTCCATCTGAAGGACAGCATACATTTTAGAATCATTCTGAAGCTACATTAGTTGTGAGAGGACAGATAGTGTAGCTGCTGGAGATTTAATAGGGAAATAAATAGCCAGGCTGTGTATTTAGCTTCCACTACAGACCTGAAGGACTCATCTGATATCTGCTGCAAGGACAGCAACCCAAAAAGCCCTTTTTAGGGCTAGAACATCATTTATTTTATTTTATAATTTTTTTCTGTGTAATCTAATTGCATATGCCGGCCTGCCAGCGGGTGTGTGTGACAGGCTAACACCTAACAGCTTATATTGTGCTCAGTGAAATAAAACAACACTTTTTTGACTGTAATAGATTGAATAGCAATTGCCCGCCTACAGGTGTGTGTGTGAAGCCTATTGCATCTACTCTGCCAACTTTTGCCAGTGCACAGTGATACGTCATATCTGGTGCAACCGTAGTGTACAGTGACATAAAACAACACTTTTTTGACTGTAATCAATTGAATATCAGTTGCCTGCCTATAGGTGTGTGTGTGAGGCCTACAGCGCCTATTCCGCCAACTTTTGCCAGTGCACAAGGACACTCATATCTGGTGGCACCTTAGATTGCACGCGCAGTGCCCCAAATTTGAAGTAGGAGGTCCGACCAAGCATCTTTTTCCATCTCCCTGTTCCAACAATCCATGCCATATACACGTCCCCTGATAGGTGACGTAACAGGTATCAAACTGATAGGAATAAATAGTACAACTTAATACACCACTCCTATCTGGTGGCACATTACATTGCACGTGCAGTGCCCCAAATTCGAAGTAGGAGGTCCGACCAAGCATCTTTTTCCATCTCCCTGTTCCAAAAATCAATGCCATATACACGTCCCCTAATAGTGGACGTAACAGGGATTAAACCGATAGGAATAGTACTACTTAACAGTACACACCTTATAATAACGCAGACAGAGGCAACGCAGAGAGAGGAGTCTGAAGAAGAGCAGTCAGAGGAGGAAGGTGGCTTTGAGGAGGTGGAAGACCAAACACAGCAGGCGTCCCAGGGGGCTTTTTGTCACCTTTTGGGGACCCTTGGTGGCTGGGTGGAGGAAGAGACCTTCAATGACATCAGTGAGGACAAGGAATGGGACATGGCAAGCTTGGTATCCAACCTAACCCTAACATCCCTCACCCTAACACCTAACCCTAACATCCCTCACCCTAACACCTAACCCTAACACCCCTTACACTTATCCCTAACACCCCTCACCCTAACACCTAACCCTAACAACCCTCACACTTATCCCTAACACCCATCACCCTAACCCTAACACCCCTCACACTTCTCCCTAACACCCCTTACCCTAACACCCCTCACACTTATCCCTAACAACTAACCCTAACATCCCTCACCCTAACACCTAACCCTAACACCCCTTACACTTATCCCTAACACCCCTCACCCTAACACCTAACCCTAACACCCCTCACACTTATCCCTATTACCCCTCACCCTAACCCTAACACCCCTCACACTTATTCCTAACACCCCTTACCCTAACCTTAACACCCCTCACTCTTATCCCTAACACCTAACCCTAACATCCCTCACCCTAACACCTAACCCTAACACCCCTTACACTTATCCCTAACACCCCTCACCCTAACACCTAACCCTAACACCCCTCACACTTATCCCTAACACCCCTCACCCTAACCCTAACACCCCTCACACTTATCCCTAACACCTAACACTAACATCCCTCACCCTAACACCTAACCCTAACACCCTTACACTTATCCCTAACACCCCTCACCCTAACCCTAACACCCCTCACACTTATCCCTAACATCCCTCACCCTAACCCTAACACCCCTCACACTTATCCCTAACACCCCTTACCCTAACCCTAACACCCCTCACACTTATCCCTAACACCTAACCCTAACATCCCTCACCCTAACACCTAACCCTAACACCCCTTACACTTATCCCTAACACCCCTCACCCTCACACTTATCCCTAACACCCCTCACACTTATCCCTAACACCCCTCACCCTAACCCTAACACCCCTCACACTTATCTCTAACACCCCTTACCCTAACCCTAACACCCCTCACTCTTATCCCTAACACCTAACCCTAACATCCCTCACCCTAACACCCCTTACACTAATCCCTAACACCCCTCACCCTAACACGTAACCCTAACACCCCTCACACTTATCCCTAACACCCCTCACCCTAACCCTAACACCCCTCACACTTATCTCTAACACCCCTTACCCTAACCCTAACACCCCTCACTCTTATCCCTAACACCTAACCCTAACATCCCTCACCCTAACACCCCTTACACTAATCCCTAACACCCCTCACCCTAACACGTAACCCTAACACCCCTTACACTTATCCCTAACACCCCTCATCCTAACACCTAACCCTAACACCCCTCACACTTATCCCTAACACCCCTCACCCTAACCCTAACACCCCTCACACTTATCCCTAACACCCCTTACCCTAACCCTAACACCCCTCACACTTATCCCTAACACCTAACCCTAACACCTAACTCTAACACCCCTCACACTTATCCCTAACACCCCTTACACTATCACCCCTCACACTTATCCCTAACACCCCTCACCCTAACACCTAACCCTAATACCCCCTTACACATATCCCTAACAGCCCTTACCCTAACACCTAACCCTAACATCCCTTACCCTAACACCCATCATACTTATCCATAACACCCATCAACCTAACACCTAACATTCTCACACTTATCCCTAAGACCTATCACCCCTCACACTTATTCCTAACATGCCTCACCCTAACATATAACCCTAATACCCCCTTACACTTATCCCTAACAGCCCTTACCCTAACACCTAACCCTAACATCCCTTACCCTAACACCCATCACACTTATCCCTAACACCCCTTACCCTAACCCTAACACCCCTCACACTTATCCATAACACCCATCAACCTAACACCTAACCCTAACATTCTCACACTTATCCCTAAGACCTATCACCCCTCACACTTATTCCTAACATGCCTCACCCTAACATATAACCCTAATACCCCCTTACACTTATCCTAACAGCCCTTACCCTAACACCTAACCCTAACATCCCTTACCCTAACACCCATCACACTTATCCCTAACACCCCTTATCCTAACCCTAACACCCCTCACACTTATCCATAACACCCATCAACCTAACACCTAACCCTAACATTCTCACACTTATCCCTAAGACCTATCACCCCTCACACTTATTCCTAACATGCCTCACCCTAACATATAACCCTAATACCCCCTTACACTTATCCTAACAGCCCTTACCCTAACACCTAACCCTAACATCCCTTACCCTAACACCCATCACACTTATCCCTAACACCCCTTATCCTAACCCTAACACCCCTCACACTTATCCATAACACCCATCAACCTAACACCTAACCCTAACATTCTCACACTTATCCCTAAGACCTAACACCCCCCACACTAATCCCTAACACCCCTCACCCTAACACCTAACCCTAATACCCCCTTACACTTATCCCTAACAGCCCTTACCCTAACACTTAACCCTAACATCCCTTACCCTAACACCCATCACACTTATCCCTAACTCCCCTTACCCTAACCCTAACACCCCTCACACTTATCCATAACACCCATCAACCTAACACCTAACCCTAACATTCTCACACTTATCCCTAAGACCTAACACCCCTCACACTTATTCCTAACATGCCTCAGCCTAACACCCCTTACACTTATCCCTAACACCACTCACCCTAACACCCCTCACACTTAGCCCTAACACCCCTCACCCTAACACCTAACCCCCTCACCCTTATCCCTAACACCCCTTACCCTAACACCCCTCACACTTATCCCTGTGTCTCTTCTCCCCCTTTTCATCAAGGGAGGAAGGGAGGATGATGAGGGAGGGAGGAAGAGACACAGGGGAGGATGATGATGGAGGGAGGAAATAGACACAGGGGAGGATGATGTGGGAGAGGGTAAAGAGATACAGGGGAGGGTGATGAGGAAGGGGCGAAAGAGACACAGGGGAGGATGATGAGGGAGGGGGGAAGAGACAGGGGAAGATGATGAGGGAGGGGGAAAAGAGACACAGGGGAGGATGATGAGGGAGGGGGGAAAAAGACACAGGGGAGGATGATGATGGAGGGGGGAAGAGACACGGGGAGGATGATGAGGGAGGGGGTAAAGAGGTACAGGGTAGGATGATGAGGGAGGTGGGAGGATGATGAGGGAGGGGGGATGAGACACAGGGGAGGGTGATGAGGAAGGGGGGGAAAGAGACACAGGGGAGGATGACGAGAGAGGGGGTAAAGAGATACAGGGGAGGATGATGATGGAGGGGGATGTTAGGTTATTTATGCCCTTTATGGATTAAAACCAGACTCTGCATCAACTATGTAATTTTCCGTGGGAGTTTTGACATGGATCCCCCTCCGGCATGCCACAGTCCAGGTGTTAGTCCCCTTAAAACAACTTTTCCATCACTATTGTGGCCAGAAAGAGTCCCTGTGGGTTATAAAATCCGCCTGCCCATTGAAGTCTATGGCAGTTCGCTGGGTTCGCCGGTTCGCGAACATTTGTGGCGGTTCGCGTTCGCGGTTCGCGAACCGAACATTTTATGTTCGCGGCATCACTAATTACACATAAAACATACGATTTTTTCCTCTCATAAATATATACACATATACTTTTCTTTTTATTTATCCTTCTGTTAATTTTTTTGATGGAGGGTGGAGATAGGATGGAGAAGGGGGGGCAGTGGGGAAGAAATGATGAGGACTCTAGAGGACAGGGACAGAGGGAGAGGTGCTTGATACCCTACCAGGGGGGTGGTAGCGCGGTGGAGGGACAGGCCTCAGGGTTAGAGGAGAGAGTGCAGGATCTCTGTCCACAGTCAGGAGGACAAGAGGCTCAGGGCAGACGCAGGCCCTGAACTATACGCACGACGAGATGGTGGTCCTCCTCCGTGCAATCCATGACCTCCCCAATATCCTTTCGGGGGAGGGAAGCTAGGCCCGAAGCTAGGGCCTAGGCCTGGAAGGAGGTAGCGGCCACAGTCACAGCTGAGGGCTCATAAAAAAAAGGGATGTGAGGTCCGTGACGGACCGCTTTGATGATGTCAGGGCCAAGGTGAGGAGGATGATGGCCAAGGAGGAGAGATCAGCGATAGCACCAACAGGTGGCCCCCAAGTGACTGTGAAATACAACGAGTGGGAGAGGGTGCTGAGCCAAGTGCCCATCTGGAGCTTCAGGATTGGTGGCCCAACAGGATCCAGCCTCCTCATGTCAGATGATTATCAGATACACCAGCATGCCACCACATGTACCTCACACACATGGAAAACACACAACACATGTAACCAACAATGTCACATCCCATAGGGAGTCCATCTATGGGTGTGCCCACTGCAGCGTATGCAGATACAGGCCATACCCGGAATCAAGATAACGTCATAAGCCAATAACAATCAAGCTCATGATCCAAAGAATAGATCACATCTAGCAAAGGATAGCTACTCATAGAAGAAAATTAGTGAAACATCAACTTTCAAGACAAGAGGTCAGATAGGAATTAACACATATTCCATTATTTTTTCTCTTTCAGCTGGCAGGAGGACTGGGTCCAGTGGTTAGCCAGAGACGGGGGCTTCGGCTCATTCGGAACCAGATGTTGGGGACTGTGTCCCCGCCCAACGGGAGCCGACACAAGATGAGGAGGCAACAAGAGGAGCCGTGGGCCCAAGATACGAGGAGGAGGACCTAATCATCTGGGCAGCTGCTGGACCGTCAGCCTCACCCATTGCATTTGACCCACTGCCCCCCTCCTCCAACAACTTGGTTCACCACCCGGACCCTCCAATTGGACCGATGCACATGGATTTCCATCGCCTCCTCCTCCCAGCAGCACCACAACCTGGCTCCCACCACTACCACTAGGTCCACCCCCACCATGAAAGAATCATGCTCCAGCCAGGCCACAGCCTCTCCTCACTGGACCACCACTCCCTTCCCCTCCTCACCTACATCCCAGGCTGCCCTACTGGAGAGGCTGGCCGTCATGAGTGAATTGGTGGTGATCAATACAGGGATCCAGGCCAGTATCTCCTCCAACCACATGGAGCTAGTTGGCATCCTGCAGAGGGAGGTGAGAAGACACCAACTAATGATGGAGTCCTACGAGGCCGGGCTGCTCCACAACTTGGCTCTCTGATTCCAAGCACCGCCTCCTCCACCCCAAAGGCCTCCCCCGCCCATCCGTAGCCTTGCCCTTTCTCACCTCCCACAAGATCCTTGACGCTTCCGGTGCCGCTGCCTTCTGGGGGGGATGACTCCTTCTGCAACCCCCCTCTACGGGGTGTTTGGGCCCTGTGCCAAGGTGGAGGAGGATGGGCTCCACATATTTTGGACTATCTCAACAGAACTCCTCAGTGACAATCTATTGGTGCAAATGTTAATCTAATCTAGCCTGGCAACAGAGTAGTGGAACATGGCCTATGTGATAGTGAAATATTGTACACAGATGGCTACCTCCCATCACATGGTCCATGATCAACTCTGCTCTGTGGACACGTAGGGTTCTGTTTAACATTTCACCAATTGATGGTTACTGAGAAAAGATGCTGCAGTCCCTATCTTTTATTAATCCCTTATTCTGTTTTAAATTTATGTTTTATGTTGATTACTAGGCTCAAGGTCCATGAAGGCATCATCTTTATCTGCAAGCATAGTTTAAAATATGAAGTAAATGTAATATATTCACAGTAGCTCTGAGATAGGAATTCCTTCAATGACAGCCCCTCCTAAACATGTTACTCAGACTATATTAATTCAATCATATATCCCTACTGATAAGTCAAGATTGTTGTTGTCTTATATTTAGACAAATGCAGCAATGGCGGTGGACCTACTAAGTCTCACAATGGCATGTTAATCAAAGCCATACTTAATACATGCACTAGTGCAGGATGTCATCCTGTCCGTAATATCAGTATGAGAACAGATACTTGTGTCTGATATAAGTAACACTGCATATGGCTGCTGACCTTTGTGTTCTATCCATAATAATGGGTAGGTTTACCGAACTTATATCATGAGTATCCTTTAAAATGTGCTAACACATGTATAGCGGATGAATGTGATATCAGTGTTGCTAAACAATATCAGATGGTGTAACTGGATTGTATTACATAGTTTAGACGTTTATGCATCTGCTTAATTGAGCAGATGATGAGCAGTTGTAAGTGCTATGCGCATAACTGGTTACTTCGATTAGATGGAGTGATTTATGATGATCCTTTTTGTCATCAGATTATGCATTATTAAATTTCCCCCTTTAGGTATCACCTTTTTCCCAAAGAGCCTCTTGCCCTTCCAGGATTCGCTCACCCCACACTCATGATATGCAAAGTCGTATACATTTCTGAGTGTGCGCTGTGTATCAAATAAAGTTTTGTTATCACTGTTTCCATGTGTTTTCAATGGTTGGGGGTTTGAGACATTAACATACATCACATGCCTGTCACATTCATATATATGTAAAGTAATGAGCTCTAGTTACTGTTCAATAGATTGTTATGTGAAAATTCCAGCCCATTACAGTGACAAAGGCGGGGTTTCAAAGTAGTCACATATATTAGTCATGACTACTTTAGGTTTGAGTCTCAGCATTGGAATATCATGCTTGCAGAACATTCTTGGTGAGGTTTGTGAGTTAATACATCAGAATTATAAATTGTGATACTGTTGAGTATTAACATTCCCCTGAAGGGTTGGTCACAAAATTACAGCTGTTATTATGAATTAATTGATACAAGAACACTTGATATGGGTTCACAGCGTGATAATCGGTATAGATGTTGCCACATAGCCACCAGTAATGACGTGGGACTTTACAAGATGGGCGTAGCCGAGATTGGCCCTGATGGAGGTGAGTTGGCTGTTGCTCCATGTACCTCTGCACAGTCTCCATGTGTGTTTGTGGCCCTTCATGATGGGTTGTACTATATTAGTGTGGTGCATGTTCCCCTAGTACTTCATATATATGTCATGTGGTGGTGTAATTTTGCCACTGTTTGTTTTTCCAATACGGATCTGATGAGTGACATATGTAAATTCATATAGTATTATTTTTAGGGTCCATATTTGAGCCTCTGTGAGTGTAAATGATCATTTGTAAGTCAGTTTCATGTTTTTTGTATTGCAATTTAGTCATGTAGTGTGTCTTTACCTGCTTTATGTATATGCATGACCATTCAAAATTATTAAAAGGAATAAACTCTTTTTGAGGCCTATTTGTTCCTTGGTGATTGCTGTGCATTTACTTCTGCATTCCATTGCTTTCCCATTATTTTAAAGTACATTAGTGTGTTTACATTTGCTTTTCCAGTGTTAAGAAGAGGTGTTTAATCCACTTGTGAGTCCTATTTGTAACCCGTAATATTTTTTCATACATTTGCCATTTATGAGTTTGAAAGCAATTGCGGCCTTGTGGAATTGTTGCAATTGGCTCGAGATTTGCGATTTTAGTGATTGTAACTTTTGCAACCTTGAAAGATCAAAGGCGGAGATGGGTCGGAGTTGTGATTTTGACAACCCGAAGGATTTTGGAGCCTGTAAGCCGAAAATCGATTGTGGGTAGCTTGAAGGGGCCAATTGAATATCAAAACAAATTACGGGCTACATTACAGGCTCCAGAAATTACGATTTCCTCAATTGAATGGAGGCCTTGGACACACAGATGAGATGATTAACTGAAGCTTCATTTGATACATATTAGGGGCTTGGAAATCTTGGGAAAAGATCAATTGGATGTGCTGCCAGTGCTCATATTTTAGTTCTTTTATATGTATCCTGAAAATATACAGAAAAACATTCACAAAATAAACACTGTTGTAAACTACACAGGAAGGCATACATTCCAAAATGGACTGAATGCAATTGTGCATAAAATACAAATAGAGGCCTTGCATATAGGGACTCAATCACTCCAAAATCAAGTTGTGTTTTTAGGTTATCCTTAAAGAGCATGGCAATCTGGCTATACATTGATTAAAGTGGACCATCCCTGAGAAAAGCACTATGATTTGTGCAGAATTTTTATTCAAGCTCCTTTTTTTTTTCAAAATAGTTTTTATTATTTTAGGGAGCAAACATTAAAATGTAGACATATTTTGTTATCAATTTACATTACCGTATATACTCGAGTATAAGCCGACCCGAGTATAAGCCGAGGCACCTATTTTACCACAAAATACTGGGTAAAATGAGTGACCCGAGTATAAGCCGAGGGTGGGAAATGTGCTGCCCCTGTGTCCCCCCTCTCTCTCCCGTATCTCTTCTCCCCTCTCCCTTCCCAGTGTCTCTTCCCCCTCTCTTATCACCCTCCTCAACCCCCCTCCTCATTCTCAACCTCCCTCCTCAACCCCACTCCTCATCCTCAACCTCCCTCCTCATCCTCAACCCCCCTCCTCATCCTCAACCCCCCACCTCATCCTCAACCCGCTCATCCTCAACCCCCTCCTCAACCTCAACCCCCCTCCATAACCTCAACCCCCCTGCATAACCTCATCCTCCCTCCATAACCTCAACCTCCCTCCTCATCCTCAACCTCCCCCCTCCTCAATCCCCCACCTCACCCCCCCTCAACCTCAACCCCCCTCCTCAACCTCCCTCCTCCTCATCAACCCCCTCCTCACCCCCCCCCCCCCTCAACCTCAAGTGAGGAGGGGGGTTGAGGATTAGGAGGGGGGAGGGAAAGAGACCCGGGGGATTAGAGAGACACAGTGGGGGGTTAGAGAGACACGGGGGGGTTAGAGAGACACAGGGGGGTTAGAGAGACACTAGGGGGAGTGACTTGAGTATAAGCCGAGGGGGCCCTTTTTTAGCCTTAAAAAAAGGGCTGAAAAACTCGGCTTATACTTGAGTATATATTGTATATACAGCATATATATCTACATACAGACAGAAAAAAAAGAAAAGAGAAAATGGCTTGAGAAGTTTAAATTAGAAAAAAAAAACGGGAAGAAAGAGGAAGAGATATCCTATATATTGGCAAAACAGAGATAGACTAGGATTTTATATAATCTATCTAATTTCCGGAAGGTGGATCTATTTCTTGATCCCATATCTTCCATTTATACTCTTTAACTATAATCAATCCATTATTTTGAAGGGATTTTTCTAGATCTCTATTTCTTCCAATAATACATAATATCTCATTCTAACTAGGAACAGAGAGCTGATTCCAATTTTTAGCAATCAATAATTTAGCAGACATTACAATTTGAATAAAGAATGTTTTTTTTCATCCAAAGAGAGATTCTGTGGAAGAATATGGAATAAACACGATTCAGGAGAAAATGGCAAATGAGTATTAGTACTACCTTCAATCTGTTTTATACAGTTATTCCAAAATTTTTGGATAGGGGGACACTCCCACCAAACATGAAGTTGGGAGCCTACAGTAATTTTCTGCATCCTCTCCAGCAGAGTTTTCTATTTTGACTTTGGGTAATCTGTGGCATTTTCAAAGGAACTAAGTACCATTGGTTAATTAGTTTAGAGTAAACTTCTCTATATGATATGTTTTTAATCAATTTCTCTGTAATAGTCATTGCTCCTTACCAAATATCCTCCGGCCAGTTGTTTTTTAATAGATCTTTCCCACTGTTTAATTTTACAGGTAATCCGTTTATCCATTTCTTCTCTTAATATATTATAAGAGCTAGAAATTAAATGTTTTTTTTTTCTCATTATAATGGGTTTTTCAAAGATGGTTAAAGATCTCATCTTAGATAAAAAATAAACTGATTTTCTATATTTAATTTTAAGTCTGTTGTACTCTAACCAGCAATTTTCAGGTAGTATAAGCCGAGTTTTTCAGCCCTTTTTTTAAGGCAAAAAAGGACCCCCTCGGCTTATACTCGAGTCACTCCCCCCCGTGTCTCTCTAACCCCCCCGTGTCTCTAACCCCCCCGTGTGTCTCTAACCCCCCCGTGTGTCTCTAACCCCCCGTGTGTCTCTCTACCCCCCGTGTCTCTTTCCCTCCCCCCTCCTCAAACCCCCCTAAATACCTCCCCCCTCTCCCCTCACTTACCTGCTTGTGCTCCGGCCTCTGCTTCTTGACCCGGCGCCGGCGCGCATGTGACGTCACATGTGTGCCGCGTCATTAGCATATACCGGGTGCCGGTATATGCTAATGACGCGGCACGCATGTGACGTCACATGCGCGCTGGCGCCGGGTCAAGGAGGGGAGGCCGGAGCACAAGCAGGTAAGTGAGAGGAGAGGGGCAAGGTATTTAGGGGGGTTTAGGTGGAGGAGGGGGGTTGAGGGGGGTTTAAGTTGAGGAGGGGTGTTGAGGAGGAGGGTTGGGGTTGAGGGAGGTTGAGGGGGGTTGAGGTTGAGGAGGTGGGTTAAGGTTGAGGGGGGTTGAGGTTGAGGAGGGGGGTTGAGGATGGGGGGTTGAGGATGAGGATGGGGGGGTTGAGGAGGGAGGTTGAGAATGAGGAGGGGGGAAGAGACACAGGAAAGGGAGAGGGGAGAAGAGACACGGGAGAGAGAGGGGGGACACAGAGGGCACAAGAGGGACACAGGGGACAGCACATTTCCCACCCTCGGCTTATACTCAAGTCACTCATTTTACCCAGTATTTTGTGGTAAAATGGGTGCCTCGGCTTATACTCGGGTCGGCTTATACTCGAGTATATACGGTAAACTGTTTTTCTTATTCAAATCTTGAAATGATGACCATGAGTTATTAATGAATAGATCTTTCAAATAATGTATACCATGTTTGTACCATTATTTTAGAACAGGTAAGTTTAGATCTACTTCTAACAACTGTATAGGAGCAATTGGGCCTGGAAATGGCAGCAATTTCAGTCTAGGCCTGAACTTAAAACCAAAATTTCTAAATCTCTTTAATTAAACCTGCTCCCTCTAGTAGTAGTTCTTTCTTAATACCATCTCTGAATATCAAGGTTACCAACAATCCTTTCAATATCAGATTACTTTCTGCTTTTAACCATTGAGGGGGGACTGACGGATCCATCCATTTAATTAAATGAGATAACAGAGTTGAATCATGATACGTCTGCACCATGGAATAAGCCATGCCTCCTTTGTTGAATATTTAAAAAAAATCAATACTCACTATCCTCATTCTTTTTCCCTGATGTATGAATCCATCCACAACTGTCTGAAATTGTTCTATTCGTGTTTTGGATAAATAAAATGGAATTGACCTGATTATATAATTACATTTAGGTAGTAACATCATTTTTGCAGCGGCAATTCTGCTGGATATTGGGAGATGTACGTGCTTCCATGATGCAACTATTTCAATAATTTGAGATAATATCCTTTTATAGTAATTATTAATTATCTTAGATATATTATTATAAAACACCATTCCCAGATGGGTGAAACTTTCTGCCTGCCAGTTGTAATTAAACTCATACATCAGGGAGTTTCTTTCAACTTTAGGTATATGAAAACTCAAGATTTCAGATTTCGAGATGTTTAATTTATAATTGGAAACTTTACTATATGAATCTATCAATTTGTGTAGATTTTTTAAAGATTTGCCTGGGTTAGTTACAGATACTACCACATCATCTGCATACATCATAATCTTGTGGATAGATGACGCTATTGCCACTCCTTCAATCTCCTCACTGCTCCAAATGGAGGCCGCCAGTGGTTCCAGCATAAGTGCAAAAATAATAGGATACAAACGACAGCCTTGCCTGGTCCCGTTAGTAATTATTATCTTATCTGTCTTAAAGCCAGTGCCTATGACCAAGGCGGATGGGCGAAATACAAAGCCTTATTGGCTTTTGAGCCAAAGGCTCCCAAGCCATATTTCTCAAAGACTTGCTCCATAAAATCCCATCCGACTCGGTCAAAGGCTTTCCTGTGTCCATAGACAGGAACACATAAGAGATCAAATCAAATATTCTCTGGGTGTAATGCGCACCCTGACTGCCTACTATAAAACCAGATTGATCCTGAGGAATGAATTTTATCAATAACCTTATTAAGGCGGTTGGCCAAAATCTTCGAATAGATCTTTAAATCCACATTCAAGAGCGAGACAGGTTGAAAATCTTTACATTCCGGCCTATCTCGCTCCTGTTTCGGTATCGTTACAATCAAAGCTTCTGTCATTTCAGAAGGAACATACATGCCCCTGATTCATCATTTCGTTATATACATTTTTCAAATAGGGGGTCAAAGTGCTTACAAGGAGTCTATAAAACTGATTATTAAACCCATCGGGTCAAGGGTATGCGCCCAGTTTCAGATTAGAGATAACTTCTATGATTTCTTTCTCCGAAATCTCTGCATTAAGATTTTTTATTCAAGAATCTTTATTCAAGCTACTGAATATTAATTCAATATAATAATTAGAATCACTGTCTGCTTGTCTGATCCTGTGGTGGCCAAACCAACTACCCCCACTGTTGTCACACAGTTATAACCACTCCCACATCCTTATCAAATACTCAGAGATGTAAATTAGCACTGTTACTGTATATAAAAAAGGCCTATAACATTTATAATTATAATAGTATCTATTTTTTTTATTATTTTTTTGCATCTTGTAGCATATGCTAGAAATATAAAATTATATGGAGATTTATTTTGGGCTGTAACAGGACTTTTTTTTACATTTTTTACAGTACCATTTTTCATGCTCTTTATTATCAGAACTTCCTGTGGGGCTGATAGTGTCTGTTTAATAAATCTTCCAACCCACTGACTATACTTGTTCACCGTGGTAAACATATTTAGGTATACATCTATCTAAGGAAATCAGAACAATATTTAGAATATGCTATGCACACAGCTATCCATCTACAGCTTAATAGAAAATACCCAAACATAACAACATGCCAAACTGAGCAAATATACTCTTCATATAACAGTGTGTGCCTGCCAACTAGAAGCAAACATGCCCCATGTCATGTAGTTCTTTATGTCCATCCATATAACTATTTGCAGAGAGCTCTTAAAATGATTTGCTTAGTAACTAGAAACTAGAATGAATTACCCTAAATATTCCAAGCTAAACATAAATAACCTTAAATCTTTTAGGATTTATAGTACTATTTATGTTGAATGCTGCAAGACCTTTAACTCTGATACACTGGAGCAAACAAAACAAGTAAAAAAAAACAATCCCCATGTTATGTAAATAGTAAACACATTCTACATGTCCTGCTTGGTAAACAAAATGACCTCAGTTTAACAAATATATTAAATACTTAGGCACATGTCGCAGACAGTTTCAATTGTTAGAAAAAAATGTATCTTTGCCAGACAATCAGGATCATAGATTTTCTTTTGATTCAAATGTCTAAATAAGCAGAAAAACAATAACACAGAAAATAGTGAAGGTATCTTCAAAACTGGGCTGTCTTGAAATGATTATGTCTTGCCTAAAGACATGCCTCCTGAATCTAGGAGCGGCAATATTACTGAAGGAGAGATACTGCTACCCCAAGTAATTGCTCCAGTGAGTATACGCACTCTTAGAGCACCCAGCCATGTACTCACTGAGCTATTGTCTGGGAGATCTCACTCTCGCCAGTACTAATACTGTACTCCTACATTCACGAAGCTCATCTCGGTGATGAGGAGCACGTTCTTTGAAATATCACAGTTATGAAACATGTTCAGCAAGATTTCTGTTCTATTGCTTAATTATTAAAATAACAAGTATTGCAAACAAATTATTTTTTACATCTTCAACACCAATATGCTATTATTTAGAACCTGCTAATTAGTCTTCTAATTAGACTTGTGGGTAGGCCCTTTTTACTTGAATCTTGACTCATAGATACAGCATTTATACTGTATAGTAAATCAAAAAACAAGATAAAACATATACCTAATTTCATTATTTAAATAATTGAGAATTACAGTACTTTATAAGATCCTCTCTTTCCTAATGGATGCATCTCACATGATTAATTATCTCACAGTGGGGGATAATAAGCCCCATGAGAATGCCCAGTTGGTATAGATTAGAATAACTATAAGACGTTGTAACTATTATCATTTATAATACTGAGCATGCTCTTCTGGCTTATCTTCTCATGTGATATAAAGTAAATATCTAAGACGTCCACTCCAAAGTTTTAATAATATTTATTTGTATGTGTACTTTTCAATTCTAAAATAAATTAAACTTTTGATGAGTCCCGTTAATGTATTACCAAATGTAGCAACCTTAGTCTTATTGTTGTCACTATACATAAGGACTAACAAAGTCTAAACATATCCTAACATTTTAAATAAAAAATAAAAAACTTGGCTTGGAACTGGTTAATAATCTGTTTAATATTCTGTATCATAATTTGTGAAATGTAAATGAGTTACTGACTTAGTTATTTTGTTACAATGGTTATTTATCTTTTTTTATTTTTCATTACAAACAATGCACATTTGTTTTTCTTGTTTCCTTAAAATATAGGTCTTTTATGTCTTTATCTATGTGACATTTAATTTCCAAGTCATGTTGAGTAGCACTTCCTGGTGTAGGCTTATCTCTACTGACAGCTCTTTATTTTATGCTACAGTACAAGTGACCTTCTTATTAAAATGATTACACAAGACATTGCGACACCTTTGGTCTATATGAGCAGCATTGTTTCTAATTATAAATATAGATATGATAGCACTTTAAAACTAGCATGGACAAAAATCCATAGGTGGAGACAAGCCACTCTAGAAACTAGTCAAAGGACATTGTAAAGATACTTTCATAACACAATGTTTTTAATATAAAAGTTTGAAGTCTTTATCACAGATTATTGTTATACAGGAATTTCACATCTATTTAATGCTATTTTCTTGATCTACACTGGTTTCTTTGAAGTCAGACAGTGGCTGTCCTCATAGAACCAATCGCTCTCAAAAGCCTAGAACCTAGGACATGTGCCAGTGCCTGAGACTTTATCTGCCAGTCCTCAGAGATAAGGAGAACTGAACACAAACCATCAACATTAGTCATAAGTATAGACCCGTTACAGAGGAACCACTGGCGTAGGATGGGAGGGGCGCAGGGGGCGGACCACCCTGGGCGCAACCTCCTTGGGGGCGACACAAACTGCAACGAGAATTGCTGCTGATGCTGCACCTGGGCTTGTGCGCCTGTGCATGAAAGTGTCTGTGAGTGCATGTGTGAGTGTGTCTGTGTGTGTGTCTGAAAGTATTTGTGTCTGTGTGATTGAGGGTGTGTCTGTTTGATTGTGTGTAAGTGTGTGTCTGTAAGTGTGTGTGTCTGAGTGAGTGTGTATCTGTGTGAGTGTGTGTCTATGAGAGTGAGTGTATATCTGTAAATGTGTGTGTCTGTGTGAGTGAGTGTCTGTGTGAGCGAGTGTGTGTCTGTGCAAGTGAGTGTGCGCCTGTGTGAGTAAGTGTGTGTCTGTGCGAGTGAGTGTGTGTCTGTGTGAGTGTGTGTGTGTCTGTGAGTGAGTGTATGTCTGTGTGAGTGTGTGTAAGCCTGTGAATGAGTGTGTGTGTGTCTGTGTGAATGTATGTCTATGAGTGTGTCTGTGAGTGTGTGTAAGTCTGTGAGTGTATGTCTGTGTGTGCATATCTGTAAGAGAGTGTAAGTCTGTTAGTGTGTGTGTCTGTGTGTGCGCTTTTGCAGTTATAAGTTATACGTGTGTAAAGTGTGAAGGATGACATGGAACTGATCACTTTTTTACAGAGTGTCATCCCTTAGGAATATACAATCATGGGCGGAGCTACCGCCGATGCACCGGGGCCCAGCTCATTCTTTTCTTTATTTACTGTTAAAATATTTCTTTAAAAAAATATATGTTGTGGGCTTTGCCCTAGCCCTCCAGACTTTCACATTGGAACAGCCCCAGAAGAGAAGGTGGAGGAAGAGCCAGGGACAGAGAGCAGCCCTACAGAAGGCATTGGGGAAGGAAAGGTAAGAGCAGGGGAGATAGAAGGGGTGAGGGAGGTGGGCAAAAACTGAGAGTAGTTGCATTAGTGAGAGTAAAGTTATGGAGAAGGAAAGATATACAGTATTTAAAATATATATATATACAAATATGTGTATGTATATATATATATATATATATATATATATATATATATAAAGGTATCACCATATACTGCAATACTCTGATTATGCAACTAGATCACTGGACAATCATGGCTACCTCACTCTTCATACATATATATATATATATATATATATATATATATATATATATATATATATATATACACACAGTGCCTTGCCAAAGTATTCACCCTCTTGACTTTTTACCTATTTTGTTACATTACAGCTTTAAATTCAATGTTTTGTTAATCTGAATTTTATGTGATGGATCAGAACACAATAGTTCAGTTAGTGAAGTGAAATGAGAAAAAGTGAAGTGAAGTTAGTGAAGTGAAATGAGAAAAATATATACATAAAACTATTTTTTAGAAATAGAAAATTGGCATGTGCGTATGTATTCACCCCCTTTGTTATGAAGCCCATAAAAAGCTCTGGTGCAACCAATTACCCTCAGAGGTCACATAATTAGTGAAATTATGTCCACCTTGGGAAATTAAGGTCCACACCTTTTTTGAAAGGCCCCAGAGGCTGCAACACCTAAGCAAGAGGCACCACTAACCAAACAATGCCATGAAGACCAAGGAACTCTCCAAACAAGGAAGGGACAATGTTGCTTAGAAGTACAAGTCAGGGTTAGGTTATAAAAAAATATCCAAATCTCTGATGATCCCCAGGAGCACCATCAAACCTATCATAGCCAAATGGAAAGAACATGGCACAACAGCAAACCTGCCAAGAGATAGACGCCCAAGGAAGGCAAGGAGGGCATTAATCAGAGAGGCAACACAGAGACCTAAGGTAGCCCTGGAGGAGCTACAGAGTTCCACAGCAGAGACTGGAGTATCTGTACATAGGACGACAATAAGCCGTACGCTCCATAGAGTTGGGCTTTATGGCAGAGTGGCCAGAAGAAAGCCATTACTTTCAGCAAAAAACAAAATGGCACGTTTTGAGTTTGCGAAAAGGCATGTGGGAAATGTATGGAGGAAGGTGCTCTGGTCTGATGAGACTAAAATTGAACTTTTCAGCCATCAAAGAAAACGCTATGTCTGGTGCAATTCGCAAAACACATCACATCACCCAAAGAACACCATCACCACAGTGAAACATGGTGGTGGCAGCATCATGCTGTGGGGATGTTTTTCAGCAGCTGGTACTGGGAATCTGTTCAGAGTTAAGGGAAAGATGAATGGTGCTAAATACAAGGATATTCTTGAGCAAAACCTGTACCACTCTGTGCGTGGTTTGAGGCTAGGATGGAGGTTCACCTTCCAGCAGGACAATGACCCCAAACACACTGCTAAAGCAACACTTGAATGGTTTAAGGGGAAACATGTAAATGTGTTGGAATGGCCTAGTCAAAGCCCAGACCTCAATCCAATAGAAAATCTGTGGTCAGACTTAAAGATTGCTGTTCACAAACGCAAACCATCCAACTTGAAGGAGCTGGAGCAGTTTTGCAAGGAGGAATGGGCAAACATCCCTTTGGTAAGATATAGTAAGCTCATAGAGACTTATCCAAAGTGACTTGGAGCTGTGATTGCCGCAAAAGGTGGCTCTACAAAGTATTGACTTTAGGGGGGTGAATAGTTATGCACATTGACTTTTTCTGTTATTTTGTCCTATTTGTTGTTTGCTTCACAATAAAAAAAAAAAAAAAAAAAAAACATCTTCAAAGTTGTGGGCATGTTCTGTAAATAAAGTGATGCAAATACTCAAACAATCCATGTTAATTCCAGGTTGTGAGGCAACAAAACACAAAAAATGTGAAAATACAGACATATATATATATATACAGGCAGACCCCGTTTAACACTGATTTGCTATAAAGCTGTTTTTGCCTGACACATCCCCCATTGGAAATAACACAGTTTTTAGCCAACACATCCCTGAGTAACACTGATTCGATGCTTCTGTATCATTCCAAAATACCAAGAGCCATGGAAGGAATTTTAAAATCGAGTTTACCTGTGGTTTATTCTATTTTAAAATTGACCCTGTTTAACACTGTTTCATTTATCATTTGGTCTTCTAGGAACACATCTTCAGATTTAAAATGGGTATGTCTTTATTTATGTACAGGTATACCCTGCTTAACGCTACCCTTTTTCGCGCTGTTTTCGCTATAACGCTATTTTGACCCGTAATTCCCTGTATAATGCACTGCCTCGCTTAAACGCTGTTTTTGCTGCCAAACCCCTTTTAATGCTCTGATTCTCAAAAAAAAAATTAATCCAGGATGCGCCAGACGCTTCCGCATCACAAATGTAAAGTTTATATTTCTGCTAATGTTCAATTTGTGTTAGTGTTATGTTTGCTGTTTGTTTGAAGTTCATATAAAACCCAAAACCTTTAAATTTCAGTTGCAATTCTGTGTTTTTGTTTTAATGAGTTCCACTAACATTCAACCCTATGTTAAAATGACCCCGTTTAGAGCTGTTTTGCTTAACACTCCCATTGCTTGTAATCTACAGCGTTAAACCAGGTATAGCTGTGTGTGTGTATATATATATATATATATATATATATATATATATATATATATATAATGTTGGGGCCAACACAGGGCCGGGGGGTGCCCGAAATTCTTCTTTTGTTCTTTTGCACCAGTGCCCTCCATACACTAGCTCCGCCACTGTTTACAATAATATAAGAATGGCAGTGATAATATTTATTTGGTACTATAACTAGTTAAAGTTCTAGAGTGCAGACAAAATGAGGATAAGGAATAATCTTAAACTTTTTCATGGCAACACTTAGTGAATGTAGCCCAATGTGGGAAACGGTGGCATAATGTTGACCATCCCCTTGGCATACTGTGCTATATTCTATAACTTTACTATGGCAGCCTCAGTGAAGCTTAGTGAATCCAGTAGAATTTGTTGCTCTACCCCTTCTCTTGAATGACATTTCAGTGTGTATACGTTTTGCTCATAAATTATTCTTTTATAGCTGTAGATTTGGGTCTGTTCACAGTATTTGTGATTATGAAACTCAAGAAAAGAAACAATTCATCTTTATATTTCCTATTGCATAACTTATTAAATAGATATTCTATGCAGTGCCTGTGTTTTAACAGCGGTACACGTTCTTGGCACAGCTCAGCTAGTATTACAAAAGACAGTTTGCTGGAGTGATGCAGTTCTGCACAATGTAAAATAATCTAAAAAAAAGCTGTAAACTGTTTGGAAAAGAACATACCCATATAATGTTATTTATCAGCGGCACAATAAAGTCAAGGCACAGATTAGCTACTCAAAGAGTGGGATACGTGATGCACATAGTTTAGGAGAACTAGGCCTGAGTGTTATACTGAATTACACTGCTTAGTATAAGTGACACAAGTTAGGCCAAGGGTTTTTTAAGCTTTATGCTGCCCTCGGCCATTCAGATTTGTGTGCCCTCCACGCAGTTACTCCTTTCTAAGTTATGTGAGAATATATATATATAAATAAAAAGTACATCTGTGTTCACATTTGAATGTCTAAAACAAGTTAAAAAAACCTTCTTCCACCTCAGAATTCCAAAAAACAGTTATTACCCTGCATTCTGGGAAGCTGTGCCCCAGAAATGCCTCGCTCTTCAATCCATAGCCATTATCAAACATGGCTTCCTTTAAGTTTATGCATGCTGTATTACACAGCTTTAATGCAAAGCCAAGGTTGGATTGAACACAAGCCGAGTATCCTATCCATGTACAACTGTTTCAAGCTTACTGGCTATCATCAGCATGGAGCGGGATCTCAGCCTGTGTTGTGGACCTTATGAGTAGGTAGTTCACCACAACAATCATTTATAATATGGTGGGCAAAAGAGAGATAGAAGCCCTCGTACAGTAGTACAGTAAATACAAAGTACATCTGTGTTCACATTTGAATGCCTAAAACAAGTTAAAAAACCTGCTTCCAGCTCAGAATTCCAAGAAAAGCAGTTATTATACTGCATTCGGGGAAGCTAATATACATATATATATATATATATATATTTACTGCATCTTCAGGAAGCCTGCTGCCCCCTGATAATGTGCTGCCCTAGGTGCCCCCTCATAATGTGCTGCCCTAGGTCTGGGCAGAAACACACCCCTGAGTTAGGGAGCAGCAGACACGTTACAGCTGCTGCTCTTATTCATAGATACAGGATGCACTCTTAGTGACATATACAGAGTGGTGTCCCACAGTAACACAATGTAAAAACAGATGCACATTTCTCAAAGAGTGGGCAGCTCATATAAATGTCAGAGTGTGCAAGAAAACAATTGAGAGTCTAGGAGTGGCACATATTAATTGGAGTGGTACTGAGGGCAGGGTCTAGGAGTGGCACTGAGTGGGGGTGGCTCAAGCTCAGCAGCTGATTTGTATGGAGGGTGTGGTCTCCCCCTCTCTACTGCCCAGCAGCAGTCTCAGCAGGGGAAGCTTCTGGGGGAGGGGTGTAAACTCCAGATCTGAACATTTTATTCACTCACCTGCAGCACAGACACACTGAGTCAGTGCAGCTCTATGCAGGGAATCTGGATACAGACAATACAGTGATACTGAGAGTGCTGCTGACCTTGAGACATACTGAGAGAGTGCAGCTACCAGGCACAAGGTGAGGAGACCGGGAGGGAAAGTAATGCCAACTTTATATATATACATATATATATATATATATATATATATATATATATATATATATATTTTTTTTTTTTTTGTAGTGTAAACAATTAAGTCCTGTTATTCTGCACTATCATACACAGCTTCTTGTAACCTGAATGGTACATATGTCCCCTGATGGCTGTAGCCCCCTGCTCATCATTAAAGGGGTCTGTCCCATAACCAGTTCTGTTAGTTGGACAAGCTGTCTGGGATTGTGCTTTTATTGCCAGCCCCCACCTTGTAAAGTAATAGATCTACAAGCAGAGACTTAATTGGCAGCATTCTTGTTTTTATGTTTGCATTCCTTGGATTAGTAGTTATAGACTCCTAGAAGCGTAATGCTATACTCCTCTATAGTGCAGCATACCGCTTGTGAGCCTGCATTGTTTATTACTTGGATAAAAAAATATGACTTGCACATTTATAGCAATTCATAAATATGTAACATTTTAAGATATTTTTTTTTTTGATCATTCAGCAAGCTTTTATCTTTTTGAAACTCAGCAGTTGGTAATAATTATTGGTGAGGGATCAATTGTTACATTTTTTTCTATTTATTTGTGTCTAATTCAGCCACACCAGGTTATTTCCCATTCTGGCCCATAAGCTTATCAACAAATAATGGGGTGCAAATAATTTTGAAGTTCTGTTGACATTCACATTGAATGTATAAGTATACTATATGTGCTTCAGATGTTTGCTGGGGATAGTTATACCAGCTCTGTATTTTTGGTGTTCCTATTTACAATAGAATCCAATTATAAATGATTGAGTGATCTGTAAACTCTCCCACTGAGGATGCATGTAGAGGGTGCACTAGGCCCATCAGTAGGAGCTAATGTCCATCACCTGATGTTACCTGGCTGCTGCCAGTCATGTGAATGTCAGGCTGCTTTAATTGCAGTAACCTGTAAAATGCTTAGTAAATAGGAAGAGTTGTTTAGCATTGAGTGCTGGGGATGTAATGCGTCTATTCATGTCCATTTGTGCTTTTAGTACTCTCATTATCTTCTATTCAGGTGGATAGGTCATTTACTGTACTGTTGATAAATTTTCTATGATTCATTTATTCATTGTCTCTAAAACAATGTTTTTTTTTCTCACATAGTCTAATTGATTAGAGAACCACCATATATTATTACAATATGCTATTTTAAAGAACTAATTTTAATGATATATATATATATATATATATATATATATATATATATAATGTGTGTGTGCTCACTTTTTTGTTGTTGTTGTTTATTAATTATGCTATGCAATTTTAGCAGCCATTCAATGTGTACATACTATGGCATTGAGAGGGAGGATTTGATGTTGGTGTTTTCAGTTAGTTTGAAAGCTATTGCACTAGCATGCAAACTCTTAAAAGACTTTGTGTAGAATACTTTTTCAATACATGAAATGTACCCTGATGACTTTCTATACCCTTTCAGATTTATCAAGCTGTGCTGCGGTGTTCATGCTTGTACTTATCCATTTGTGCTTACTTTCTTTGCCCCTTCATTAAAAATCTTAGGAGCTGTGGAGGCCGGACTTGTGAACTTTTATGAATGTCTAACTTGTTCGTTATATCATTTTCTGGCTCCTTTGAAAGAAATCAAAAAGAAAAAGGTTGACTGGCCTTTTAAAGGGATTTGGAAGTTTGCCTGCTTTTTAATATTAAAACTACCTGTCTGTTTGTGTATCAAAACATCATTTTTGTAAAGTGCTTAAAACTCAAACCTTCCAAACAGTTACTGCAAAGGTCTGGTAAGAGATATATTGGCCACTTACAGACGGTTTCTCAATTAAAACAATCTGTAAGTGGCTAGTACATCCAGAAACACTGTAGGGCAGACCTTTTGCAGGCACTGTTAGAACTTTCAAGTGAGTGAAAACTGAGCTTTTAAGCATTTGTTAACAAAATGAAGTTTATTTATGTAAACAAACACTTTGTGGAACTATCCCTTTTGTGTATCACCAGCACTGACTGCTGCAATGCAAGCAAGTAGCTGCTAGATGGCACTGTCTGGATTCAGGGAAGGCCCATAATTATTTCCCCCCTCCGACGTGGGGAAACTAGACGGCGCTGAAACGAGCGCAAGGCCATCGCTATGTTCGGCGTGGGTACTCTCCTTGGGTGCGCCTCTTATAGCTCAAGGCCTCTTCTGTCAGCTTGCCTTATATGCAATGTGCAGCAGTATTTCGAAAATCGGCAGCGCCATCTAGCGTAGGGGAAGACGGAAAGGACCCACTTTAATATTAATGACAGGGAAACTTCCAAATCCTTAAGTTTAATACTAATTTACCATTCCTTATCCTTCATGAACAAAACTCTAATGTGGATATATGTTAAACGTCACTACGGTCCCCTGAAATGTTATATCGATCAATGCTTCTCAATCCCAGTCCCAAAGGGCTACTAGCATATAAATAAATTATCTTTAAGTAGATCTCTGTCTCAAAATATGGTTAAAGGGTCACCGTTGCGGTTCCAGATATCAATTTATAATTTTAAATAATACCATGAGAAGTACTTTATCAGTTGAATGTTGTAAAACAGATGCAGTTTTTCTTACAGTAACTTACATTGAAGTTTGCAATGTTCACACACAAATAATACTTTCTGATCCACTCTGTTATTGATACATATGATCATTACTTATAAATATTTATAACTTTTTTTGGTCTTATCAGAAAGGCTGACGGGTAAAATTGCAGACTACAATGTAAGTTTATCGAAAGAAGATACATTTGCTAAGTACAATTCAACTTTATTTACCCAAGGTGTTAAATGATTTCATGTTTGGAGCCTCTGCTGGGTTTGGATGAGGTGATTTTAAACCATGAAACTGATTTAGATCTTAGTTTCTACACTCCTGTTTTAGTAAATGTGGGTTAATCAGTTATTTGGCCATTAAATTCTAATAGTCATTGAGGACTAAAAGGCCAGGCAAACGTTTAGAAACAAATCATGCTAAACTCTAGTGTCCTGGATGGGAAAACCATGATAGTAGAAAGATGGTGGTAAGCAATCCGAACACTGAGTTTAAAAAGTTACAAAATTAATTTTAATCTTCCTAATATGGTCTGAGTAATTTTATTTTACTTATTCTAACCTAGACAAATTAGGAAAGCTGATTAACGGTAAGGTTTTGGAATTGAAAAACCATAGATCTACTAAAACTTCAGAATGCTGGTAGCCATAATTGCATTAGTTTTAAACTTTACAAGATCTGATTTGCTCTCTCCATGTTGCTGCTTTTTTAAATGTAGTCACATGTCTCAACTTTTATTTTTCCAGGTTGCAATGGAGTGGAATGAAAGTTCGGACATGTCGTGCGATTTAGCGTTTTCTGAAGCCCAAAGATGGGTTGAGGTGAGTCATGTATTTTTTTTTTTTTTTTTTATATATATAATGCAGTAACTAAATTAATTGAAATCACTGTAGACAAAACTACGGTATATATTTTTATTCCAAGGTTGTACAACCTGTTTAGAGATATATTTGATGACTTTTACAATGTTAAAACAAACGAAAACTACCTTGATTACATATTTAAAGGGATGTGCATGATCATGACAATCAATAACACTTACCCTTGCAGCAATTCTGTCTTTTGGACTGAGAAACCACATTTATATCTAGTAATTACAACAAATTAATTTATGGTGGCTGCCTTCCTCCTCACAAGGCTGATAAACACATTAAGGTTATTTTTGTCTAAGGTAATGGAAAAGCAAGCACTGCACGTAAAGAGTATACTGTAAAAGTGGTCCTTTTTGTTCCTTTTTTTAATGTAGATGTCAGTTTCTAAAAATGCACGGTTTGTTTTACAGGTTAATCTTGGAAATGTTGTGGTTAATAATACTTACACAGAGCATTGAAAAGTTAATGTGACCAGAAGTTAGTTGTTGGCTAAAGTGGAGACTTCTACTAAGCACAAAGAAATGTGTTACAATGCTTAACTACCATTTGTGTAATACTTAGTCCGGGGCCAGCCTGACATTATAAATGAAATAGGCAGTTGCCTAGGATGTCACATTATAAGGAGTACCTAATTAAGCACAGTTTTGATATTGTTTTATCTATTATCTTAAATTTAAATAATATATCATTACCAAGTAAAACTCTTTATATGTTTACCCTACTTTTTGGTTGCTGTTATATAGATATACAATATTAATTTAAGTGAAACTGTTGGTTCATATTACTTGAATTCTAACACCACTTTTTATTTAATGAATGTTGAGACACTCCAAAAGAAACATTTCACCTGGGGTTACAAAAGTCCCAGGGCCAGCCATGATTGTCGTCATAATGCTTTAGGGTTAAATCACTTTACTTTGATGTTATAAGACATACTGCTATTGGCCAAAAATATGATTAACTCGTGATGTTTCTATAATTCGTTGCTTTTTAAAAGTACCATATTATACTTGTCACAGACAAAACACTTCATTATGGAAGGAATTTAATATTTTTTGCTGGGTAGGTGGATTTCTCTTTATTTACTTAATTTTTACTTTTAAGAATACCCATTATTGCAGTTGTATTGCAATATTGATATATCACTTTGTTCTACAAATCTGATTTTATCTATCTTCTGTTTCTATGGCTTTAATGTACGTTTGTGTTGTAAGATGTTAGGAGTTGTTTTTTCTTGAGCTTTATTTATTTATTTTTTTCTCTCAGTTTTTCTAGTCAACAGGTGGTTGCCAAGTACCCCTAAAGGCTTTGCATAATTAAGCTTTAAATGTCTGGATCTTTTTAAATGTAATTGATAAAAACAATTTACCTGGTTCATCCTGAGTCTCTGGTTTAACCTGTCAGACCACCCAACTTTACAGTTCCATTTTTTTTTTTTTGTTTTGTTATATGGGTGTAGCATATACACCAGAACATTAACCCCCAGAGTGTGATTTGACTGGTATATTTCTTGTGATTTAAAAAAAAAAAAAATATTATCATAAAATACATTCTAACAGGTAAGAGGTGCTTTGGCTGTCATTTATTTAAAAAAAATGGCTTCAGTTTATTTTATATGAACTATTTTGGCAGTAAAAATCATACAATACCCTATTTTTCTGTGAAGTATAATGTAGGCTGAAACTCTGTGCAAAGGAAAACATGGCACGCAGCATCGCATAAGAGAAGCCAATGTGGTGCTCGGGCAGGTTGATTTATTATTATCGGCGACTTGCCCTTCAAAAATGACGGAGCAATAAAATTGTAAGGCAGAGAATGTTGTTTGGGCCAAACATTATTATTTTTTTTGTGGTCCGAGATCCTTCGGCGCTTATTGCAAGGCTGTTAATTATTGTATTTTTTTTCTGAGTGGCGCTTTTGCTCTTTGGCGGTGATCTGCTTTTTGCGTTTATTGCAAGGCCCTTGCTGTGGGTAAGCTTTTTATGTATTTTTTGTGTGTGTGTATTTATTGTGTTTTTAATGTATTCAGGTGTGCGCAGTTTGGCTGTTAAGGTCGTATTTTTGCGAGGTCCCGCGGTTCATATTTTTTTGTGTAAGTCCGTATATAGTGATTGTGTGTGTGTTTGTAACCGCGTGTGAGGATCAGCATTTGCGGCCTGCGATGAGCCTTTGGCTCATTGCAACCGACGTTGGAGCCTCCACCTTCCGAAAAATGCGGCCCCTCGTTTTTGCGAGGGACGCAGTTCTCGCAAGCTCGCTTCACGAGTTCGCAAAGCGTGACGACGATTCGTAGTTTGACAACTATTATGTGTATTATTATTTACTTCTAATTTTCAAGTTCAAATAGTGTGGATATTTTAGATGATTTTGTTAACTCTTGATGATTGCCGTGGGTATTGTAGAATAGGATAAATGATTATTACATTGTCAGCAGCTTAGTCCATTGTTCAAAGCGATTCAGTGAGAAGCGTTTTTTTTTTAATTTTAATAATTGTGTTTTCTTTTTTGCTACTGACAACAAATGTGGAAACTTTATTCTTATCTAAAATGTCTTAAGTTCCTCATAGACCTCCTTATTATTTACCTCCAGAACACAATACCAGGCTAGAAACAGGATGTGTCTGATGGAAATTGTTGTCCACAGTATAAAATGTGTCGCTGCAGTTGAAGAATGTACCATATTACTCACACAGTTGGTGTTAATTATGTTTTATATGCAAGTGTATTTAATTATTCCTGCTTTATAATCCATCCCAACTCCTAGCTGTGCTATTCATCTGCTACATTTGCATACCGGAGGTTTGGGCAACTGAATATTTGGAATTTTCTTTCATCCAAGCATAGACTAAAATGTAGACTTGTAAATGTGTTCTTTTGCTTCCCATTAATTATCTCTACTTTTTTCTTCTCTTTGTTTTCAGTGATCCCTATTAGTGTGCTTTTTTTCTTATTTAAAAATATTAAAAAAAAAAATCTTATGTCTATATTCTGTGGTGCTTTCCTTTTTATATATTCTTTAGTACAATGCAGAAAGCCTGTCAGGCAAAATAGACATTTACTTTCCGACTTTTTTTTTGGTCTGTGTATATTTATGTAATCTATTGAGTATCTACTAAGTGGTGCTGTTGATGGGGAATATGTGGTGAGGTTACAGCCAAATAGATACAACCAGGAAATGCATTGGTTTCCAAGAAAACCTCACATGGATCAGAAGAACACTGGACCATGAGTAAATCGCAACCACTACATCTGTAGTTCTATATAACATGTAGGAATTTATTCGCTTAATTTGCAGTAAAAAGATGGTTGACCTTGCAGAGTTTATATTTTTTGTTCCAGCTACTTAAGTACCTACCTATACAGCAAGGGGTGACAAATTAATATCATGTTTAGGAGCCAATCAAACTGTTATTAGGAACATACTAAACTGTCCAAAAGCAAAACCTCATTTTAAATTGAACTCTCTTGTAATGATTACTTTTCCACACTCAGAAAATAAGCATAATCTGTTGAACTACTTTAGTAGAAGCTTCACTTTCCTGGCCCACTTTACACATACACTTTTTTTTATTTATTTATATGTGTGTGTGTGTGTGTATATATATTTTATTTATTTATGAAATACAATCCTGTTTACTTTTAACAAGTGTATCCTGCTGTTTGTAACATTCAGGTCACCATACAACTGTTAAGAGAGCATTTTGAATTGTCTATTGGATACAACTGTCAATAATAGTTTTCTAATCTATATTCCCTGCTTGTGTCTAAGCTGAAACACTTGTCCAAATTTGTAATGAGAAGACAAATGAAAAAGGCTTCAGATATTAATTTCTATCCACTGGAACCTTGACATTTTTCCTTTTTTTAAAAATTTTTTTTTTCTAAATTCTATTTTCCCTTCTTTCTGTAAGTATATTATTATTATAATCTTTTTTTTTTTATTTTATTTTTTTTACACATCCCTCTCAAAACAAAGCCCTTTATACCTAATTTAGTGTTTCAATTTTCTTATTTAGCATTGCTGAGAGAACACTCCCAACATAAAAGTGTGTGTGCAATAATAGAATGAATATGGAAAGCCTATGAGGACTTGTTACACACTTAATAGACAGCATTTTCTCTAAAACTGCTTTTATGTTCATTACTTACACAAATGCTCATGTTATTTGTTACACATTTCACAGGTGTAATTTAGGTCACAAATACCTGCTTGTCTAATGGATAATTAAGAGTACATTTTATTGTAAGGGGATGGGAGGACAATTCACTCCATTGAGCCTTTATAGAAACATTACATACATACAGAGGGTTTAAAGATTTCTGTGGAACTGGTAGATTTAACATGTAGGGTGGTTAGAATTACTCAGGAAAATAAATGGGGCTGGAGGGTAGGAATTGCTATACACCGGTGCTCCACATAATAGTACAAGTGTAATCTAATCTGAAGCAGATGGGGCTTTTAGTATATCAGTGGTATTAGTTTGAGTGTAGCAGATATGTTGATTTGTCATTCATTCATCTGGCTATATGCAAGCATGCCTATCTTTACAACATGAAGGGGTACTGTCACATGAGATGTCTAGTTGTGCATTGCATGAATGCCACATACTAACAAAGATAGGATATAAATGTGTGTGTAGTTTGTTTGTTGTGTCAAATAGTTATTTCATGCAGGTGAACACAGCATTTTTTGAGTGACTTTGAGAAGTAAAAGGCACTGAAAGATGATCCTGGATGTAGGTCATGACCTTGGAATGTTGCCTGGAGAGTAGAAGTATTAAGCATTTAGGTAATTGTAGAAGCGAAATGAAGATACCAGAATTATACAACATCAGTTGAAGGAATAGCCAGATTGCTGCTGTTAAAACTTCATATAGTATCCAGTGGTGGAGCTACCACCGGTGCAGATGCACCGGGGCCCTAGCGACTCCTCCCATGGCATCTATGGCTTTCCCTTTCTTGCTCATAGAGTAGTCCAAAACGTTATTGCCCTAGGCCAACTTTTCAGAATATTAGTGGATGATATAACGGAAATGGGAAGAGGCAAAGAAAGATTGCATATATCCATTGTCATCACACTTCTGCTCTTTTTCTCTGTCATTCTTCTTTGACTTAAGAGGAGAGAAAGTTGAGATAGGGATGACAATGGGAGAGAAATAATTAGGTATATTAGGTATCCATGAAACTGAAAGGGGGTGGAATTTGAAAGGTTGTATTAAAAATCCTTGAACACAAAGGGAGCTGGTCATTGGGGTAAAAGGAATGTCTATTTTGCAGCCACCCTAGGCCCTCCACTTTTGGGAAATGTGATATGGCTATCACTAGATCCTTTGGGGAATCATACCTTGGTGGAAGCCATATTACATTGGCATTTAAAAAAATATAACAAATAAATGTGCCGTCTGATCTTGCATCCAGACTTTTCTTTATGGTAGTATGATTATTTATTTTATTTATATACATAGATGTTGAAAATTATCAATAAAAGCTTTACTGCCTCATTGAGTTGTGATAACTCACTTCCTTGTGTTTTTATCCTTGGAGAAAATAAAAATCTTAAGTTCCATCACAGGATTTCTATATTGAGCGCATGTTCTTATATGCTGACTTGTTCATATATAGAGACAGCCTTCTCTCTGTATGACTATTATGTTATATTTCAATCTCTCAGCAGACCCTGTAAAGTTAAACGTTCTTAGGAGTATTTGTAGAGCCCTGAAAAATGTTCATATATTTGTTACACATATGTTTAGCCGCTACTCGTAAGAAAAACTTTGTGTATATATGAAAAGGTATGCACCTTGGGTTTCAAGCGAAGCAAAAAACAAAAATTACTATTCCACAACTACTTCAAATTGCCATTCCTGGTAGTTTAAAATACTTCTAGACATCTACAACTAGATGACAGCTAAGAGTTTCAAACATACAGAACATCTGCAAAGACTAAAATAAAGAATAATGTATATTGATGTGTAATTTCCAGAAGTTGGGCTCACAATGTTTAACTTATATAAACTGTATTAATCTTAAACTGTATGCCTGTATAATTTTACCAATTAGAACTTGGATTTTGCCCTTTTACAATGAAAAAGATGTATATACATTTGAAAACAGTCCAAGAACACAATTAAGTAGGAGAACAAAGTGTACAGCTTTTTTTTTTTTTTTTTGTAACTAGAAAAAAATAAAATACATGTTGGTGCCTCTGCTGGATCACACAAGAGTCCATGATATATTGGTAGAAGTGTGGGTGAGAGGGGCATGTTCCATTTCTTGAACAATTCTTGCATCTATTGATTTAACTAATTTTTTGAATGTATTCACATCCTGGTTCAGGGTGTAGTGTCTATTTCAGTCTTATCCTAATATCTACTGACCTCCCTAACTGTTGGCTACAGAGAATACCCTTGTGATTAAGCTCTAAGTTATTGATGTAACTAACAGAAATTAGTTTTAACTTTCATTAAAAGAATACTCATGATTTTTCTCTAAAAATGTTTGTCTGTAGCTTACATAGCTGCTAATGTTCTTTTCAATGCAGGTATACCTACCTTTCTTCATAAAGCCACACCGGACTGGGTCTGATGGATCCCTTGATAAATCTGCGTCTGTAGCTGTGAAATGCATGTCATACATAGGTGGTTAGGTACTCTGTTGAATGAAATGATTTAATAGTAATTTTAAATGTGAGGCACAGCAACTGCATAAACGGTGCTACACTGGTAGAATAGCAGTTTAGATTCAGGGTCACCCGCTGCATTCTATAACCCATTGGGATGGTTTACTGCAGTATATTTATCCACGTATTGTTTGCCTATTAACTGTGATCTTATCCATATCAGTAGAATGATCTTGATTAATCGTTGGTTTTAAAAGGTTTTCTTGAATATGATCCAAATGGCAACTAAATATCATTATTTAATTTTTTTTTTAAATCCAATGGATAACTGTAATTGAGACAATCGTAACACTGTATTAAGTGTAGCAGCTAAGGTTGTTACTTATACCGCTGTCAAGTATAAGCATCAAATGTAGAAAAGTAGTGGCATACCCATTTGCTATGAGTTTTAACCACACGTTATAATTTTTATTTCAGTTTCGCCTATGCAAGGTTAGTTTAAAATATAATTCATAAAGGTGTGTTTTTTTTTTTCCTTCTGTTTTGTGGTTTTCTTTTGACCATAAAAATTATACAAATAGTTCTTGCGCTACAGTGCTCGTTTAAGGAATTTAACTGGAAGCTGTGCGGTGTTTAGGGTGCTGCTTGCATCCAGTCCCTTGACATTGAATATATGGACAACGCATAAGTCTTTCTGGAGAGCAATTCTCTGACAGGCCATATTCTTTTAAAGGGTCGTGCAGCCCCCTGATTTTTATGCAATGTTATTGCAGTTTAAATCAAAACTTACCATATGAATCCAAATCAAAAATAGAATACAATCGTTTGTAATGGAAACCATTGTGAATTCTGGCTGAATTTTGTGAGCATATAGAAATTTAGGTTTCCTAAAAGATTTGGCTTTTAGGGGCTTTTTATTTTTATGTTTTTTATATTCTAGGAGTTGGTTGGGTATCAGTGGCTTAGGTTAGGGTGTCCCATAGAGTAGGTTCAATATGTATAGTGACTTGTTGGTGAGAAATTGAAGTAGCTATGTGTTGCAAGCATGAAACAGAGTCTGTAATTTTAAAGAACTGGAAAGGTTTTTTTTTTTTTGTTTTGTTTTTGTTTTTTCCTCTCCCTCTCCCAAATCCTTTTTAGAAAGAATAGGCAGGCTTTTGTTTTTAAAAGCTTATTTTGTCACTTAAAAAGGATATATCCCTGTAAACTAATGAGTTCTTCATTACAGCTAATCCATAGTGCTTTTGCAACGTGGAGATAGAAACTTAATGTGAAATAAAGGTTCCCTGGTGGTCCAGTGGTTAGGATTCAGTGCTTTCATCACTGCTACCTGGGTACGAATCCAGTCAGGGAACCAAGAGGTTACATTACCCTGAAGCCATGCAGGGTTGGGACTGCCTAATACTTGGATGGGAGATCACCTAAGCATACCAGGAGCTGTGGCCCAGTGGAGAAGGATTGGCTCAGAAAGGTGTTACGGTCCATGAGGTCATGGAGACTGAACAACACAAACACACCACCTAAGGAAGTTTATCAGAAGAGACAAAAAAAAGCTGTATGATTGCATATAAAATGTATTGTAGATTGTTTTTATAATGTAAAATAAATACATTTGCGTATAGTTCTTAAAAATAGTATTATTTTTTTTGAACTGCTTTGTGTTATAGAATGAGGATTTAAAATAAAATATTTATATGACTGAATGCATATGAAGATCTGTTGGACTGAAGTTGCCAATGCAATGCCATGTAATATGCACAGAAATGTCTGTATGCAGCAAATATGCTGTCTAAGTATACCTTTCACTTACTGACTTAATATATAATCATACACTTCTAACTTTGAATATAGGTATGTGGTAAATTTATGATTATCTATGGGGTGGTGAGGAATAATAGTAGTGGGTTGTTTGGTGTACACATCTGAGCGGACCTCAGGCAGTATAAACCCTAAATACGCCTCTGCTACTTGTTTAAGAGTGGGTTTTATGTACAAGCAATCTTCAATACAAGTAGGGTATGTGACTAACATTGCAGTAAATGATAATACTAAATATAGTTGTGTATGGCCTAGGGAGACTCAACATTTAACACTGACATATTAATAAGTCTGCACAAAATCTGTCTGGTATTTTATAAAACTAAAGTATAAACATGATGATAATAAAATATTAAACTTAAACACTGGTCATGAAAGCATTTTATATTATACTAGCGACTTGCCCTTCAAAAAAATGAGATCCTTGTGCGTTCATTGCAAGGCTGTCGCTGAGCACCTTTGGCGCTCATTGTGAGCCTCTGGGTTGGTGTATTTGTTATCCTAAGCGCTTTTGCGCTTATTGTAAGGTGCACAGTGATCTCGTTTTGTCGCTTATTGCAAGGCTCTCCCCTAGTGTAGTTTGTGTCCTATGAGCAGCGTTGGCGCTCCTTGTGGGTGGCGCAGTGAAGGTGTTTGTGGTTGTTTGTGCTAGTGTGGTGTTTTTGTTTTGTGTATTTGTTTAAAAAAAAAATGTATGCTAATTAATTAATGAAATCCTAACTTATTACACTTTGCCTACAGTGGATATAAAAAGTCTACACACCCCTGTTAAAATGTCAGGTTTCTGTGCTGTAAAAAAATGAGACAAAGATAAATCATTTCAGAACCTTTTCCACCTTTAATGTGACCTATAAACTGTACAACTCAATTGAAAAACAAACAAATCTTTTAGGTAGATGGAAGAAAAAAATATAAAAATAAAATAATATGGTTGCATAAGTATGCACACCCTTAAACTAATACTTTGTTGAAGCACCTTTTGATTTTATTACAGCACTCAGTCTTTTTGGATATGAGTCTATCGGCATGGCACATTTTGACTTGGCAAGATTTGCCCACTCTTCTTTGCAAAAACACTCCAAATCTGTCAGATTGTGAGGGCATCTCCTGTGTACAGCCCTCTTCAGACCACCCCACAGATTTTCAATCGGATTCAGGTCTGGGCTCTGGCTGGGCCATTCCAAAACTTTAATCTTCTTCTGGTGAAGCCATTCCTTTGTTGATTTGGATGTATGCTTTGGGTCGTTGTCATGCTGAAAGATGAAGTTCCTCTTCATGTTCAGCTTTCTAGCAGAAGCCTGGAGGTTTTGTGCCAATATTGACTGGTATTTGGAACTGTTCATAATTCCCTCTGTCTTAACTAAGGCTCCAGTTCCAGCTGAAGAAAAACAGCCCCAAAGCATGATGCTGCCACCACCATGCTTCACTGTGGGTATGGTGTTTTTGCACCAAACATATCTTTTGGAATTATGGCCAAAAAGTTCAACCTTGGTTTTCATCAGACCATAACACCTTTTCCCACATGCTTTTGGGAGACTTCAGATGTGTTATTGCAAAATGTAGCCTGGCTTGGATGTTTTTCTTTGTAAGAAAAGGCTTTCATCTTGCTACTCTACCCCATAGCCCAGACATATGAAGAATACGGTAGATTGTTGTCACATGTACCACACAGCCAGTACTTGCCAGATATTCCTGCAGCTACTTTAATGTTGCTGTAAGCCTCTTGGTAGCCTCCCAGACCAGTTTTCTTCTCGTCTTTTCATCAATTTTGGAGGGAGCTCCAGTTCTTGGTAATGTCACGGTTGTGCCATGTTTCATCCACTTGATGATGACTGTCTTCACTGTGTTCCATGGTATATCGAATGCCTTGGAAATTCTTTTGTACCCTTCTCCTGACTGATACCTTTTAACAATGAGATCTCTCTGATGCTTTGGAAGCTCTCTGTGGACCATGGCTTTTGCTGTGGGATGCGACTAAGAAAATTTCAGGAAAGACCAACTAGAGCAGCTGAACTTTATTTGGGGTTAATCAGAGTCACTTTAAATGATGGCAGGTGTATGCTGACTCCTATTTAACACGATTTGGAATGTGATTGCTTAATTCTGAACACCGCTACATCCCCAGTTATAAGAGGGTGTGCAGACTTATGCAACCACATTATTATTATTTTTTTTTTCCTCCACCTAAAAGATTTCAGTTTGTTTTTCAATTGGGTTGTACAGTTTATAGGTCAAATTAAAGGTGGGAAAAGTTCTGAAATTATTTATCTTTGTCTCATTTTTTTTTTTTACAGCACAGAAACCTGACATTTTTAACAGGGGTGTGTAGACTTTTTATATCCACTGTATTTGTAATATATGCAGCAAGGAATGTGCTGAAGAGCTAACAATTTGTTTTGCAGCATATAATGTAGATATGCAGTGTTGTTGAGCGGAGGTGTAAGTGTCAGCAATGTGTGTAGTGTAAATAGGCTGCGTGCGTGAGGGGAAACAGTTTGTGTAGCTATGTAGTTCCGCATTCTGTAAGTAAGTGTTGTAAAATGGTGGTGTATGTGTTAGGCGGGTTTGTATGATTTAGCGTACTTGCTAATGGTGTAGGTCATACGGGTTTTTGTTTTGCGGCATTAGGGGTCGTGTAGCCTCGTTGTCTTTTTTTCGGCAGCCATTTTTTTTTTCTCTCGCTTAGGGGATTTTTGATAGTCTAAACTTTGTAAATTTGAGGGAAATCAAGGTTTAACTTCTGTTGTTGGGGTGCTGGGTGTCCCCCCTTGCTGTGGGTAAGGTGTTTATTTTGTAAAAAATTTTTTGTATGTGTATTTTTGTGTTTTTTAATGTTTGCCGCTGTGTTATCTGTTAAGGTCGTATTTTTGCGAGTCCGTAATGGAGTTGTTCCACGTGTCGTATTTATTTATTTTTTATTTTTTTCAAAGTCCCACTTGTGTGTTCGTTTGTAACCGGTTGTGAGGCGCCGTAGAGCCTCCACCTCCGCAAATGTGGCCCCTCGCTTTGCGAGGGTCCGCATTTGCGGTCCGAAAGTCGTAGAGATGAGTGCCTATGGCACTCATCTCCACCAGCGCAAGGAGCACCTTTTGGCGCTCCTTGCCAGCAACTGCGGTGCGAGGGCCACCGTTGCGGCGGGCTCGCTATGCCAACAACCCGCATTGCTGAGAACTATATATGTGTTTAAAAATGTGGATGTCTATGTGAAATAGGTGTATTTAAAACATATTTTTTGTTACAGCTCTGTAATATACAATCCATTGTACTGAACAATACAAGCTGAGGTGTAATACTTCAACTGGGCATAATACTTCATAATGTCATGTAAGCTTTGCAAGGCTCTCACAGAGTGTATTTGTTTTTTGCATGCAGATTTGAATTGGGAACTCTTAATCCGCAATCAGGTATTTTTATTTTCATTGTCCCAGTAATGAAGGGCCCATCAAACTGATCTATGCATTTTTTACAGGTTAGACCTTTTTTTATTTTTTTTTATTCGTTTTTAACAAGTGCAGGATCAGCAGCAAAACATCTACTCCGTATTCATATAATGTACGGTACTTTTATAGATCCTAAATGAAAATCTCTAATCTTTCATTGTCGTTTGTAGATACCAATACAGTTTCTGTTCTTTTCATTGTAAGAGTGCTTTGCAGAGCATGACCGAATACAGTCCTTGGAATAAATTGAGAATTTAGTTGCTGAAGTTAAATCTCTCCCATGAGACTACTTTTATTTCTTTCTTTTTAAAATTTCTCCTACCTGGACTGAATCAGTAGTTATTTTTTTGTAGTCCACCTGTTCTGTGTACTGGTAGTGCAAGACAGAAGAAGAATAATAGTCAAGACAAGTTGTTTAAGTCATCTCTTTAGCTTCTGAAATCTTTCAAATTCCAGTTTTCATCTTTTTATAAAAGCCTTTTGTGCAAAGGTAGTCTATGTATAAGCTTAGTAATGCACAACGCTGCCATAATGTCTTGTGTATTTGCATGCAAGCATTTGTAATATGGGGTCCTTGTCAAGTGTTTTGTGTATACAATCCTTGGGAGCCTGTTAAGTATGAGTCATACAAGTCGGGTCCCTTGTATCCTGGGGACCACCTGTACATTTTTTTTTTTTTTTTTTTAACTATTTTATCATTTTAAATTATATATTCAGTATTTTTTAAATCCTATCCATGACAGACATGCAGATGCATTACTTTTTGAACACCTCATTTTACCTTATTCTGGGGAACCTATGTAAGGCTTGTCCGATGCCAGATTTTTGGGAGCTTGATTGAGTGCAGATGGATTAATCACTCGCTCAATAATTTTTTGTCTTCTTACCTTTTTGGCACATCAATATCCTGAAATAATTGTCTGACTGGTCGGTCATTCTTATTCAAATCCATTCCTTGAGGACCAATCACATTGGCTGGTGGAGCCTATTTTGCCAAAGAGAAACCTGTAGAGACTTCTCTGCCAGCAAGCAGGATAATGTTGTTCAATTCCATTCTCCCTAGTGAATGTTCTACTCCAGGTGAAAGTTTGTCATCTGCGTGTAACATGTTTTCTATTGTGTGTTGATGGTCATATTTTAAACTCTGCATTTTTTTTCGGGTGGGGGGGCGGGGTGTTTGGATGACCTTTTTAATGTATACATTTTTTTTTCTTTATAAAACGAAATTCCTCATGACCTTAAAGCATGCTGATAGAAATTTTAGGGCTACAGTGAGGCTTTTGATTTGTATTTAGGACAAAAAAAAATGTGATTTCAGTGTGTGGATAGAAGTATGTAGCATCACAGCGCCTCCAGACCTAAGGCAATGTGCAAAAAGAATGGCATACGCTTATTGCACAGACTTTTTCTCATGTGCTAATGTTTAGCTACCACACAAACTATTTGTCATTTCATCCAGTTAATCATTTATAAATTATTTTTGCTTAAAGGCACTGAGGAATAACTTTCCACAATCTAAAACATGTCCCCCCCACTTAGTGCATCTTCGACACATTTATATGTTGCAGCTAAGTCATTCTGAGTAATCAGTTGAGCTAAACCTACTAATTGTGCTCTCTATCCAAATTTATTTTGTTTTGCTATTTATTGAAGGTTGGGAGATGAGGAGAGGTAAATGTAATTTACGTAGCCAGATCGGGTGTGAAATATTATTAATTCTTTAAAGTATGCTTTCTTGTCTCTGGATATTTATTTATGTAGCCAACATTACTGCGGTGCGATACAAATCTCCGTAATCCGAATAGGTCAGCAGAGGTGATGAGTACGAACAAGCCTAGAATTTTTTTTTTTAATTGTGGGACTTTTGGAGAAAGATTGATATGAAGAATATAATCCATTATGTCATGTTGGAGTGGCTGAGGCAGGTGACATCTTGCTGCTCTAATTGTGAATATTTTTTTTAATGTAAATACAGTAAATGGTGAAACTTATTACATAAAATCGGAGGTCCTGGTGTGATCCAGTAGTTTATAATTATTATTATATTTCTGGGAGCTGGCTAATATCTATATCCAAAGTATAATTCAGCTATATGCAGGGATATATCTATATATCTATATCTATATCTATCTCTTTTCTCCTATATATATCTCTATATTCTATATATATATATATATATATATATATATATATATATATATATATATATATATATATGTGTGTCACCTAATTTGTATTAATTATTTTTGTCCATATAGATATGTTCTAGCTATAAATGGAAAAGAATACAGAATAATTTTACAATATTGTATTAATTCAGACTGAGTATGTATGCCATGTTAGCCATTTATACAGCCCTACCAATATGACAATGTGGATCGCTTTCCACTCGCATACCTTAGCATTGGTTTAAAATAATTTTTTCACACAAGCCAGTAGAGGTCAGGACATCTCAATATATCTTTGGAGTGCTAGAGCAATTGTATAGCACTTGCTAGACTAGCTAGTATCCATACCTGAAAACAACTCTGTCATTTTACCTATATGAAATTTTATAGTATGTGAACACATTTCACCGGCTTGTCTTTTTAGATGATATCTATTGTTTCACCAGCTGCATTACTCCTTATTTTTTGCTATATTTTCTGATGACACATTATTTCCTTATCTGTCATGACTGAGTTCCTGTTGTTTATATCACTATATAACAGGTTTTTGATGCTTATCACTATTTGTTTTGGGCTATGATGCCAGAGTATTATTTAGTTGTTGCTAGGCTGATGTCTAGCCTGTTTCAGATCTGCATTCCAATAGGTAGGTAATCATGGAAACTGTCATCGTATCAAACGAATGCCTTGGGCATCTTGTCAAAAGAGGATGGATAATCATAGGACAAAAGGATGTTAATACTTTGTCTTTATTAGGTTGAAAGGTAATAGTTTGTTACAATTAACATTGTAAAAAAAAACCTCAAAGTTTAGGAGTTGGCATTTAAAATAGCTCTCCATAATTTTTTTAATTTTTTTTACCACTACTGTCTAAGGCAAGACAAATAATTTAGTTTGGCCATTGACCATTTTGCTAACTTGAGTATTACATCCAGTCACTCTTTTTATTGGCATTGATGAAACATTCATATGATCAGTTGTGCTCAAGTACAATTCGTTAGTCAATTGTTGATGTAAATCATTAGTGCCATTTTGTTGGAGTTCCAAAAGACTTCTATTTGATTTCTTTCCTAGTACGTTCACTATTATTCAGGATTGTAGTGTATTGCTCACCCCAAGCCTAGAAAGCACATTGCTTGGCATTCATTTCTAATAGACACAGAAATCTATCTTCACTTTTTTTTTTTTTTCTCTACTTTTATAATTTTGAATATACTTAACATGGTATGAAGACCAAATACAATTGACGTTTATCTTGGGTTAACATTTTGTGTAGATAAAATTAAGTCTAGATGAGGCAAGGTTGACATTGAACTGATCCCAGGCCTGTTTGAATACTGTTTACAATATGTGTCCCTCACAATGTTTATTCTAAGCTCAGCGTTAAACAATTTAGGTTTTAGTTTAAAGTGTTTTTATATACTGTACCCAGTTGTTGCTGCTGCTTACCCCCTTTTTTTTCCCATTTTATTTTGGAGACACAATCTCTCTTGTACTCTGCACAGGACACAGGCCCCACACTTTCCCCATTCTTCTATATTGTATAAAATGCCTTATCAGAATTCATCTTCCATATAAATGAATACACCATGAAATATGAAAGCAAGAAATGCAGCAGATGTGAGGGAACTGAAGGCATGGGTAAATAAAAGTTGGTGGCACTCCAAATAAACAGTTTTTGGACCCTACAAATTAAAATTGAGTGTGCGTAACAAAGCAAATACACATAATATTGAGTGATGTGTTTTTTAAAAAATTTTTTATTCATGAATGTATTTTGATTTGTGGAGTGCTTATATTATCAATTCACAGATCACCCAAACTAAAGTTTTTCAAAATTTAAAAAAATAGAAATTTTGAAATTGATAATCTTTGCAAACTTTTATATTATAGAAAGCAAGATGTGTTAACTGCTCATTTTAGTTAGCACTTTTCTTTCTTCCTTCCTTCCCTTCCCTTCCCTTCCCTCAGGTTGGGATTTGGCTATCTATTTATTTGTACCCTAACTCGTGTATTGTAAAGAACATGGGAAAACAAATATTTTAGTTGATCACATATTACATTTCTTAAAAGCTAACCATTGTATTTTTTGTTTTTTTGCAAAGACCACTCCTTTTTTATTTATCGTTAATTGTATTTGTATCTTCATGTTTTTATTTTATTAATTGCAAAAATTATTAATAAAACGTTAAAAAAAAAACAAAAAAAAAACCCTCTACATTCCCTGCAGAAAAAATAGATGGCAGTATAAGGCTATTTCCTGTGCAAGTACTGATCTTGCAATATCTTTTATGAAAACAAGCTTTGATTTTTCTTAAATATTCAACAGTTTATAAGTATAATATTATCTAGTTAGTTTCCCCCATAAAAAAACTGCAAGTGTTGTTTGAGTGACAAGCCCTGTACCAAGGAATGTTGCCCCCGCAATCATACAGTACATATTGCATGCTGTTACAGGAAGTGAAAGTGATTTTTAAGTTTTCGTTGCTTAGGTGAGATTTAACCTGTCAAGTAAGGCTTTTTATTTTATTTGTACTTGTTTTGAAATCCTTCAGAAGTAGTAGGATTAGTAATGTTAAACCATCCTCCCTGTGATTAAGCTTATTTAATGTGGTAATTATGAATCCAGTATTTATTGATGGAGGCTTTGCTCTAGCCATGTCTTTTACCTAAAATCTAAGCATTATTACTTTTTTTTTTTTTTTTTTATTCATTGTTTCTATATTTTCTTTTGTCTAACACCTGTATGGGACCTAGTTATACTGCTGAAGGCAAACCAATCTCTTGATTATGTACACTCTTCACATTACTGAGAAATAAAAAGTTATTCTCTTCTACAGTCAAAGTACAAAGTATAATCAACCTCCGAGCTGGCAAAAAAAAAAACAAAAAAAAAAAACACAAAGTACCAAATTCTGCAATTACTTTTATTGAACACTTGTCACCTGAAGACCATTATGACTACTTTGTCTTCTGACACCATAAGATTTGTTTATGGAAACTGGATATATATTTTATTATAGTATGAATATAGGAGGTGCATGTGCGCGTATACATATACATAACATATTTATTTGGCAAAAAAATGCTCAGAAGTTCATCCAATATTTGTCACAAAGTCTCCCACCATGTGGTAATTAAAGTATAAATTCATGCAATAATGTGTTTCTGTATTCATACTATTCCACTGTATAGGACTTGAAATGTCCTCTCCTGTGCTAAGGAATTGCTGCATTCTATTTGTCGGTTGTGTTTGTGTGTGTGTGTGTGTGTTTTTTTTTTTTTTTTTTTTTTTTTATTGTGTTAATCGGTCCTTTTGTGTGTCTGTGACCTCATGGACCGTAACGCACCATTCACATCTTTATGTCCATGGTCATGCTGATCCACATGGTTTGCATTGCAGAAATACTGGAGTGGGTTGCCAGTTCCTTCTCCAGTGGGCCACCGCATACAGCTCTTGGTATTCCTATGTGTTCTCCCATCCAAGTACTGACCAGGCCCAACCCTGCTCGGCTTCAGGGTGTGTTGACCTCTTGGTTCCCTGAGTGGAATCAAACCCAGGTTTCAGTGGTGAAAGCACTGAATCAGAAAATTGGACTGTTTTTAGAGAACCCTATTTATGTGTCTGACACTAAAATGTACCATTCTGACCCTTTCAACATGAATTTAAAAGATCAAGTTTGAAACCTTGCCAAAATATTTTTTTGGAGTAGTCTGAGAACATGAAACTCTCCCTGTTCAATATAATTTTCTATATTACAGAGGAAAAGAGGTGCAGGAATCCTTGGGAATTTCTGCACTACAGCAAAAATTTTTATTTTGTTTTTCTCCTTTTCATTCTTCTTAATATAAAAAAGAAAACCCAGAACAAGTCCTTATTTACAATTCATCTCAAGTGTCTTTGAGTGTTCTTATCTGTCTAATGTAGATCAACTGTTTTCTTTCAGCATTTCTTTATTGCTAATGATCTTTTTTTTTATTGCTATTTTGTTAATTATAAATTAATTTTCCTTTCAAAAATTATTTGTAATGTATTTAATCTACTAAATACACACCCACCATAAAGTCAGTCAGCAGGTTTTAACTCTGCCCACTTAACAGACCTAGCTTTCCCTTTTACTTTTCTCATGAGTATTATGCCTATCTCGCACCCTTTCCCACCTCCACCACGGTTGTAATTTCCTGGTAAGGATCTCATCTTACTGTCCTCAACAAATTTTGTCCAGGCTCTGCTGATTTTAATCCTTTTTCTTCACTCTGCAAAATCCCTCCATTGGCTATCTATTTATAAAGCACCAATAAATTAATGGGTGCCAATTTATTTCATATGTAGCTTCTTCATCATAATGCCCGTTGCACAGACCTTGTCAAACACACAAGACTGACATCTGAGAATTTACTTGTAAAATAAAATATATTGCACTTTATTTTCTGTACAGAGTAAGGTGTGAACAAAGGAATGTGGCTATACCCTGTACTACAGGACTTTGTCTTGTTCGTCAATCCATTTTATTAGTGGTAGAACAATTTGAGGCATTTTTATGGTCTCTAGTTAACTTCACAAAAGTAAATGCTTATCTGAATTGCTTTTTTTAAAAAAAAAATTAAATAACGTAAATAGTTTTCACCATCCGCTTAAAAAAGTATTGTAAGACGTGTGAACCATATATAATTATATGCTTTGACGTTCTAATGGCTTCTATATTTTCCATAGGGGTAAAGGCTTTGGCCTAACGTTGGATTTTAAAAAAAAAAAAAACTTTTAATACTTTCTTGTAGTGATCTTTCATTTATAATAATATTATTTCTCTACAATAAATAGTTGACAAATCTATATAAAACCTGCATTATTTGAAATAAGTAGTTTGTATATAAATTATATAAAAGTACTGTATACTGACAATACTAGGATGGAAAGAAGGTTGTTTTTTAATGTCTTCGTTCAATACATGTGAACATTCTAATGTTCTTAAAATTCTAATGTAGGTGTTCTGTTGTAATTGTTGTCTTTTCTGTTGAAGCACATAATGTAAGGAAGTAAAGGTAACCTATTTGATTTTAAGGACTCGTATATGGTCCCTCTCACGATCTGCTACTTCAATTGGAATTCGTAAGAACCTGGTTCAAACCTATACAGCAGAATTGTGCGTTCCTTTTACACCTCTGATAGCAGAAGATGGGCCAAACACCAGTACCGCACCCAGGAACTTGCATGCGACAGTTCTGCTTACCAAAAGTGGCAACCAGGATATCAGGAACACTGCATAATCCATTAGAATTAGGATTAATGCACAGAATGCCACTTGCGCCTTATTTTATGTATATCAAGACACAACTGACATATCTTTATTAGATGTCACATTGTATACAATTTTCTGGCACACAGGCCGGCCATTCAAAGTAAGCCCCATCCTCAGGTACATAGAGGGATCAATTAACATAATGGGCTGCCACTGCTTACTAGGCAAACCCTGTATATCTGATGAGCATATCCTGGTGATTGTATTACCTATGACCATTTGCTGTAAACACTCAGACTTTTTTTTTTTTTTATCTGCTCAAGATCCCCTGTGTGTGTTTGTTTTATTTAGGTTGGGCTGAGTAAGTCATCAACAGATAATCACACTGTAACATAATAAAAATGCATGCAATTTTATGTCATTTTAACCAAAAGTAATAAAAAATACATAACTATAACAATAAAACCGTGACAGTCCCAGAATTCTTAAAGTGGACACAGAATGGTTTTCAGCTTTTTGTTTTTTATGTGTAATAAAAGAATGGTAAAATCAGCTTGGAATGGCGATGGATTCATTGATAATAGTTATAGATAAGGAGGGTGTGTGCTTAGGAGTACAAGAATTCTTCGCTAGTTGTGAAGAGTTAAAATGGCCAGTGTATTGCTGAAGATGGATGTGCTCCCTCACTTTTTAGAACAAGCTAAGAACTGCATGGAAAGTTTCTGTGGTCCACATTAGGCCCCTAGGCCTGTCTGTGTTGACACAAAAGGTTTCCATTTTCGTGTGTGTGTATTTTTCTTCCCCCTCCTCTCACTTTTCTCTGTCTTATTTTCCCGTCCTCTGTGAAGGCTCTGGTGCAACACCTTTTAGCATTAGATAAGGAAGCAAAATAAATAGATCCCGTCACTTCTGGAACTTTTCTGTGCCCCACCTTCATTTGTTTTTCATGCTCACCAAACACTAATATTGTAATGAGTGTTCTAAATCACACATTACTCGTTCATAACCTAAAAGCTGATTGTTAGTACTGGGAGGTCATGTAATTTGTAAATTTATACAGGTCTGGTCTTCACCCTTCATAAACCTACAACAGAAATTTCACCATAAAAAAATTGTGAGTGTATCCCACTTATTTTATTTAATGTGACATACTACTTATTTTCTTAACTTTAACTCGTAAGGTTGTGTGTGGATTTGTTTCACCCTTAAACCTTTTGTGGGCCATCCAACATAAGAACAAAGTATCCAGCCTAAGTTTATGTAAAATATTCTGTTGAATATATTTGAATTCTTGTTAAAAAAAAAGAAAAAAAAAAAAAGAAAAGAGAAGTACGAAAAATTGCCTGTTTTTAAGTGGAGGTCTGATATATGAAGCTCTGAAAGAAATTTCACTATTGCAAAATTACTATTTGGACATAAATGTGTGTATACATTCACCGCCCCCCATATAGACGTTTTTGTTGATGACCGATCATTTAAGGGAATAAGCGTGGACGCATTAATTTCATTGTCAAAGAATTACGTTATGTCATTGTGCATTGATTTTATTGAATTCCATGTCTTAATCAACATTTAGAACGGAGCCATAAAAGGATGCTGAGGGCTTTGTTCCTAGGTTATACCTATATTAGGCAAAAGCGTTAATTATCCTGTTTTTTTAAAACCACCCTGTGTATATTTTGTGGGCATTCAGTGGTTCTCCTGTGGATAAGAGGATGTGCAACATGTCAAATTCATACACAAAGTACTTCGCACTGTTTAAATATGGTGTTTGTCTGCTTTATTTTTATCAAGCATACTCTAGATCAGGGTGAGTGACGAGGAGGACCTGGGTGCTAATAGGGGCCACCAGTCCCTTTTTTTATATGGACCTCCATTGCATTACTAAATATATCGTAAAGTGTTCACATGCCTAATTAAGCCATTGCATGTTTTTTATATTAAAATATTTGTATGTGTAACCAGAAAACATATATATGGTCTCAGGACCTTGACTTCATTAAGAACAATTGGGACTTGGTTAAATTTGTAAAAAATGACTACCCTTCTCTAACTGGTGAAAAGTGGATGTTTGTCCCACACTTGAGTAGAATTAGGATCTCCCTTTGTTGGTATCAGAAAAGCAAAAAGGACCTCAATTTTTGTGGTGTTCAGGTCGCATGCCTGCCCCAAGGAATCGAAGCTAATTCATTTAAAATACAACAAACAAATGATCAACTGCTATTTTTATTGTAACCATTACATTTTTTTGCTGCTATTTATTATTTTTTTTTAATTCTATTTAATTTTGAAATTTTAGGAAGTCTCTGGCAAAAGCTTTGAAAACAAAGATTTTCGGTCCGCCCTTGAAAGTGGAGTGATCTTGTGCGAGTAAGTGTTGTTTTTTTTACTCTTAAGTTGATTCACAACATTGTGGCAACCCTTTTAATAGTATTGAGTTTACATCTTCTCTAAATCCAATGTTAACCCCAGGTGTCTAATCGGGTTAGGTGGAAAAAAGCAATATAATGTCTCCAAAAATAGGAGCCAGCAAAACTGTCACTAGTTATATATATATTGTGTGTGTGTGTGTGTATAGGTATATAAATATACAGTATATTTTGTGCATGTAGAAAAACACAGCTCACCCATATACAAAACTAACATCTGCTGCACACCTGGTTGCCCAGGTTAGGGGGAAAAATCTAATTGAATTCTAGTTAAGTCTCTGCCAATTATTTAAGTGTATTTCTGAAAGGATAGTTCCAAAGTATATAGATTTCCTTTTTATCATAGTGTTGTTTTTTTTTAGTTTTTTTTTTTCAATTAACTTAATGATTCTCCTGAGGCATCAATAAATATTTAAGAAAATATGGTCCAGTATGATAGAGAAAACCAAAGCTGGTAGAATGTTGTCCACTCCACGTTCTGCACATCTGTCCTGTCCCAACTGCTTTCTTCACTGTTACAGAAATACTCTTGTTGTCAGACAATTATTTGAAGTTCATGGAGAAAAGTATCCTATGATATAACACAAACTTTGGTTGTTGGAATGATAATCTCATAACTTCAAATTTCAATGCTTTTCGCATTTGAATTTATTCGGAAGCTGCATTAGATGAATTGCTCTCTTTTTAAATATATATATATATAAAAAAAAAAAATAATTAGTTCATTGGGGGGAAAAGTTAATTAGATTATCTTTAAGGCAAACTGGGCTTTCAGATGCAAAAGCTTTCACTGGAAGCAGCACACCTTTCAAAAAAATGAGTCCACAAGTGAAATCTGACGATTATTCATAGTGCACCTAGCCTTTATATTCCACAGGCAATATAGACATTTTATATATCTTTGTGCCACTATCGAGTCTTGCTGAGTCATCACTTTAGCATCAGTGCCTGCAAAGAAGAAATGCCTAAGTCCTAATTCTGGCTTTCTAATGAGTACACAGTTTATACATTGAGAAATTTTAACCTATGATGATCTCAGTGAAAGATTTTGCAAGAACCCAGTTTATAGAATATCTTCAGCTCACAACTTTTTTTTTTTTTTTTTTTTTAATGCTGGATTTTATTTGTGAGACCTTTTTTTTTTTTTTTTTATTTGACATATTTTACATCAGCAATTTTGCATTTATTTTTATATTTACTAATGTATGGTACAACATTACAATGCAAAGTTGTTTTTGCAAGAAAGATCAGAGTAGTTTCATACAAAGTATGCTCTTTAGACAAACTAAAATTGATAATGGAGAACATTTAGAAAAAGGAAACAAATGAATAACCTATAATTTATTACCTATTTATTTTATACAATCATGGACCAATAATCAAACAGGCGATGTCCTCTTTCAGGAATTCATTTATTGGGTCTGAATAAAATGTGTAATAAAAAGGGTGTGTGTGACGGGAAAGGAAAGCCGGGGGAGTGGGGGGTGATTGTGGTGGAGTACAGGGACGAGCACTTAAGTGCTCCTGGTCAGACCCTGTGAACTGCCATCGGGGTTCTTAACTAACTCACTCAATCTCTCTTGTGTTTTTGTAGCTTAATAAACAAGATTAAACCAGGAATCATTAAAAAGATCAATCGCCTGTCCACACCTATTGCTGGCTTGGTAAGTAAAGATTTATTTAATTAAGTCACACATTTAAAATTGTGTTTGTTTTTTTTTTTTTTTTTTTTTTTGGCCCATTCATTATTTTTAGTAATAAAATAAAAATAAACTGTGTGTAATGTTTTTAGCAAAATGTAACACTACAATTATAACTTGGTTCTATCTTGTCTTCCTTGTTCACATGAATTTTCGGGCTGACTGAATGATCCATAAGGCACATTCTTGAAGTGCTCTCGATCCTACCAGTTATGTGTTCGTGGGCATATATTGAGAAGATTGTAATTCACACTGTGAATAGGGTCCAGCCAATCCCGGATTTCCCTTGTTAAGTGATTAACAAGGATAGGTTAGGAAGGGTATCTAGCATCATAAAGAACAAATTTACACATGAGTCCCTAGCTTCCAAATTGGCAGTCTGTCTTTTTCCCTGAGGAAGACTGTGAGGTCATGCATATACACATGTTGTTAATATTTCCAAATCACGGCACTGGCAATAATTGTAGTGATATTGTCATCCTTTAACCAATGTTAAACAAGATAATTATTTTTCAAGAACTGTGCTAGAGACAAAATAGAGCCGGCAGATTAGTCAGTATCATAATCACTTTGAATTAAGGATTTAGGCAGCATGGGTGTAGTGTCTCTCTGGATTCCATCATAAAAATTGTCACACCCTTTTTGGTTTTAACTTTTTTTTTTTTCTATTGCATTGCTTGATTTCATTTAAACTACTAAACCAAATATATACATTATAAAGTTTGTGTGAAGATCTATGAATACCACCTTCATCTCTTGCGCTATATATATATATATATATATATATATATATATATATATATATATATATATATATATATATATATATATATATATATATATATATATATATATATATATATATATATATATATATATATATAAAAATATCTAACTCAAAATGAAAGCAAGTTTTGTATGAAATTTTGTTGTTCACATAAATACTACGTATAACAAGTTATTTTACTTTATTTTTTTATTTACTTATTTTTACATGCGTGCACATTCTCCCACCTCTCTCCCTCTCTCTACCCCCCCCCCCTCTTGTTTCGTTAAGTTGCGTCTGACTCTCCATGACCCAGTGGGCCGCAGCCGGCCAGGTACATTGCTCTCACTGCCCCTCTGAGCTCCATAAAGTTCTTATTCATTGCTTCAGTGACCTTGTCTATCCATCTCCATCTCTGTTTCCCCTTCTTGTGTATTCAATCTTTCCGAGCATTCTCTAGGGAATCCTGTCTCATGATATGGCCAAAATATTGGAATTTTTGCCTCTTGATCATACCTACTAGTGAACAGTTTGTCTGTACTGATTTAATGGATCTTCTTGCAGTCCAAGGGACTCTAAGCAGTCTTCTCCAACACCATAATTCAAAGTTGTCAATTCTACAGAGCTCAGGCTTCTTTATGGTCCAGTTGTCACATCTGTATGTTACTATTGGGAATACGATAGTTTGAATAATGTGGACCTTTGTTGATAGTTTAATATCTTTTTACTTTAATAGCTTTCCTCCCCAGAAGCAGACATCTTTTTTAATTTCATGACTACAGTCACCATCTGCAGAGATCTTGGATCAAAGGAAAATAAAACTGGTCACTGCCTCCACTTCTTCCCCGTGTGTTTGCTAGGAAGTGAGATTAGTTTGCCATGATCTTCTTTTTAATGTTGAGCAGCAGGCCAACTTTTGCACACTCTCTTCTTTTTCCTTCATCAATCGGTACTTTTTAGTTCCTCCTCCCTTTCAGCCATCAAAGTAGTATCATCAGCGTATCGGAGGTTATTTATTTCTTCCAGCAATATTGATTCCGGCTTTGGATTCACCTATCCGGCCTTACGCTTGATGTACTCTATATATAAGGTGACCATATACTCCCTTGCTCCACACATTTTCAGATCTTGAACCATTCCGTCTCCTATGGGGTGTAGACGGACCTTTTCCATTCTTTTGGCCATTGTTGAGATTTCCAAATGTGTTGGCATAAGGCAAGCAACACTTTTACAGCAGCATCTTCTAGAATTTGGATACTAACAACTCCTGCAGCCTTCTTATTTGCAAGGCATTCTAGGGCCAATCTTACTTTGTTCCAAGATGTCTGGCTCCAGCTCATTGGACAAACTACTGAGGTCATCACTGCTTAGAACCTTCCTTTTATAAATTTGCAGTCTATTCCTGCCACCTCTTCTTTATTTGGTCTTCTGATAAGTCACTACCACTTTGGCATGAAAAGTGCCTTTTGGGATTCCCTATTCTCTTGAAGAGGCATCTTGAATTTCCCATTCTGTTATCTTCTATCTCTTTACATCACTTATTGTAGAATGTGTCTTTGTCTCCACTTGCAGAATTCCAGAGGACAGCATTCAATTGAACACTTTTTTTCCTATCTCCATTACCTTTCAAAGCCTCATCCGATATCCAGTTTGCCGCCTTACTTTTTCTTTCTTTTTAGGGATATTCTGTGTTGCGGTTTCCTGGATAATGTTGCAAATTTCAGTCCAAAGTTCTTCAGGCATTCTATCTTTCATGCCTAGTCCCTTAAATCTATTCTTTACTTCCACTGCATTTTAACAAGGGATATTATTTATTTAATATCTACTTGGTCTGATGATTTTCCCCCTTTTTTTTTTCTCCAGTTTAATTTTGAAATTTGCAATAAGAAGCTTGTCTTTGCTGTGTATAGAGCTCCACCATTATTGGCTGCAAAGTATATTGTCAAGCCGATTTCTATGTTGTCCCTCTGGTGATGTCCATGTGTAGAGTTGTCTCGGAGGCTGATGGAGTACAAAATGAAGCCAGGCAGAGATTAGTAGAATTCTGTCAAGACAAATCTCTGGTTAAAGCAAGCCTCATCTTCCAAGGCCAAACTTGCCAGTTATACCAGGTGCCTTTTTGTTCCCTTCCTTAGCATTCCTTTAATACATGTTCTTAAATTCATGGTATTATGAAATTCATGATAATTTTTGCATGAATTATGAATGCTTTTCATGGGAAAGCACAAGAAGAAATGTTTTCCTTGGTTAACTCAACGTGAACAAATGTATGTGAGGAATCAAAGGCATTGTCAGAGATGAGATGCAGGCCTTCTGACTTCACAAATTTTATTTCTGCCTATAAAAACTTTGCTTCCATACTCCTTTATATAGCAGTATTTTCCATAGAGGTGCCAACGTTTAAATTGGTATTGCTGATTTGTTTATTTACAGATATAAGAATAAATTTGACCCTAGTTGGCTCCCTTTTTATTGATAAATCCTATGGTGTACTTTTATGCTTTTTAAAACATGAATACTAATAATCAATTCGATAATTGTCATGTACTTGATGGCAACAGTGTTACTGGCTTGGTTTCCAAAGCTATGATCTAGTTTCTATTTTGATGCGCCCCTACATAACTGTATATATCCTTTTCCAAATTAGAATTGTTCCATGATTTACCTCATTATTTCCACTGATTCATACAAATTGCAACAGGATGTAACATTTCTTTGGAGTTCAGGAGAATATATGTCTTTTTACTTAGACTCACCAAAACATCTTTGCAGTGTTGTATATGCATAATGCTCTTGTTTCTGTTCTAAAAACATTTCTAAATAATTGTTAGGTTTCTTAACAACCATTGCTGGTATGTTATTCCTCCATCCCATGTTACTCCTCCATCCCATTTATGTCTTGCTTGGCAGAACTGTGAACAATTTGACAATTTAAAGGGGGTAATCGTTGTGGAAGCCTCTGCTCCACAGTCCTTATTTTATGGATTACCCATTGTTGAAGACTGCTCTTTAAAATGCATGAGAGTTCAGGGTCCCCTTTTAAATGAGTAATTGAGTTAGAAGCTTTTTCTAATATCCAACATTAGTCATAGTTCATGTAACTGGAACAGCAAGTTAAAAGGATAGGCTAAATATCATCAACATAACTGCACTGGGTGTGTTTCGTCCTTGCATCATGACTGTCATTTACAGTATATTCCCTTGTATGGTGTGAATTGCTGTGCATAGAAGTATTGGAGATTGCAAAACATGATTATTATGTTATCTAGATTGGTTGCTAGGAGAAGATTTATTTCATTAACAGTAATAAAAACGAAGATAGCCATACATATGTGAAAAACACAGGAATGTCTGCATTCTAGTAAAGCTGTATTACACTTGTTATACAAGACAGAGGTCAGAATACCTGACATGATGCTTCTCCAGAGTCCTATGACTCTATTGGGACAATCTGAATACAGATGTAAGTGGGAAAACTATTTGCAAAAAATGTTTACCTACGTATTCACTTGATTTCAATATTGAAGAAACCAAAGGGACACTGTCACTTTAACAACAAGATTGTTAAATGGGAGCATTCAAATTGTCTATACATTGTAATAGCCATTTTTACAGTAACTGTTGAGATTCACATCGTTTGTGCTGTGATATTGTGCTTGTGTCATGTACCATAGTCAATTATGAAGACTTTTCCCTCTTGAAAAGTGTCTCTGAATATTGATTTAGAACTGTCCCTTTTTTCTTTTCCTGTGAAATCATTGAAGAAAAGCAATTAACTTTTTAAAGCAATGGTGGGCAACTCTGTCTTGTGAGCGCCGCCAACAGCCCAGGATTTCAATTTCTCATGCTTGAGCGCAAGTGGATCAGTCAAAATGAGTGAAACTGAGTAAGTGATCTGGGCAGAGAGAGAACAAAATCCTGGACTGTGGGCGACCCTTGCAGGACTGCGTTATCCACCACTGATTTGAAGTTTTAGAATTATTATTATTTTTTTTTTCCCTCCCTAAAACTCTCACTTATGTGGATAAAAACACTTTTATACATCCACACAATTTAACTGCATCTTGCAACACAATGGGCAAGCTATGTATACATGAACAGAAGAAAGAGGAATTTAGAAACTAGATTAGGGGTGTCCAAGTTTGTTCCTGGTGGGCTGCCTGCAGGCCAGATTTGAAGATTTGCTTCACCCAGGTGAGACTATTGCTTCTTCATTCATGCTGAGTGACTCACCTGTGCACAGAAAGGAAATCCTCAAATCCAGGCCTGTGCGCGGCCCACCAGACCTGAACTTGGACACCCCTGATCAAGATTTAATCTGAGGAACAAAATTGCCCAAAAAAGGAGGTTTGGGGCCTCCCTAATACCAACGCAATGTATAAAACCATACATAAAACTGACCATCTACATTCAAGAAAGCAGAATGTGTAGAAGCATGTGATTTTGTTTGGTTCTGCATTTTAACTGTGAATATGAGGTTAAATACTGTAATTGGATAACCATTACTTCACATAGTTTGAGTTTCTCACTGCATAGTTTCCCCATTAATGACATAAACAAACAAGAAGATTTGATCAGTCTCTACTCAGTCCTCATTGGACTACAAATATCTGTGAATGTAGCTTGGTAAATCCGTGAAGGAGTTCTTTATCGCACCTGTCTCAGGCTGGGATATCTTTAAAATAGAAACTAACCCATTGCTGTTTTTAGTGATTTTAAAACTGCCAAATCTGCAGGAAAACCATCGCTGTTGGTGGCAGAAAAGTGGTCAGAACTACAAACCATAAAACCTAAGGCAGCGTTTTTAAAATTCAACCTCTCAGCCAAAGGTCTTTTAAAATAGGGTTTTGAATACAGTGTGATATTGTCCTCAATTGTGTAATCTCTGAATTACCAAGCAATAAAAGGCACCCTACTGTATTTAATCATTTATAGACTTTGTTTCTACTTGAGATTGCATTGCTATAACAAAACAGAAATTCTGGTATTACTTCCTAGTATACTTTTGGACTATTTAAAAAAAAAAAAAAAAAAAAAAAAGTTGTACAAAATTTTAAGAAGCCTCAAAATGGAGATACATACAGGACTTGCAATTGTGATCCAAATATCATCTTTCTTTACTCCAATATTTATTACATAGTACACTCATCACTCTTTGCACGGTTTAATGCAACCCCTAGCTTATTCTCTAGAATAAGAGTGTGAATTGCTTCAGCGATTATGCTTCTCTAAAACTAGCAGATAACCAATAGTATTCCTCAATACTTATCACTATCTTTTTACCTCGATTTGCCAATTAATTGGTTTCCACAAGACTTTTCAATCGTAACTTTACTGAAAGCAAAATTATATAAAGCACAATGCGGCCCTTCAAGTGAATTTTGGTGCCGTCCCTTTTGTACAGTTTCTCTCCTAGCCTGGAATCCTTGCTATGCAAGTAGTACATATTTGCATCCTCTGTGCTATTTTCACTTCAAGGGATGCCTCGGATAACTGCATTCTTTTCTGCCTCTCCCATTACCTGATGAGGATTATGCTAATGTATCTGTGATGAAATTAAGTGAATTATTTTCCTACACATTCCTTTGCATCTTTAAAGTGGCTCGGCCTCCCCATCTATTATTTTTTTTTTAAATATTCTCTGTCCTAAGCTTTAGAAATTGTCTAATTGTTGGTGCTTAAAGTAAAAGGAAACGTTGACTTTCCCAAGATAAAAATGCAGCTGTCTTTCCAATTTCTGAAACGCTTAAGAAATGTCTATTTTGTAAACCTCAGACTGTCTTAATGCATGTACCCAAAAACATTCTGCAGCTCCTGTCACAGGGGTCTAAAAAGTATGACTAAATTATTTCTGCACACTCCTACTGATTTGCGGATGTTATTTGGTAGTGCAATCTAGATGAGCATCTTTGCATTTGGCTTGAAACTGACTCCATGTACAATACAAATGGAGTGTGTGTGTATATTCTGAAGTATTTCTCCCAAATACCAGTTAGAATGGGCATTAAAGGGCCACTGCAGTCCAAGAAAAGACTCTTGTTTGTCAAATATGTACCAAACCCATATTACCAGCTGCATAAGCCATGGATATAAAACCTACATTATACTGTTAGTCAGACTCAAATTTTTCAAGCATATATATTGTTTTATTGTGTAGTGATCCTTCTTGAATACAGACCATAAAAGTCCAATTTCTAGGACTGTGGTAATGCTTCATAAAGTTTTCGATCAACATTTAAAGGCTACTGTAGTCCAAATGGTTTTGTAAAGCTTCTTCTTTTAAACATTACAGCAGGGTTTCCTTGTATTAAACGTGCATTTTCCATAGTCGAAAAATTACATTTTAATGAGATGATTATTTTCTAACTCTGTCCTGACCTGTTATAACAAATGAGAGATGCTCAACAAATTAAAAGGGGACAATTGCACAAGGTTGTTGCAGTCCAGAAAGTCACAATGACTTGCTGGACTGCAACAACCTTGTGCAATTGTCCCCTTTTAATTTGTTGATATCAAGACTGCAGGTAAACAAGGAGTCATGCAGAACACTGTTGCTCAAGTTTTTCATTTGACTGGTAGTGCAAATGTGAGTCAAAGACACTGTTTAGCCATTTTGGCTACTTTTTGTGCTGCTCCTTTAATATATTTTCCATGCAAAAAATATGACCCTATTTTGAGCAATACCAGGTTTCATTTCAACCTGAATTATAGCACAAACTCGCCTAATCTTAATATTTGCTAAACCTTAAGCTGACTAATACTATGTATAGACAACACATCCAACAATAGACATGCAACTGTTACCAATTATTCCTACTTGTCTACAGCTACCTATAAATCATGGTCACTATGCAGACAATAAATATGTGCTCTGTTTCCAAATAATAGTCACCTTCCATTTGTCACATAGATTTATGATGCAGGTTTGTGACAAAAAAAAAAAAATTAAAAAATGTTTGGGCGGTAGTCTCATGGCTACTCATGTAATGACCTCTGTACGCTTGCCGTGCGGACAACATCTTTCAACGTTCTATAATGTACATGGGCGACGGAAAAGAGACACATTTTGCCAATTGTATGGTAAGCTAATAATGCAGGTGTAACTTTTACAGTGAGCAACCCGCGGTATTCTATAAATTATATTTAAACTTGTAATCAGTCATATGTGTATCTGTAAATAACATTGGACAGTAATAATGATTCTCTGAGCAATAGTTTAAGCAGACACAACCTTGTAGTATGAGTGCTAGAAGAGATGCTCCCTCTTAAAGGGACAGTGTACCCACTTCATGTTAAATCTACTTTTTAGTTTGCAATTGGTAAACATTTAAAAATGTGCAAACGTCAGCAAAGCTTTAGTTAGAAAATATAATTTAAAAACAAAGTTTACCTCGTTAATGGCTGCTGTACCCTTAAGAGCTCTCTCATTGTTCTTGGTACTGCAGATAAGAAAACAAACTTTTTAATTTCTAAAACTTTAATTAGGCAGGCTCTGTAGAATAACCTGTAGATGTCCCACTAGTGAGAGCTCCCAAACCTGGAAAATGCTAACCCTATACTTTTAATCCGTAACAGTCTGCAAAAAAATTAAACTGTAAACCAGTTACCAGAAAAAAAATTGCTTTTGAATTTCTACCAGTAACTGATTTTCATTAGAAACTTGGGCCAGTGACTCAACCTTCTTGTTTTATGGACAATTGCACTATTTAAGTTTTTATTTTATTTTAATTTTTTACATTTTTTTTCATCATAAAATAATAATTTACTTTTGGCTCAATTTTTTAATCTACTGCATGATTATACTTTATTTTTTTTCTTTGTTTCTTAGAAGTTGAAACACTGTGAACTGCTACAATGAAAGTTTAGGGTTTGCACAATATGGTATTCTTTGAGTGTGACATTTCTCTCCAATGCATTTTGTTAATTTAAAGTTAAGGCATGGAAAAAATATTCTTCAAAAAATATTGAAGATGCAGTTTGGGCATATAAAACCAGCTTCACTATGCAAATATGAATAATTTACCAAATATTTTTGCGGGCTTGCATAGCGAGCCCGCCCGCCTTTTGCGGCCTTCGCCTAGCGAGCCCGCCCACCTTTTGCGGCCTTCGCCTATTTACACTACACACTTCACACATTGCTGACACTTACACCTCAGCTCCACAACACCGCAAACACTATCGCAAGAAACGTAAATGACATTCACTGCGCACCTCACGAGCGCCAAAGCTGCTCATACCACAAAAACTACACCAGGGGACAGCCTTGCAATAAGCGCAAAAAGCAGATCAGCACCGACCTTACAATGACACCTCTGATAAAAAAAATAAAATAAAAAAAATACAACAACCAAAAAATGTCTGTGCCAAACACCCATTCCTTGACTTTTCTATTACCGTCATTTTTTGACTAGTTGATTCTAATATATGTCCTTCAGACTCTTACCCTTGTCCCACATTTTAAAAATAATCTAAACTACCCCATAAAAATTAACTTTATTTTTTTTCAGTGTGTTTTAAATACCCATGCTTGATGGTTTTTGGAGTGGCTCTTGTATGGTATTCAGAGAGAGTCCTGTTTTTGTATGTTATTTATTACTTGTTGTTTTACGTAGCACTTTGCATAGCACTCTCATTGTAGAATATTTAGCAAGTGACAATGTAAGTATGTGTATGTGCGTCGATACTGATGAATGCACTTACAGATACAGATGAAACCCTAATTAGCATAAAATAGTTCAAACCTATTGTCATTTTATCAGTTTACTTGCATGTTGATTTATAAGGAGCCTGCTAAAAGGATCCACTTTGTTTAGTCAAATGGAAGAGAAGATGTCTGTACTGTGGGGCTAAGTTAAGAAAAACTTTAGGATCTGTTAATTCTTAGTATATAAAACCATAGGCCAACAGTATGGAGAACTCCCCCCCCCCAACCATTTATTACAAGAAAGTGTATGCACAGGGTGGCCGGTCCTCTAGCATTTCAAGTACTTAAGGGCACACATTGTTAAAACCCCATAAATCTAAATGTAAATGTAAATCTTGGAAAAAATTGGAGTGTAAAAAAAATAAAATAAAGCAACAAAAATGTGCTTTAGCAACCACACAAATTCGACAGTCAAGGTGACACTTGGGCAATGCACTTCAGCCTCTTAGTGGCTGTTATTTAAAGTCCTTGGGAAAGAAACAATTACAACACCTTTGACATTTTAAGCTGTTTGACAGGTCCAAGAAAGACAATTGTCTGGACAGCCAGCCACACTGTGTGGTTGAAAGCTATTTTTACTGCAACTAGTATTGTAAACCAATAACATAAGGTGACCGTAAATATGAAGATATTCCAGAATAGGGCCCTGAAGTTATAGGCTGGTCAATGACCATGGCTGTGAGCTATAACCACCAAGGGTAAGCCTTTCATACCTCTATAGTGAGCAGACTCTGTAGAACTACTTTTAGATGTCTTGCCAGAGAGTGCTCCCAAATCTGTGAATTTAGAACTGGATCGTGGCAGGTATGTTTTGCTTTAGTTGTACTTTATGTAGCAGCATCTTGTTTACTTGTGATATTTTTAAATTAAAGGCTTTTTGTCTCCCCTAAATCAAGTTTATTTTAGGTTATGGATGCTTGTGGAAATTGATATGTTGTATTGGCCATTCTTTAAGTTTCTGAGATTCACAGACAAAATAGCTGCATTGGTGCGCTAATCAGTCTGTTTGCATGGCCAAAACAATGACCTCCAATATTGTCATTCAGTTCAGAATGATCCCTCAACCTTAAGTACTCTGAGCCAAGAATTTGCATACAGAGCCACACATTAGCCGCAAAGCAATGATGTACTTTTCAGGAATAATTTTACGGTAAAGAAAAAGGCAAGTGCTCCTATCAGTGTTTTTTTTCTAACGCTTTTTAAAATGAAGTAAGTTCCAGTTGGGGTGACAAGGCCATTTTTGTATTTATTTAAAACCTGTGTCTCTTTACTACCAGTCAACTGGATCTTTCCGTAAACATTGGTTTTGCCCCATTGCTACTGTTTTGAGAAACTAGCAGGCTTTTAAAAAGCAACTCCCTCCTAGAGTGGCACCAGTAATGCATAACCAGCTATTTATAAGTGTCTGATTCCATTCACATGCTTGATAGAAACTTCCCAGTGCTGTGGAATATAGTTTCACCTCTACAGCACTAGGACCCACTTAACATATTAGTATTCATTTTCTCTTGCCAGTCTGCCATAACTGTTGCTTTTACAATCTATATTACTTGCAGGAGAAATAATCTACTAACTTGAAAAGGAGATTTCTGGGGTGTGTCTTGAATTGCTATGTGTATTAGTGAGATGTCTGTAATGTTTGCTTATGGGTTGCAGTAGGTGTCAGGTAGTTTCTGTGATTATACAGCTAGTTAAGACACTTTAAGCATGGCAATTGTTCTTATTACCATGCCGAATATATCTTCGGAACAGTTGAGCACTACACTTGTGATCTTATGAGTAAGAGACAATATTTTCCATGTAATCATGCAAAGTTTTCCAGTGTATTTATTTGCTTCCATGTTTAACACCTTAGTGGCATTTTAATTTGGATTTTTATTTTCCACTTAATTAAAAATGTATAACGGAGAAATACTCCAACTGAAATGTATTTTTTTAATATGGCGGGAGATATGTGCATCTTCTTTTTTTTTTTTTTTTCTTTTACTATGCTTTCTATTTTACTTCATGTCCAACTTGGAGAGAAGATTTTGACCAATCCAGATTTAGTGACCTATACAAAAATCTGCACTAGATATAGTGGGTTAACTGTGCAAGCTTTTTATAGGCTGACCTATGCTTAGTGTAAAGCAGTCTGCCTTTAACAGGTGCAGTCTGTGAGTAATATACCACGCCTGAATTCCTTTTTATTTATTTTTTTACAGTATGGAATCTGGGTTTTGACATTTTTCCTCCTTTCTGTACATGCTCACATTCTCTGTCAAGATCTTGCTAGGCAACCAAACCTAGATTCCAGGTGCAATATTCCACAAACGTTCTCTAATCATAGAAACAGAATGTTCCTCCTCCTCCTCTGTCCTCACCCTCCTATGCCTGCAATGCCAACAGTTTCTGGGTGGGTCAGTGTCATTAGCTGTAGTTATTTTTAAAGACCTGCGAGGTGAGGTTTGTCGTGCAAAGACAGAAAGAGGGCGTTTGTTTGCAGAGCTGACATCAAAGTGTACTTTCCTACCTACTGACTACAGGAGGTAATCTTTGCAGAGCCAGTCACATACACTGATTAGATCCTGCCTACTGTTGCCCATGAAATATTATTACTTTTTTATTCTGAGTTTCTGCCCCTTGTGTTTCTGCTGGACTTTGGAGTTTTGGACTTAGATAAGCAATTCTAATTTTTCAACTGCTAAACCAGGCAATTACATTCTGCCCTTGCATTTGCAGGATAATATCAATGTTTTCCTGAGAGCTTGCGAGAAACTTGGATTGAAAGACGCTCAACTTTTTCACCCTGGTGATCTTCAAGATTTATCAAATCGAGTGACTGTCAAGTAAGTTACCATTTGAGAGTAAGCTGCCTTGTTTCTGGTGCTTAGCTGCTTCATATTGGATTTTGAGTCCGTAATACATTTGTTGAAAGAGTGAGCTATTAATGACTTGCATGTCATCTGAACTAAGCTCACTTCTTTATTATTAATGCATATTCTGGAAGACAACAATGTATTGAATTGTAGTAACACAAGCCAAACATATAAGTTTGTAGGAAAAAACACCGCACCAAGTTCATCTGCATGTGGCATTTGCTCAGATAGTAAGATTATGAAGAATTTTACAATTTCTTTTATTTTCTACAAATTGTTTTCATTTTAGTTCATGGTGTACATTAAAATAAATAAATATTGGCCCTATTCCTGCATCTGCCATATTGTACTTAACCATTTGAACTCTTAATTTAGAGCAGTGCTTAAAAATACACCGTAGTCCAAAATGTTGTCATGCATTCAAGTGTGTGTTTTTTACTTTAAAAAAAAGAAGCAAAAAAAAAATGTAAATTTATCATTAAGACAGGCAGATGAGCAATGTGTCCCCTTTATCTGTTTTTTTGTAATTTTTTTAAAACATGATCTTTTAAATGCATGCCAGAAAGTTTTGGACCACAGTGGCCCTTTAACTTAATAAAAAAAAATATGTGTGTGTATATATACATGCCAATTTGTTAAAGGGCCACTGTGGGCCAACACTTTCTGTGTATTATTCTATCCAGGAAAAACCCCACACCATATGTATGTAATGTTTAACAGGTCATGTATAGTGCAGTGATGTATGTTGGACGCTTGGTTGAAAGTCATGATTTTTTTTTTTTTCACTGTAGCATATAATTATTATAGTCTTGGAAACTGCATGTTTTGACAGGTCAGATAATTGGTATGTGTTCAATATCTTACGTATATATAACATTAATGTCTAGTCAGTAAAGCTTAAAATAAGCCAGTGTACAGGTTTTCTTGAAGATCTATAAAGAATTGATTCTTTGTTGCATTAAATCAAAAAGACTTATAGTACAAGAGTTGAACCTTCAGGACAGGACTGACACAGTTTTTATATATGGTGTGTATGTATATACTTTGTTTTCATCTGATAAAAAGGACTGTGATACAAATAAAAAAATGTTTCTTTATTTGGTTGTACAGTATCACAGGAAAGTATTGTAAGAAATCTCATACTGCGTTACTATACAGTAAATATGGTTAATCTCAGTTTTATTGCTATATATCTCATGGTATATCTTAATACTATTACTGTATTTATAATGCAGATCCTTTTTTTTTAATGGCTTAACTTACTCAGGTTTTCAGGATATGCATACATGAACACTAGTAAGTAAATAAAAGGAAACAATCACTGATCCACCTGTATGTAATCCAGATATCATGAGAATCTGGTGTAGTACTGGCCAACACAGATTGGATTTGGTTAGTGGGGTTATAAAATATCAATTATAAAATATCTCCTGAACATAAAGTTAATTTTGTATACTTCATCTTAAGTATGCCAAAATATTATATTCTCCCGAGCACCTGTACCACCATTGTACTTTCTCTAATTCATACAAGTACACAACAGGAGGCCTCCTTATGGCCCTCATTAAATTGCAATTTGGCCAATTGAATAGGGCTCTAAATAAGCACATAGCATATTTTTTTTAAAGAAGTTTTTAGATTGTGGAAACTTTGCTTTTGGATAGATGCTTACTAACTAAAAACGTATTTTGAAAAATATGCTATGTGCTTATATAGAGCCCTATTCAATTGGCCAAATTGCAATTGAATGAGGGCCAATAGTGTTTAGGTGAATAGTATGTAACTTAAAACAAGTACATGGTATTATCTTTCCTAATAAGTTATGTCTTGTCATTTTATTGCTAATACAGTATTAAATAGGTATTTTAATGCACTAGCTGAATTTGTTGTCTTTTCACCTATGTTCCAGAGGACGTTTTGTAAAACTTAATATTGCAGGATGCTACAATGCTATGTTCCAAGTCACGATTAATGCTCTGTTAAAGACATTATTTACACAATTAGCCTTTAAGTGTGTCGGATGTGATAAAACATTGATTTTTTTTTTTTTTTTTTTTTTTTAAATAGAATACTTGCATACACCTATTAATGTCTTAAGCTTGTCTCTCAGTAATGCTGCACATTTTTCCACATTTGACGTTTTGGAGGTTAATTCCTTTCTGGTTTCCTCCAAGTTGCTTTGTAACCAGATCTGTAGTCTGTGATAAATATAGGGTGGTCATTGGATACTTTTTGAAGTGACACTAAAAGATTGTTACCCTGATGATGAACTGTCCAGATGCTACTGTCCATCATGAATTCCTGCTTAGATTACAATGAAGACACTCTAACTTGCATACATACAAGCAAATGGAAAATAGAGGGGCACTGATTCTATATGTTCTTGTAAAAAATAATGGAAGAAAGTACTGAATTGCTTTTGATAGTTAGGGAAGTCTTATCTATTACTACAGTCCAATCTTGAGTTATAATGTCAGAGGACAGCTAGTGATCTTTAAATCTCAATTTTGATTATACAGATATTACAGTACACATACACCCATTACTTGGCATATTCAAGACTTCCCATTACACAACACCATATCTAGTCGTACTTGGTATGTACAATATCTATAAACTCTAGATATTATGATATTATTATTCAAGTATTTGAAATGAGACCAGTGAGTGTGTTGAAATTCTGCACACTCTGCAAGTTTGGGGTTGAGATAAAGCAGTCTATTTTTGTATCCGCAGCGGTTTACTGCTTTAAAGACATATCTAAATTTCCTGGATTAGGAGTGCGCCTGATAGAGGAGAATCAGTAGTGTATGCAAACACTCTTTGCATGAAAAAAATCCCCAAATAAACATTTAAAAACTTACCTTGAAGTTAGCAAAATGTCTTGTAATAACGGACAGTTGTAAATTAGAATGAACACTCTCTTCAAACCCAGGATAAATTTGCATAAAATTCATACTTTATTTATCAGGAGGAAGCAAAGGCTGAAACATCTGGGGTTCCTGTTTGCACTTTAAAGGAGCCTGTGATATATAGTGTGGCACCTCGTTAGAAGGCGCTATGTATTTTAATGAGTCTCTCTGAGCAGCCCATTCACACTTGATTACCACCCCTGCAGTCTGTCCATTCCCTGCATCAACTATTATTGCTGGTGTTTTTTCTTTCCTCTCTGTTTGGCAGAGCTAAGCAGCAGCTGAGCAGGCTTGTGTCATTACCACACAAGTAGCAGCTGGGCAGGTCACATCCCAGCAGTCACTTTGTGGCTGACATCAGTGCTCTTCTATTGGTTGAGGAAGACACAGCAGTTGTATAAGGAGTTAAAATTGGTCCCCCAATGCTCCATGTGGAATTAGGAGAGACGACCAGGTGCTTGTGTAGACATCCCTGGGGGCATCAACATAATCATTAGATGGATTTTTAAATATTAATAATAAAAATTATTTTATGAAATGTGATGTATTGATAAGTCAGAAATGTATTAATCCAGGAAATTTAGAGATGCCTTTTAATCTGTCAAGTAGCTAGCAAGACTATTAAGAAAATGCAGTCTCATGCCAAATAAAGATTTATTGAAATTTAAATATATTTGTATTCATTTTTAATACATGTGAATATCTAGTATGTGTGTGGTGGTTTTAACTTTCACTGTCGGGCTTAACAATGTTAACTTTGATTTCTTTCGTTATTGTGATAATTATGTAGGGGTAGTATATTAAGACTACAGAAGCAAGGCTGTTAATGGGAGTTTCACTGACATTCCAGAGTGATTTCATTCTTTATTGCAACCTGACACCATCATAATGTAATCATCTTGGTGTATTGTATTTTCTACTCTTGGATATTTAATATTGTTATCATGTGGGGCCAGTGGGTTGGTAGGTCCTGTGAGATTAGTGTAACCGAATAATGTTTAATAACCTTGCAAAAAGAATCTAGTCACAGTAGTATATAGTTTTTTTTTTGTAAAGAGGATATTTGATCTATTTTTTTAATTCTTCAAATGATTCCTTCAAAGAAGAAAAAATCGAAAATGTTTAACTGATCAAGGGTCTTACCTTTGCCAACCAACAAGTGGCTATAGATATTTAGTCATGTATGTATGTACATAGATAGTGCACCTTTTGAAAACAATGCTACTCCCTAGGTAGACCAGGCCTCGTTCTGGATACTAAGAAGTTAAACTCCTCTTCTTCTTTCAACATATGACGTAAGACCTAATTTAAAGTATTTATGAATACTGTTGACGTCATGAACTCTTTATCACCTTTCATTGTTCTTTTGAGTCATCAGATGACGTTTACTTGCTTCATGGACAGACCAGAAGATACATTCTGTATTTTATTGATAATGATATGTTTACAAGGTTTTGCTTTCCAGTTTGATTTCAAATAAGAAAATTTAATCTTAAAATATTATTTTGAATTGTATAAATGCTCCATCTTTTTTTATCTCTCGATAATCATCTACACCATTCTCATTGAAATTGTCACACACCTGGTAAATCTAAATTGGTAAATTGCCTCAATTTGTCTGATTCAGTTATGCATTACGTATATAAACCTACCAAGGAGTAAGATGTGAACATGACTTTCCAGAGAGAACCAATCCTTAAATTATTTTGTCACACCCTAGACAACACCTGAGATAATGAGAATTGAGAAAATTACATGTTTATGGTGAAATCAAAATACTGCGATACATTTAATAATAATTGGTATAAACATGTTTGACAATATATGGGAAAGGACTAATGATGTTTGACACAGGAGAACCTAGTAAATCCTTTTTTTATATTAACTTGTCAAAACAAGCGCACATGTGTTTAAAGACATTTGTCCCTCCCTTTTATGCTTGTTGCAGTCAGACTTTAGAAGTATAATTGATGCACCCAAGGCATTTTATTGTTTGATTGAAGTAGCAATGAGCAGGACTATCCTGAATTAAACGGTGCTAGACGTGCACTTACCTGTGTGTATTAGCAAATATTTTGCTGCATAGTAAAGTATTTCTTTGATACATACAAATAAAGAATGCAATATCCTGTTCCCTGTTCATATCGAACGGTTGCATACTTTTTGTTTGTCTTTTAGTCATGAGATCAGAGATTAGACATTGTGCAGTGGTTTCACCGGATATCTGTTTTATGATGGGAACACTTGAAGGCCCTCATGTTGTGCTCAGTCTTCAAAGGACCACACTTTTTTTTTTTCTTTCCTTTTTACGATTAAACTAAAATAGTAAAATCACAGTATGAAATAGGTAGAGATGATTACAGTGATACAGATATAGAGAAGTATTTAGTGCAATTGTGTATTTTTCTAGTTTTTAACGCGATAAATGAGTGAGAACAGGCTGGGGTCTGCATGTTGCCCACCACCAAGGTAACTTATTGGCTGGGACTTGCAATACATCAAAGGCTTTGACTGTATATGATTTCAAAGTTATTAATTATATTTGATCACCAACAACGCATTCAATTTCAGGGTAATCTGATGTGTTCTGTCTTTAAAAAAAAATTAAAATTAAAATTTATAGGACTAAAGTGGTGCTTTAAATTGAAAATCCAGGAGATGTGTTTAAGAATGTAAAAATTGTTTTAATGTATTACCTTTTTGTTATGTAAAATTTTGCTGCAGTATCTGCTGATCTTCTTCCTGAGATTGGATGAGACTTTGAATGCCAAGAATACTTCTATCTACACAATGGGAATGTGGCAGCTAGAAACTGCCAAGATGACTAATGGAAAGCTGCTTTTGTTTACAAGGACATCTACTTCTAAGAAAGCAACAGGCAGATTAGGAATTCAAATGATGCACCACAGTAAAGATTTGCTTAGAATTATTATTTCTATAGTTCTGTCTTGAATAACTAAGCATAATGGACAAAATGTTTTAGAAAGCAAATTAAACTTCTTTAAGATATTATTCTTTACAAACAAGATTCCATTTCTCCCTACTGCGGTCTGTCTTTCTCAGTAAGTTGAAGTATTCCATTAAACCGTTTTTATTGTATTTTTCTATCTTAAAAAGCATTGGTCCTCTCAATTTTAGAAATTAAAGTGACCATATACAAAGTGGAGCTACAGTGGTCATTTTAATGCAGTGGAAGTCAAACTGGTCCCTACTGGCCACTAGTGGGCGACTCAAGCTTTTATGGTGGGCGGCGGGGTAATGGCTAGGTGGTGTCGCTGACAACTGATGTCACATGCTGGAGACCCGCAGCACCACACTTGGCTCTTTTGAGAGCTGGTGAGAGAGCCTCGGGACAGCAGTCAGGGCCGGATCATTATCTAGTAAGCACAGGGCGATACATAGCTAGGGTCATATGATTTATGTAACCAGAAATGAGAGAGGGTAAATTGAGTTACTGTGGCACTGGTGGGCGGTAAGGGCATTTTACCGTCAAAAGTAGGTATTAAATGGTTGACGACCCCTGATTGAATGCATATTTATTAATATATATATATAAATCTTTAAAAACTCAGTGGGAGTATACTTAGATTATGATATGATGCGAGTTATCTATTGTGACTGCCATCAAAGGCTAGGTGTGGCTCTACAAAAGAAAATCCCCAAAAATGTATAATAAGATACTAAAGATAACTGACAAATCATATGCAAATATTTTTTTTAATATAAAAGTCTTTAGCAATGAGTTTTATCTGCATTTTTGTAGCCCTAGTAATTAGATTGGGAGTGTGTTCTGTATTTAAACACACAGGGTGTCTCCTCACAGCTATAGTTGTAAAGGAACACTATCACACGAAGACTGTGTTAGTGGTATGTACTGAAATGCATATGATGCAAAGCTAGACATTAATTCTTCTCAAGAAAATGGACACAATTCATCTTCCTAAAGGGAGTGTACCGTGCATTCATATACTTTTTTCCTTATGGAAATGTACTCAACTAGCCAAGAAAATTAATTCCAGCTGGTATTAAAGACCTTTTTGTAAATGTTTTAGGTGCAATTTTATTGCAAGTAGTGGTCTAAATGTGCCTATTTGCCCTTCAATAACACACCAAAATAATCACAATAGTGTAATATGTTCAAGTATTGTATGTGCTGGCTAGATCAAACTCCTATTCCAAATTGCACAATTAGGTATACAAAAAAAGATCAGTTTGGAGGATAGAAAAATAATCTGTTTTATGTAAATGATAAATTGCTAGAAAAGTCTTGGGATTGTTCTGGCCATCAAGGAAATGGTAGAATTTAAGTATTTAGACATCCATGTACATCAAGTGCTCTAAGTTGGGGCACTGCCCTAAATCCGCTTCAGGATCTTCCCCCAGATTAGGGAACTTTGGCCCACAGCTATAAATCCTGTCTTAGCCACAACAGATTTCTGTGTAAGGAAGAAGCCAAGACAAACTTTACGGATGAGACCGGAGCCAATAGGGAATGCGAACATAATAAAAAAAAAAAATATATATATATATATATATATATATATATATATATATATATATATATATTAGTTTTTTTCTTAATATATTTTGATATTAAAAAGATGTGACCATTGTATTTATAGCTTCAATAAAGATGTGTTTATTTTGTTAAAATATGATATATTTCATATACGATGTATTAGCGCATTTGTTGTTAGGCAACGTGGTTTCATGACGTGTATTAACCTCTTGAGTACTAGGTTGTGTGTTACCCTGAATTTTGTATCTTAAAACGGGTTTAATACCAAGATATCATATTTAATTACACATATGTTGATATCGAATTGTTAAGTGTCAAATGTTGTAATGTCAACATTTTGTCGTGTGTTTTTTTATGTGCTATATGGTCACTTTAATTGCTTCTAGGGGACTCGGCAAGGGTTTGAAAACTACTTGAGTGCTCTTTGGTACCCGTAAATCTTTCTTCCGCTTTTTGCAGTTACTGCAGGGCCCTGATTTGCAAATGATCTGTAAAATCTTATTTGCATCAGGGTTGGGTGTCCATGTAAGGGAGTAACTTGTAATTTATTGTCTGTGCAAAAATCAGTGGAGATTTTTGCCTTGCTTTTTTTTGCCTTTGTCGTGCAGTACACTTGTAGCAGTGATCCAGAGCAATGTTTTAGGTATGGGAGATTAACATACCTATGTAGGCTATACAGTGCTGCTACGGCTCTCATAATTGCTTTTGCAGAGGTTTACGTAGGGCCCCTAGTCGTCTGGAAGAAAGGTTGGCAGATTCTTCTATATTCCAAATCTATCTTTTTTTTTTTTTTCTGTAGTGTGAATTACTATTCTAATAGATGAAGAATATGCCAGCCTATTCCAGTAGACTAGTATTGTAAACCTGTCATGTGAAATAATTGTTTGCAAGATTCTAATGGTGGGATATGGAAGTTTCCTAGTTATTAAAACCACCAAACTTCCACATGTTATGAAAAGGAAATAGTAAAGTAATCCTAGTGTGATGTTCTGTTTGCACTTTGCACCAGAGTTGCTCCACTTGTGCCTTAAATACACTAGGCCATATGTTTGTGTCATTCTGTCTAAGATTCTCTGAAACACCTGTTCAGAGTAACCTTTGGCTCATAACTTTGCTAGCTATCATTTATGTAAGGTAATAATATGCTGCAATGTCACTTTTATTGCTGATATGTGTCCTATAACCTACTGGTGAAGGCGAAATTGAGCTATCCATTGTAAAGGACAAGTAAATGTAAACACATTTTGAAACCATTTAGAAAAGCAAGTTCTTTATACAGGTCTTATTGGAGGTGGGGTAAGGGGCGATCAACACCGCCATAAAAAAATAAAATAAAAATAAATTGAAGGGTCTCTGTAGAACACTTGGGTAGTAAATATAAGTAGCTGGGAAATGGCTATATTTTCCACCATCTTTGGGTTAGAGGTACCTTTTTGGATGGTGGCAGGCTCTTGAGCACAATTATCTGATGCTTTTGCGACAGTGTAGGGGGAATATTCTTAACGGCTTGTAAAAGATGCTGGGGAAAAAAAACATATTTCCAGCTTATTATTATTATTATTATTATTATTATTATTATTATTATTATTATTATTATTATTATTATTATTATATATTTTTTTTTCAAGGCAGTGGTTACAGACTAGGGCTAGCAGGGCTTGCAAGCTGTCTCCACTGAACCTATGGGAGGGAGGTTGAGGTTTCTGCTGAAATCTTAAACCAATGAATGAACAGATCCTTCTTCCACAGTCATGACATCCTTCAGGCACACGTATTCTGCTAAAATACATAAGATGTGTAACCTGTGTGTATAAAAGTATTCTAGGTAAGATCTTTAACAAATTAACAAACTAACAGATTAACACACTTCACAATCCAGAAGACATTTTTACCAGTGGTCCTTTAATTTGCTTGTACTCCATTGATTTTGATTGTCCACCTCAAGCAATAAGAAAATGTGGCAGGTGGCAATTTCCTGCCCTATGTTGATGATCTAACCATATAAATGAATATTTTCTTACAAGTAACCCTGCCTGAGTTGACATGTTTCCACCTATGTCGCTGTTGCTAGATTCTTCCTGTAAGTCAACATTAGCTTCAGCAATGTGTGGCTTGGTTATTGATGCCATTTACTTGAGCACTGTAACCCATTTTCTCAGGTTTTTGCTGGTCTAGAAATTGTGTGGGTGATTGCTCACATGTATTAATGTCCAACCACAAAGCAGTAGGAGTGTGCATGTATCTGGGTGTGCCCCCTGATTAGTGGGCAACCAGGTTATAATGTGAACATGATTCTTTACTTAACTTACAAAGTCTCAAGATAATAGAGGTTTATCTGTATTCATAATAGCAAAGTTATTTATCATGTGTGTAATCACATTTGGTGGTGATAAATAGAATATGGATCTGGATTTATAGCTTCTCGGTCTTATTTATAAAGTACCCACCAGTCTATATTTGTCACACTTGCGATTACTTGTCTATATTTTGATTGTATTCCTGTGTGCAGTAAGTGCTAATATGTCTGTAATTTAAAACCATTTTTATTAAATACATTGTTACACAAATTGGCTTTAAAATATATTGAAGGTGTGAACTTGTTAAACCCATAGATTTAGAATTGAAAGACAGAGTAACACCTTTATGGTATTTTTTTTTTCCCTTCAATGTACACTCCTGGAATGTGTCGCATGGTAACTAGATTTGTAACAAGCCAAAACACATTCCTCTCTCCCTGCATGGGACCATGTATAAATATGTACAGCTTTATATTAGTTCATTAGCCAGCGTGAAAGGGCCTGACTGTTCAAGAACAATGATATTTTATTTGCTTTTATTTTAAATAGCTGAAACAATACTGGAAGATACAATGAAGTTTGTGGTAAAAGCTCTCCATTATGCAGAGTAGATAAAAACTAAGGTTAAATGTGGCTGAGCATTTTTACAGGTCTAAAATACCTGGGCTCGAATGTATAGTGGATATAAAAAGTCTACACACCCCTGTTAAAATGTCAGGTTTCTGTGCTGTAAAAAAATGAGACCAAGATAAATCATTTCAGAACTTTTTCTACTTTTAATGTGACCTATAAACTGTACCACTCAATTGAAAAACAAACTGAAATCTTTTATGTAGAGGAAAAAATAAAAATAATGTGGTTGCATAAGTCTGCACACCCTCTTATAACTGGGGATAAAGCTGTGTTCAGAATTAAGCAATCACATTCAAAATCATGTTAAATAGGAGTCAGCATACACCTGCCATCATTTAAAGTGCCTCTGATTAACCCCAAATAAAGTTAAGCTGCTCTAGTTTGTCTTTCCTGAAATGTTCTTAGTCTCATCCCACAGCAAAAGCCATGGTCCACAGAGAGCTTCCAAAGCATCAGAGGGATCTTATTGTTAAAAGGTATCAGTCAGGAGAAGGGTACAAAAGAATTTCCAAGGCATTAGATATACCATTGAACACAGTGAAGACAGTCGTCATCATCATGTGGAGAAAATATGGCACAGCAGTGACATTACCAAGAACTGGAGCTCCCTCCAAAATTGATGAAAAGACTAGAGGAAAACTGGTCTCGGAGGCTACCAAGAGGCCTACAGCAACATTAAAGGAGCTGCAGGAATATCTGGCAAGTACTGGCTGTGTGGTACATGTGACAACAATCTCCAGTATTCGTCATATGTCTGGGCTATGGGGTAGAGTGGCAAGACGAAAGCCTTTTCTTAAGAAGAAAAACATCCAAGCCAGGCTACATTTTGCAAACACATCTGAAGTCTCCGAAAAGCATGTGGGAAAAGGTTTTCTGGTCTGATGAAACCAAGGTTGAACTTTTTGGCCATAATGCCAAAAGATATGTATGGCGCAAAAACAACACTTCACATCACCAAAAGAACACCATACCCACAGTGAAGCATGGTGCTGGCAGCATCATGCTTTGGGGCGGTTTTTCTTCAGCTGGAACAGGGGCCTTAGTTAAGATAGATGGAATTATGAACAGTTCCAAATACCAGTCAATATTTGCACAAAACCTTCAGGCTTCTGCTAGAAAGTTGAACATGAAGAGGAACTTCATCTTTCGGCATGACAACGACCCAAAGCATACATCCAAATCAAAGGAATGGCTTCATCAGAAGAAGATTTAAAGTTTTGGAATGGCCCAGCCAGAGCCCAGACCTGAATCCGATTTTGAAAATCTGTGGGGTGATCTGAAGAGGGCTTTGCACAGGAGATGCCCTCGCAATCTGACAGATTTGGAGTATTTTTGCAAAGAAGAGTGGGCACATCTTGCCAAGTCTAAATGTGCCATGCTGATACACTCATACACAAAAAGACTGAGTGCTGTAATAAAATCAAAAGGTGCTTCAACAAAGTATTAGTTTAAGGGTGTGCATACTTATGCAACCATATTATTTTATTTTTATATTTTTTCTCCCCTCTACCTAAAAGATTTCAGTTTGTTTTTCAATTGAGTTGTACAGTTTATAGGTCACATTAAAGGTGGAAAAAGTTCTGAAATGATTTATCTTTGTCTCATTTTTTTACAGCACAGAAACCTGACATTTTAACAGGGGTGTGTAGACTTTTTATATCCACTGTATGTTTTTGCCGAGTCCTTGGAAGGGGATAGGAGCTGCAAGTGGGGATGGGGTTGCACAAATCAAATCTAACCGGCCCAGTGCAGCATAAAACTTGAATATGTCCATGTTTTGGTCCTTCTTACTGAAAATTGATCTTTGGTGTTCACATATAGCCACTTTTTTATTTTTTTTAATCCATTTTTAATATGGATGCCTATTTTAGTAGTGTTCACTGGTGTTTCTGTCTAGACCTATGATGACCAGGGCTAGGGCAGCACATTTTCAAGTGGCAGCAGGCTGCCTCAATTTATTATTATTATTTTTTTAGATTATATTCATATGCACAGAAATCTCTTTATATAGTATTTTTTCTTTTTCTTTCGGGAAGTGTAGCTGACATTTATAAATATGCATACACTCTCTCTATGTATTTAACATGCATACATAAACTCGGCAATGTGTTATGGTCTTATGCTAAAATTACAGTGTACGTACAGGAGTAGAGCACAAACATGAGTGGGCCTCGGGCAGCATAAAACCTAAATGTGTCCATGTTAATATTATATACTACTTTTTTTAAACCAGCTTTGAAGGCCAACTAACCAATACTTAAAATAGTTTTAGATGTGCTTAAAATTGTCATCCATTTCATTTTTTTACAGTTTAGCACAATCTCTTCTCCTCGAACAATAGGTTCCAGCCAGTCCATTTACTGCTACTGTGATAATGTCACACATAGAATATTTGATGGACAAGCTGAGAGTCCAAGTAAGCTTCAGAATGTGACCTTTTTCTCAAAAATAGACACTATCCCATTCCTATAAACTACTCTAGGGAGCTTTGGAAGATGTTGATTTGCAGTTTAATAGCTTCCATACCACTGTGTGTGTGTTTATAGACCAAAAATGCTTGTTGTATAAAACATTTCATCTATCACTGCGTTCCAAATGTAATTATCAATGAAAGGTTACATTGTTTGACATAATTGAATACAAAATGTAGGCTTGTTGCTACATCATAACATATGACATGTACCACCTC
>CM050164.1:338657971-338885471 GCA_027410445.1 Discoglossus pictus | reverse complement strand
TAATTAAATATGATGTATGCTTACTAATGGCACATTGTGTGTTTGAAAAGTCATAGTTAGATTAGTGGATTCAAATGGTCTGCTGCATTCCTTACCAATGTGTGATTTTGGCCACCACCTGGCAACCTAAAAAAAGAATAGAAGATCAAGCTGTGAGATGGGTGTGCCAAATATTTGAAACATTGCATTATATAATGAAACTATCTCATATAAGGTGTATGGGTTGAGTAATGAGCTTGCAAATAGTTTCACTCATGCATTCCCAACCAATTAGACTAGCAATACGGTAGGTTAAATGATTGCTTAATTCTGAATATTATGTACTCAAAGGTATCAACAATAACATTTTAATTACACCTAATGTGCTATAAACCATTGTCTGTTTGGCTTCTAATTTAAAACTCAACATTTCCTTCTACCTTATTGGTGAGCCTTTAAATGTTTTAATAATTACTGAAGTTTGGGAGACTCAAAGCGTGAATAGTGCTTTGTACATATATGTAAACGTATTTTCATTTGTAGCTTTTTGCCACAGTATTTTTAAATGCTGCTGGATTGACACTTACAGCACTAAAGCAATTTATTTAACATGAATATTAAGCTAAAATTGTGAAGTACAACAGACTCCTGTTAAAGGGACGAGTTTTAAGGTCCAGAATTGACCACAATTTACAAGCTCCTTCTAAAACCTTATATACTGCCTTCTCTGTCATAACACATTTCCCCTTATCCCTTTACAGTTAAGATGTCTAAAGATCCCAAAGAATAAGCTCCTTTTTTGGGCTGCAGTGAACTGTTCATAGCCATTCTTGATTGTGCTTGTGATTTTAGTCTTTGCAACATCTACCAATCTAGAAGCTCCTCTCAGCTTTTATTTTTATTTTTGCGGATTAACTGGGTTTTTCTAAAAAAAAAAAAATAATATAAAAAAAACAAAAAAAAAAAACTGTGAAATATGCATCAATTAAAAAACATAATCTGTTTTCCTATTTGGTTTGCAATAAAATGTGTTGATGCAGGGCCAGATTTCATAAATCACATGTCCATTTTATAAAATGTGTTTATTGATTTTTACTTTATGCAGGTACCTGCATTTTAATGTATTTACCATTTTGTTGTATACTAGGCACTTGAGGAGTCGAGCATTGTGAAAAGAAGTGGCAGAGATAGTGGCTGCGGTGACCTATGGTTCAGTGAGCGAGGAGAAAGTCTTTCGCTTAGTACTGTTCATAAACGAGACGATTCCTGGGACAGCTTGGACTCTTTTGGCTCAAGGTCTTACACAAGCTTTTCATCGGATACAACCCTAAAAGAGAGCAGTGAAGGTAAGTTTACATTAATAGTTACCACATGCTATACACAGCATTAAATAAGGACTCTAGGTGAGGGGAAATCCAAGCTTTCAATGCATTTTCATTGCATCTGACATCACACCACCTCAATCTGTTATCATTGCATATTTTTCTTGGCCAAGAAATAACTACAGAGCTTCAGCACATTGCCCAATTAATACATTTTCAGATGTATATGCTCTGACTTGCATAAAGCATTGCTATAGACTGCATTGTCACCTTTTAGTCTTTTGCACGTTAAGTTTTTAAATGTTAACCTGGTTTCTTTAAATCTGCAAACTATTGATTTTCTTGGAATTTTTCTTGTTCTCTGGACATCCCATTAACTTTGGCAATACCTTAGATTCAATGTCTCTTCTTGGATTTGATTGTTTGGAAACTAGGCTACCCACCTCCAAACACTTGACATGGTTTATTTTCTTTAAAAAATATATCTGTCGAACCAATAGGTTTGCAGCTTATGCAGTGTATTGCATACTTTTGTTGGAAAAATGCAGATCTAACTTTATTCAACATTTCTGTTAATTCTATAAATTGTACTCACTTATTTGAACTTGGAATTAAGCCAACGGACAGCAGCCTTCACTAATCCAGGTTTGTGGGTTATACAGGATCTCAATTTGGTGACTTGTGCTTGGTACATTTTCACATGCATTTTTTATTTAGAGCATTGTGAAGAATGAAGCATCACTAAAGAGCATTTTTATTATAGATGAGAACCACAAATGGTCAGAAACTGATGACGATACTGATGTGACAAATTGTGGTCTCTACAGATATCATCTCCTAGTATGGGACATCTGTTAATTTCGTTTTTAAACCCCATATTTTTTAAGAATTATAAAACTGAATGGGAGTTTTTAAGTTAAATAACTAGTGTGCTTTCAAGCCATTTTATTTAATCAAACACTTCTGTTGTATAACAAATGAGTGGGGTATGTTTTTGTCTTTTTTTTTTCTTCTTTCATGATGCTTGTGATAAACATGCATTACATTTAATGTTAAACCTGCTAAGCAAATACACTTTAGTGTTTAGAAGGGCATTGGAAATTGTTTCAATTCACTAGTCTGCCTAAGGAGGGTGAACACAATGAACACTTTGATTTCTATCCATATCGGTATTGCTTTTGTGGGGACTTTTGTAATGGGTAACATCCTCCTTTTTCTTTAAACGTGTAATAGGAAATGTGGGGTTACATTGGCGCATTCTGGTCCATAAGGCGTTTGAATACTATATTCACTTGCAATGAAACATAAGTGAGCTTGCTAGCTGTGCCTTATTGTAACCTTTTTAGTAAATGGCAAATATTGTATTTTCACCATGGTTCTGAATAAAGCAAAGATTTGTTGTATAGTTGTTCCTCTTTCAATCTTAACAATGCTAATGCTTTTCACATCATCCTTCAGTTAAATTTGCACAATTGTTTTAAATAATGCATCTTACCCATATAGGTATTCATCCAATGGTCTATCAAGTTTAGCAAAATTTTGCAACACTGCTTTAGTAATCAAAACAAAGTGAGAAAACTATGCGTGATACAGACTCTTGAGGTTGAAATGTAATGATCAAAGAATGTCAGGTATTTTAACACTTGTATGAAAAGGGAGTTGCACAAATAGTCTTATGACATGTGAAAGATAAGAACGTCATCTAGTGCTTTGCTTTCAGTCATGTACATGATTGCTGCTCCTTCGCCACTGGATTTTGTTGCAGAGCAAATAGGTTTTTTTTTCTTTTGTGTTTTTTGCAGGTGGGGAGAGCGATACAGAGTCTGAACTGACCTACAAAATGCAGGATCTAAACAAAGACGAGAAGTCCTTTCGGAGATTTGGAACACTGGAACCTAAAGTGGCAGCTTCTTTCAATCAATTCCTTCCAAGCAAAAATAAATCACAGCAGCATGTTTATTTACCGGCCCCACTGAGGAAAAAACGAGTTGACAAGCATGAAGACAACAGGAGGAGCTGGGCAAGCCCTGTTTTCACAGAATCTGATGGAACATTTGCAAGGTATATTATTCTGTTGGATAATGTGTTTGTTTTGTACAAGAAATCTGATCTCACGGTTTAAAAGAATCAGATTATCTTCATAACAATGCATTGGGGCAAATACAATTTTACAAGTACGTGAGCACGTTTTCATATGCAATATCAAATTAAACTCTTGGGTTATGTTTTGTAGGTATTGTAAAAGTAAAGTAAATGCAAATATACCATTTTACTTTGATAAAGACCTGGGAGTAGGCAGGACACTTGAGATCCAATTTAATTCTCATGAGTGCAGTTTTTTGTCCACATATGTGATCCATTTTTATACACTAATCTAATGCTTTGTAATATATGGACAGTCTGGGAGTTGTTTTATAACATGGTGCTTTGTTGCTGTATAGTTCTAGTTCCAGTTTAATGATCATCATGAAACAAGGAAGGTAATAGCAATAAAGGCTCATCCACATCTACTTGTTATCATGAGCACATAAACACTGCTGACTTCCATTCAATATTTCCGCACATTTTATACATTTTTTAAGCAGTTCAGACTCTGAGGATGATGGAACGCTGCCAGACTTGGTACTTGATGATTTAGCCAAAAGAAAATTTCATTTTAACAGCAGACCTTCGATTCCTGCTGTTCCCGATGATCTTTGTAGATCACAAACTTGCTCTCAAAAACCTTCTTTAAAAGAGTCAATCTCACCTGAAGGAAAGCTCAGGTCAGTCATAAAGCATATGTTTTCCAGCTTGTTGCTTGTCCATTATTCATAACCAGGGTCGGCTAATTTGCTTTTCAGCAATATCCCGTTGTCATGTTCTTTTCTGACAAAACTAACAGTATAACTTTTATATGAATAAATTAAAATGAATTTAACTAAAATGCTCCGATAACACATAACTAAAAGCATGTTGGGCATGCTGTAAAGGATCATAAGACCATGCTAACGGGTTAGCTATTTTATATATTAGTCAAGACCAGAAATCGGATGTGACGATGTACTGTGGAAACCTATCGAAGGAACATTTAGATTACACCAGCGTTAATTCAGATGAAGATGATGACCTTACTAGAGATTACCCAAATATTGTGAAGGATGATCTGTACATTCGAAAGGTCCATTTACCAGCTACCAGACTGAAGACTTCATTTGACAGCTTTCTTCCTAAAATTTCTACACCTGAAACAGATTCGTCTTGGAAAGAAGCAAGGATCTGTACAAGGCCGTGGTATAATGAATTTCAGGGTTTCAGGTTTGTCGTCGCACTTTCCTGCAATTTAGGGAGGGGGTATTTATTAAGGTCTACTGCCTAGTAATAGCTTGGATAGTTGATGATGATCGTCAGAGCTCAGTAATGCTGAATCCAGACTGGGGGCTAACCAGCTTTTTGAATAAGTGAGCAGTGAAAAAGATGGAACTATTTTAAAATTTACATTGTTTATTTGGGCAGTGTGTTTTTCTTATAATTGCATATTCATACACTTGAAATATATTTGACACACACTAAAACAATAGATTTGTATTACTGTCTTTAATTTTCTGTAGAGCAGTGGTTATCAACTCCAATCAGTATTTAATTCAAGCCCCCTTTTGACAGGTGATATAATGGATTGTCTTGTTGTCAGAGTAGTAGAGATATAAATCATTGCTCTAGACCAGGGATGTACAATTTTCAGTAGCAGATAACAGGCCAGCTGTTTAGGGTTTTCCCTGTTGAGTACACCCAAACTCAAGCAAGCTGAATTATTACAAGCCTTCTAGGGACGGATATGAACCACTTTGTTTGCTTTTATGGAGCATATATAGGCAATCTCTATCTTACAGAATGTTAAACTTAAACCATAGCATTAACATTCACCTTTCTATTATACCTCCTTGTAATGGCTTTTACAGTAAAAGAACTGAAGAGGACTACAGCAGTTTGTTAGCTTCGGGTCTTGGATCAATCTTTAAGCTCAACAATGTTTCAGGATTGGATAGCACCACACAATCATGCAATAAAACTGAAGAAAAGGAAGGAGGAGAGGGTACCTCTGAAAAACCAAGGTTAATAAAAGTGCACGGTTTGCAAAACTGAATTGTTTGTCCATGTGCTCTCTTGACCTTTATCAATGTTGATAGTTACGGATTAAGTGCCCTCATTTGCTTTATTAAATGTACCCATGCAATAGGGAATGGAGAGTGGATTTGTAACTTGTTTTTACTTACATCTGCATGCCAGATTTATTTTTGGCTGCCATACCAATCCTCTTACATTTCTCCCTTTTTTTCTTCTTTTTTCCATGGGTATTAGTCAATTTTTGTTACTGCAGGCATTACAAAGAATAACCGCTGATTTACTGTGTTCGGATACACAATCCAAATCTGATCCCACATCTGGCCCTAGAGTTATAACCTCTCATCAGAATCAATCCTATTTTGCTAAAGAACAGTCTGACCAACAAATAAACAGGTTACCAGATCTCCAAAATGATGATTTATTTACAAGGAAATCTGGAAAATTTCATCTCAATCAAGTTATAAATCTTGGAACACCAATAGCTCCAATAGATGAGGTAGAGAAAGAAATTATCCTCCAGTCAAAAGAGGAGGTGTCCGAGCTTCCCGATTTGGTAAAAGATGATATGACTGTTCGAAGAAGTCAGTCTGAGCCAAAGGAGATACATTTATCTGGTGCCCCAGACAAGTACCAACCTGTGCCATTCACAGATCCATGGACTCTCCCTGAAGAAATACAGTCCAAATTCATTAGTATTGTAAAGAAGATGCCAGAAACCACCAAAGGAGATGTGCAGGGTAGGGTGATCAAGACTTGTGAAAAACGGAGGAAAGATGATATGTTGACAAGGAAAGTAAATTTGAGTGAAGTTGGTCATTCTACTAAGCTCAGTAATTTCACTCCTGGTCCCTGCAGTGAAGATGACTTAAAAAAATGGGAGTCAATCAGGGAAGCTAGCAAAATAAGACACAAGAAACGACAGATGGTTGAAAGGTCAGGTTACTTTCATACTGATAAGCATGTAAGATTTGCATTTCTGAAACCATTTTCTTGAAGTTATATGCATGCTTTTGTGTCTTATAGCTGGTTCTATGGATATAAATATCAATGAGACTTTTACATTTTTCTTAGCTACCAAAATTATTCTTGGTCTTTACAGATGCTTCCTACTTTTTAAAATAGCATTTTTTATGTCTTGACATATCCATCACTACTACTTAAACATTTTTAACCTTCAGTACATACAGTCCTCTGTTCATCTTCCACTGTTTGCCTTCATGGAAGAAAAAGTGGCACATGAAAATATGAATTCACCTTGCTATTTTTAGTGTAGTACACTTCCAGTTAAATTACCATTTTAACTATTGAGTATATTTTCAATTTTGCAAGCCTGTTGCATGTTCTGTGTCAAGTCATTATCTTATCAGCCAATGCTTAGGTTGGGTTTTATATTTGATGTGGTGAAACATAATCTCTGTGCCCAAGGAGTAAGGTTTGAGTAGTCACTAAAAAGGTACCAGTGGCTCTCAAACAACCTATTGGTTACTGTGATTTATTTTTTTAGGCCAAACTTTTGGATAATGCCTAAATTGCTCACATTTTACTCCGATGGAACCAGCAGAACTACTATGGCAATACCTCTCTATCTTCAACTGTATAGATTCTGCAGCCCTATACGGGGGCCATTATTAAAATAGTTTGTGTTGAGCATGTTGTGAGATGCATGTTTAATTATTGATGATGAATGGATTGCAATGGCGCTCTCGGTCGTCAGTCGGCGTTTTCAGAATTTATAATGTAAAGCTGTTTTGCAGTGTTTGTTACTGAACTATATTGGAGCATCTCTGAAATGAATGTGTTAATGCATGACAATCTGGGCTTTGTAATTTTTTTACATTCTAATAGTTTAATGTTGATAAATGATTTATTTCTGGTTTCTTAGACTGCGGGAAAAGCTTTCCGTTGATAATGGGTAAGTCTTTTTACAGGTGAAGCACGTATTTCTCCTCTGACTAACTTTATTTGATGTTTGTTTTTTGTTTTTTTTCCATTGCTTTGCAATAAGAAGCCATTGACAGGTGAGGCTGTGAGAGGTGGGCTTGCCGCTTTAGCTTCTTTGCATGATGATATTGCTTGAAACTTCTCATCTTTTCTTTTTAGAAAAGATTGTCTGGCTGTGCTCTACTTGGATGTTTGTTTTGGCTGTAATATTAAAATGCTGCAGTGAGGACTAAAAATAAATAGGAAGTGAAAACAGCACTGAGTACTCAATGTTCAGATTGCATCTACATTTTACCCTTTCAGGTCTGCCGTGCTGCCTTTTGGCCGTTATCAGCAGTCTTGTATATGGAGACGTTCAACTTCTTTTTAAAATATGGATAATTGTTGATAAAGCTTAAAATGAAGTTTTTTCGTGCTGAAGATATTATTATTATTATTATTATTATTATTATTATTAATTGTAATAATAGTTAATAATCATTATTTTATGGAGCATCAGCAATTTTAAGCTGCACTATACAGTTGGGAGGAGTTAATGTCAACTGGAGATCAAACAACCAATACAGATGGCCGTGATGACTCATGTGAGAGAGTGGCAATCCTGCTTTAACAGGTAGATTGTGCGTTTGCAAGAGCAAACTCATTTAGGTACTTTAGCCGTTCTTCCCAGTTTCCTAGGAAGGAGACATGAGGTCTAGTAGTTAGTGTGGGGATCTTATTTTCATGTATCCAGAGAGCCCAGTCTGTTTTAAAAAAATATGTAACCCTCCTTTTCTTCTTTTTCTTTTCTTTTTTTTTTTCTTGGATATGTGCATATGCATAAATCGCCAGTTTAAAGCTTTTTACCATGACTTAGACTTTGCACAGTTATATCCAGTAAAATGTCTTACAGTAGTCTGTTCATTAGCTATAAAAAATAGAACACAAGTTTTGAGTTACATTGGCTGATCTTAATTTGTAACATCCAGTATATTATATAATTATTTGCTACAGAATGATTCTATTTTTCATGATTCTGATCATTAATGTAGCACATTTTTGTGTAATGCCATTTTTAGTGCATTGACAGCAAAGTTGGTGTTGAACCAGTTTCTAAACAAATGGAGAGTAGAGAAGGCTGGACCAGTGCCTGCTCAAGCACTGAATTCCAGATCCCTTTATTCAAAAAGAAGCAAAATTATATGTTACATTACAGTGGTTCGAAGCATAGTACCTCAATTTAAAATGTTGGGGGAACCATTCTCATGGGGTTCCATACATAACCAACATATAATAATGACTGAGGTAATTAAAGTTAATTTGCTTTGTGATAATTGTGCATCATTAATGTCATGGGCTTTGGCTCATAAGACACTTGATTGATATGGTCCATTTGTAACAACACACCACACCTTTTTAATTGGCATTGCTTTTGGTGGCATAATAAACTGTACAGTAATTCTGTGTTTTGAAAAGCATCACTTGAGTTAACCAGAGTTATCCATTTGTATTGCTATAAGCCACCACCTCTGGTTTCTCTCCAAGCCACTCCCATTAACACATACAGAATTAAACTGGTGTCACAGTTTACCTAATCTTCCACAAAAGAAGACTGAGCTCAGTTTCACTATTTAATCCCACTGATTTAACCCCACCTTGATTTTTCTCATGTTGCTGCTTGGACAGTTTTGATGTAAGCCTAGACATAATTGAGCCATAACAAAAACCATAAAAGCCCAGTTGCATCACATAAAATGCCTTTTTTTCAGGCATCTCCTTTTACATTCTTTTGCAGATAATTTAAAGAGCAAAATAAGTCTGTTTACCATTTACTGTGATTATCATTAATTCAATCCAGATTGAAAAACCTCTTGAATACAAAATGGAAATATTGCATTCTTGTACCTGAAATTCTGTTTTGTAATCCCCGTGAGCCGACCCTCTATACTGGAATTGCAAAATGTCATATTTTATAATAATCGTATATTGGACAAAAACAAAAAAATATAAAGTTGTCCTCGGAATTGCTCTTGATTTTTAGATAAACATGTATTATTTACGCTACCACATTGCTTCAGAAAAGAGTGTGGTCAAGCAACTTGAGTACATGGTTCTCAGATTTTTCACATTCCTTTTTTTATGTATTTTAATGAATGTTATCTACACCTATGTGAAGTAAGATTTAGGAAAAGTAGTGTTCATAATTAATATTTCCAGGACACCAAATGTTTAGTCAGCCTAGATGATTAGATCAATCGGAGAGGTTTCTATGTTTTGTGTACATTTTTGTGATGAATGCTTTACATTTATATTTGCTATTGCCAAATGGTTAATATTAAAGTGTTTATTACTGCCACTTTATCCAGTGATGGCAACATTTGCCACTAACAATGTTTGCTAAACTCAGTCTAAATACAAACATCTGTAATTGCAATACAAACATATGTAATTACGGTCTGTAATGGGGTTGCCATGGTTGACCATTAAAGGGATTGATGATGGACTGCTCCTTTATGAGGTGGTCTGTTTGGCTGGTGTTTTGGTGGACACTCCTCCTTCACTGAATATTGTACTGAGTGTAAATTGAGCTTTCATCACATCCATAGTGATGTTTTGCACTTGTTCTCTACAGTTTTTTGCTACCATTGAGTACTTCCGATAATTACGTGAAGTTATTGTGAATGAATGTCTATTCAGACTGAAAAGAGAAAAAAAAACAATTATATATATATATATATATATATATATATATATGTATATATATATATATATATATATATATATATATATATGTGTATATATATATGTATATATATATATATATATATGTGTATATATATATATATATATATATGTATATATATATATATATATATGTATGTATATATGTATATATATATATATATATATATATATATATATATATACATATATATATATATATATATATATATATATATATATATATATATATATATATATATATATATATATATATATATATATATATTCCATGCAAAATGGTATGTTTTGAATTCCAATATTTCTTGGCTTGATTGCATGATTTATTTTGTTACATACCGGCAAAGTGTTTTCTTTTATTATTTTCTTTTTCTTTTTCTTTTGCATGACATAGTTTTTCTTAAAGTAATAATACTTAAGATCTGTCTTTACCCTATTAGTGTCAACAGAGAGACTTTTTTACAATGTTATCACCTAAATATTTCTGCATTTCTGAACATTACACTATAGTCCAGGTAGGTTATGTGAAATAGGTTTCTTTGCACTTTTGTGTTAGGTCGTATCTGAAGGTATAAATTGTTATACACAAACGCAGCCGAGTTAAACCAACAATAGTTCAAGAGGCATTTGAAGAAAGGATGGCTGAAATTGTTACTTGGTTTTCTGCCCGAACTGTGCTCGAGCTGAGATTCTGATAAAACCCAGCATATTTATTAAAACATTAGTGAACCTCTTAAATAGTCCTTTAAACAGTTATTCTTTCAGTAAACCAACTAAAATGCAACAATAGCTTCTACCAGTACATTTGTACAACAAAGAAAGCCTCAATATATCTGGAATAGCATTTAATGGCTACATTGTAAGTAATCTCTGCATCCTACTATTGAACCCCTAAATACTATTGTACATAGAAGTTTACATTTTTCTACTTTTTTCTTAATTTGTAAAGGAGTAAATCATTGGAGAACTTTAATGCAGAAGAGCTTCAGAATATTCGACAGAGTCGTATGGAAGAAATGCACAAGATTAAAAGTCAAATCCAGGAGCAGGATCAAAAATGGCAAGATGTAAGTTCTGTAAGGATAAACCTCTTAATGTAGCAAATGCAAATTCAACATTTTTTTTTAATTTGCTGAAAACTGTAAAAATAGAGTCTGTTCATCAATGGATTTATTTCTGAGTCATTTAAACATAAAAAAAAACTCAACCTGTCATTTTAACTTTAAGAGGACCACAGTAGTTCGAGGAAAATCTTCCCATGTTGACGTATGTGACAAACAGAACATTAGCAGCAATGTATGGCATAATTATAAAATATTTTTCAGTGAAAAATTCAGACTCTCTCTTTTCTGGTTGAGGACATCCATGTTGTCAGTCTTTAACACTTCCTGATGTTTCTCGCATTTTGCATTTGAACATGGAATAATATATTCCATTGCCCTTACTTTAGATTTTTTTTACTACAATTAAGCATCCCTTCCTTAATCCATTTAACCCATAGGAAATGGAAAGTGTTTAGAATTAATAATCTACAACAGTATGAGGGATATGGCATAAGTCTGTATTAAAATACTGTACCTATTTATTTCTAGGACCTTGATAAATGGAAAAGTCGCAGAAAAAGTTACACATCTGATCTCCAGAAGAAAAAGGAAGAGAGGGAAGAACTGGAAAAAATTGCAAGTGACACTACTACAGAGAGATCCTATAAAACATTCAAAGAAATGCAGCACGAGAGGTAGGAAACACATCATGATATGCAATGTCAGAAATAATCATCTGCTTGTGGAAGGTTTCTGGATTTCTCTAGGAATATAATATACCAATGTAGCTCTTAAAATGAATTACATAAAATTGAAGAAGTGCTTAAAAGCTCTGTTCTGCCTAAAATCATACCGCTTTTCCAGTTTTGATCTTTGTGTATTCATGAGCTGCGTGAGCAAGAAGACTGTGAGCTGCAGGGTTTCAAAGAAGCCTGACTGTGACCTCTCCCAAGAGCACTTTTTGCTAAATGTTATCACTGATTAGTTACTAGACAGTGCTACCCTCTACTTAGAATTACACCGCCTTCATGAGCTGCAGTGGGGAAAACCAGTTGGGAACTATTTGAAGATTTTAAGGCAAAAAAAAGATAAAACAAGTTTCAAAGCCCTTCTAAATAAAATAAAGCACACAAAAGCAAAGCAATACATTATATTCCCTGTGAAATCCAGAAACCGTCCAGATCGCTTTAAGAAAAGTCCAGATTCTATGACTTTATTAGTTTACACATAATAAAAATGCAATTTAATTAGAAGCTTCACATTTTTACGATACAGGGATTTTACTGTGAGCACAATAAAATGATCTATAAAATGCACCGAGTAACCTTTCTACATCTATCATGGGCATATACCTTTTTCGAGTGAACAGACTGAATATGATCCCTTTACAGTGATGTAGAAGTAGGGTAATCTAAAGTGATGTAGGTGGGGCACTGGAGAGCCATGTTTCTATACTTGTATACAGTTTAAACAATAAGACAAGGGCAGGTAGAGCCATAATTTTAGTTCTCAAGTGCTGGTAACCAACTGGATTTCCATGATACCTCTTATATGTAGGTAGATCAATCTGGGGCTGTGTCATTTTGATTTACTTAAGGGATTCCTGGAATATTCTGAAAATATTGCTTACACTTATAGAATGTAGTTGGACAAGCTCTGAAATAGAATCTATACATATAAGTGCATGGGTTGACCGACTTACCTGAAATCCAGGAGCCGGACAAATATGTTTATGACCAGAGTTGTAGGTTTTAATATAGAAATGCATTTATAATAACTAAACAGCTAGGAACCGGTAGTAACATTTAGGAGCCCTGGCTCCTGGGATTTGTCAAGTTCTGTTATAGAGCAATGATATTCTCTATTAAATTGCAAAAAGTGAATATTAGACTTTACAGAATATCTTCACATTCTTGGAATATGTAATGTTGATTACATTATTAATCCATTTTTTTTTTATATAGAGAGAACCGGGATCTTGATGGTTACCACAATGGCCATCCAAAATCTGAGAACCGAAATATGTTGTATTCATCTAATGAGGATGTTTTCAGTGATGCACCTCCTAAGCCAGCACTGGAAAAAAGTTATACAATTGAAGTAGATGCACCATACCGAAGGAAAACTGAAACTACGTATTCTTCTTCACGTTATGGAAAGCCAGAGTATGAACAGGGAATGACTTTTGTATCGCCTCCTAAATCCAATACTGCAGAGGAAGCAGATGGCACTTATAGGGTTAAGAGCGAGACCTCTTACACTGTGGAGAATTCTCAAAACTCTGAAAATCCGGAGATAAAACTGCCATCTAAGACATGGCTTGAAAAAAGTTATACCATAGAAACAGAAGTACCTTACAGTACAAAGAATAACACAAGCCACACCATAAAGAGCTATGAAAAACAAGAAATCTCCACACCTGCTGTTGACTCGAGTGGCATGTTGAAGCAGCAAAGCACTACATTTTTTAGTTCACAAAGTTCAGAGAATGCAGACGGTAAACCAGGTCGGGTTTCTGCTTCTCTGCCAAGAAGCTACCAGAAAACTGATACGTCAAGGCTGTCATCTGTCATTACCCCAAGACCCTTTGGTATTCAGTCTAAAGGAATCACCCCTCTTCCAAGATCGTTCACAGTAAGGAGTTTCATGATTTCTTATATTTTGTAAGGGAAACCCACAAAGCAACTGTTGTTTTTTTTAATTTATTTATTTTTTTATTCTTGAAGAACATAAAAAAAGTTATACCTTTTTTTTGATTTATAAGATGAATAATATTTGAGAAATTCTGTATTGTTTCTGCTGCATTACGCAAATAAGTAGCCCACAAATTCTAGTTGGCTGCTTTGATGTGCTAATTTAGCTTTGTAGGCTGCGTGTCTCGCTGTGGTGACAAAAATAATGACCACAAAGTTTCTCATGCAGTTAGATTAGTGTATTTATATACACATGGGCTAAAGGAGCTTAACAATAAATTGAGAGTATCTCTGGAATGATTTACTGTAGAGAAAAGGCTGGTACAGTGTGTACACAATTACTTGGGCTCTGCATGTTGAACCAACTTGTTTGAGTAATGAACTCAAACGTCTATAAAAAAAAAAAAAAAAAAGTTCTGATACATTTTCTATGTTTTTGTAGGACAGAATTGGTCCGAGAAGAAAATGTACTGAAAATAGAATATTTCTCTGAAGTGTCGCTTACCCTAATCTAAATGCCAACCCCCCCCCCCCTTGCACTTGAACAATAGTATGTTCTTCTGTAGACAGTTTGTCCTTGGCAATTGCTTAGCTTTTTTAGGAAGTGCATTCCTGGGATATGGAGTAATAGGTAGAAGATAAAGGACCATGTTTTCAGCTGTCAGGTATTTGCAACACTGTCTTCATGTTCACAGTTATGTTGTTCATGGCACAGAAAAGTACATCCACAGGGTGGGAGGATGTTTGCAAACCGTATGTCAATCTTCAAAACTGTTAAGCAGGTTTCCAAAGCATATTGTTAAGTCCTCTACTATGCAAAGTCTGTAAATGTTAATTTGCATTAAAAAAATCTTTTTCAGTTGGATGATCCTCGCAAGTACAATGGAGATCTTGGGTCTGCAAAGACTAGTTCAGCATTCAAATCATATTTGAGAGTTGATGGAGATCGGCTCGGCAGTACTACTCAAAGTGAAGAGGATGAAGCCACGGAGGAAAAGAAGGAAGACTTCAGGAAAAGTCCTTCTCCTAAGCCATTTCCTATGGCTAGTGTCCAACCAGAAATACGTTCAGTTTCAGAGTCTGTCACAGTCATATCTTCTGCAATATCAAAAGGCCTTCAACAAAGCAATACTTCAGGAGCATTTGTAAGTTAGTTTTTTTTTTTATAGTTACCTTGGTAGTTTGTTTTTTATGTTTTACTTATTTGTGTTTTATTTTTTATTTTTCAAACCCAGCTGTAAAGTTTCAGTGGGTCACTCCACCCCCCCCCCCCCCCACCTGGTCCTTACTGTGTCACCTGCAACAGGAGTCAGATGTTCTCTTTTTATCCATCAATTCACACATCTCACGGTCTTCACGAATTCCTCTGAATCCATTCACACTTCCCAACAGTGTAATTTTAAATAGTTATCCTTTAGATCTTCTTGTTTCTTTTTAACATCCCTTTAACATTCAAATACAGTACACTCTCCGTTAACTGGCACCCATGGGGATTGGTAGATGCTGGATAAATGTAATTTCTGGTTGCTCGAGTCACTATTAAATATATGTAGCAGATAATCCTATGTGCAGCTATTCCAGGCCTCTTAATAGTGAGGGCTGTTGTAGCAGCAGCAGCTTTCACTCCTCACACATAGCCACGTTCGCCCGGATGGTGCGGTGCTGAACCAGGGGAATGCAACACTAACTCTGCCCTGGCCCAGTCCCTCATGACGGAGCCCTGTAAATTTTATTTTTTTAATTTAAAGTAGAGCTTTCAAATTTGTGTTTGGTTGCTTGAGAGTTCTGGTTAACCTTGGAGTCTACTGTAATTATACTGAAATAGAATTCAGCATTGAACTGAAGACAATAGATGCAAAGCCTTAAAGGCATATGCAAGTGAGATAGGTTATTAATGCATCTGATAGAGGAGAATTTATAGTGTCTGCAATTTTTTCATGCAAACTATTTTTTTCAAAGTAAAAAGTTAAACCATTAGCCTGATGTTTGCTGAATTTCTTGCATTTGCAAACCATTTTCTCTCAATGTTGACACCCCCTGAAATTCCTAGGGAATATTAGCATACATTATACATTGTATGCTCAGTTAGCACGTGAAGTCTTTCCTACTGTGGCAAGTCACATGGTTTCAGACACTTTCCTTTCCTTTAGCCAATCAGCAGCTTTTTTATCGGGTACATTTTTTTAATGACGTACCCAATATGCGCAGTGCCATTGCTGTGGGTGTCTAGATCACCCCCAGCCCTTTCTTTTTTTTTGCCCCCAAAAAACCCCAATGATTTGCTTGGTGGGTTATGATGCATTCTACAGGATGCATTTGTAACCCACCTCAATTGCAAATACCTTTTTAATGGATGATTGGTAATTAGTTGTTATCTTTTTAATGAACAAGAATCTGTAGGTTGATAAGAAATACTGACTGCAAAATATTGGAAACATTGTTTACTGCAGGAATATGCAATTCAAAGTACTTATTACCTATATTTTTAAATACCATGTTTGAAACCTCTACTGTGTCAACTCAATAGTTTCACTTTGGATCCATAATTGTTTCAGAAAAATTTGACCCTGCAGAAGTGCAAATATTTTGTTTGTTACATGCTGTTGTATATACTCTCTAACGGCAACGTTTGGTACGTATTTAGACTTTGTGACAAATTTTGATCTACTTCCAACTGCATTGTTAAACTGTTTCCATTAAAGGACCCCAATCTAAAAAAACTTTTTTTTTTTAAAGAGCATTATATATATATATATATATATATATATATATATACACACTAGGTAATTTATATAAAATAAGACTGGGAAAATGAGTAGAACATTGTTTTGAAGAAAATCCTTCCAAAGTGAATGGAATATTATGACAAATATAACTAACATATTCAGATTGCTCTTCTGTGCATTTAGCGTGTCAGCAGGTAATTAAAGCGTATATTCTGTGCTGCCTGGCTTTCTTGCTGGATAGACTTTCCAGCCTTTGGAGGGCAGTGACATGAGATACCCAAGCGCTGTGTTGTTGTTTTTCAGGACCAGTACAGTGACATGAGAATCAGCATTAACCAGAAGCCTGGAAGCAGCCATGACTTTGGATTTCAAACAACCTGGAATAGTACCGGAGTTTTTGTGACATCTGTCGAGAAAGGTACATTATTTGTGGCGGCTCACTAAATTGCTGCTCTGGGCAATTATTATGCTAAAATAACACTTTATTTTTTTTTTTTTTTTTTTTAACCTTGTACTTGAATATTTCCTTTATAATTTCAGCATTATACTATCTCACTTTCAATATGCAGCTTTATTCAAGTTAATAAAGTGGTCTGTTCGAAGTGAGATGATGCTTAAAAGTATGGAAAGCAACGTTTATTCAATCTGTAGCTTTAAGGATGACATGCACATTTTGAGAAATACACCATCTTAACTTTGGTTAATCTAGGAAGAAAACAATGACAGAATTTCTAAGAATGTTCTTTCCTATGGTTAAATAAAGACTTCAGGTCTTTAAATTGCCCAAATGATACACATGGAAAACTCAGCCGAAAATACTAGTCATTTTCTTGATTGTATAAATAAACCTGATAGTGTAAGTTTTGTATAATCAGACAATGCAGGGCTTTAGTTTTCAATAAATGTTAACGATTGCGTGAATTTGTTATTTTGCAGGCAGTCCAGCCGAATTTTCCCAGCTGCATGTAGAGGATGAAATTCTATCTCTTAATGGCACAAAGGTTTCATCAATGGCCTTCAGTCAATGGAAAGAAGCCATGGATAGTGCAGTAGAAACTGGAAACCTGACAATGGATGTGAGGCGATATGGCGAGAATGGTAGGTTTCACTGCTAATATTTAGAAATGGCAGCTAGTGCACTGCTTATGCTGCATATTATTGGACTTCATTGACATTTTCGTAAAAGCTACAATCCCTCAGTAGCAATAGCTCATCATTGTGGTTTGAAGATTAATATTTGAAAGTGAGGATGTTTCTTTCATATTAATACAGTAAATGAAGATCAGATACTTGAATATGGAAATTAGACGACAAAAAGGCAGTTTGTTTTGCTTTGTTCGAAAATGTCGGTTGTCCTATGTAGTTTTTTTTATTTTTTAAAAGGCCTTTTTAGTATACATATTATGTAAAGTGGGTAAATTAACACCGCATATACCACAATCTTTACCTTAACACCAATTTCTGTGGTTTGTGTTTTTTTTTTTGCATGCTAGAGGACTTCATACATCTCATTTGCATCATCATTTTTGTTGTCCGTAATGGTCAGAGTTTTTATTTAATTCAATGTCCAAGTACTAAATTAGCTATGTATTCATTTTTTTAAATTCAGTCCGTTTGTATTTGTATAAATGCACACTAATATATATGTTTGCACGAAGTAAGGTGCATTCATGCTCAAAACAGATTAATAGGAAATCTTTATATTTTGGTTAAATCTACAGTGTTTTTTTCTTATGTTAGTAGAATGCTGTGTTTTTTTTTCTTTTTGCACTGTATATAATGTTTTGCAGTTTAATTTCACAACATTAGATAATTACCTAGACATTTTAAAGTTAGTTTTACACCTTCAAGAGTGTGAAATAACTGCCTGCAGGAGCAGTTAGATTAAAAAATATTAGCAGATTGCTTGAAAATGGCCCAATTACATAATAGGTTGACTAAAATGATATAGACTTTTACAAAAATATATACAGTGCATTTTGTCATGTTTACATTATTACTATGGCATTTTTTTGGATGTGTTGACATAGCATCCATCAAGTTGGCATCTGGAGATGTATTTGATGTTTTCTAGTTTAGATAGTTGGTGACTAACATACTAACCTGTATTATTGCATGTCTGGGAAGGTGGTCTTCTTGCAGAAATCTAGCCGTCTCTGCTACTGTGCTTATTTCTGCTGGCTTCATCACTTTTTGTGCCGTCCCATATTTATGTATTTTCATTAACTTCCATACTTTGACGTTTGTGTTGCTGCATCTGTTACTTACCAATCAGACTGGGGCAGAGATCCACCTTCCCTGTCATACAAAAGCCATAAAACACTCAATCTGACAAGTATGGATAACAAACTTATAGGTTCTCCCGAAAATAAGTGGATTGATGCAAGTTCAACCAGATCTTCTACCACATCATTGAGAAGCAGCGTCGCTGACTCTGGAAATGTAAGTACTTTATAGTGTTTCTTAACTTATTAAAATAGTCCTGCTATTTGTGAAATAGTTGTCATGTTGGAGATGGAGTTTATGTGGCATAAGCTTGGTTTAAAACTGGATTTATATGTATGTATTTAGCCATTACTATTTTTAAAATGTTGCTTTATGGATATGGTTTTCCTGGATTAAAACTTAGATCATCTCCTGATTTACTACTGGTAAAATGATGGTATATAGACAGGAAAGTCTGTAGGGTACAACATTTCAATATGCTTCTACCATCCATGGAGAGGGTATTTAATATTATAGGATCTGAATGGATTGGACTCCTTTGTTCGAAGAAGGTAATATGAGCAGACAATTAGACGCTCTCAAAAAATAAATAAATAAAAATGGAGGAAAGATATCGTGTTCTCCCATAAAGTACAAATGCATATCGATTTTTATAGATAAGCACAACATTTTAGTGCTATAGATCTTGATGAAAATGCCTTTTTTTTGTAATTGAAATATTGATGCATTTGAATTGCTGTCTTTGCATTTTTATTTAACAAGAGTACTTTGGTGTATTATTTGCATATTGTTTAGTATGATTTTAGTATATAACAGTTCTGTACATGTTTCTGCTCAAGAGTTTTGTTATAGACTAAAATCACTTTTGCATTTCTAGAATAAGGAAACTAGACAAGTGAATGGAATCCAAGGAGGTGTTACACAGAAAGGTAATCTATAGAAATCCGCAATAGAAAAATGTTGATTTTCATTCTATTAGATAATGTTTATGCTATAATATTCATAAAAAAAAAAAAACTTTCTGATTATGTACAGCATTACCACAGGTATTTTACTGGAAGCTAATTTTAGCACATTGGGTCAATTGTTTTAAGTAATCAATGGAATTGATGTATTTTTAATAAAAAGATAGGAATTAAGTTTTGTCGATGAATTGGGCTGTCTGTATTTGGCACTTCTGCTGTCACTTTACAGTTTCTGTACAAAACTGTACCATATCCAGGAGAAAACAAAGGATATTTAATTACATAAATTATAAAAGCAGGATTAAAGAGGAACATTAAACACTAGAATAAAAATAGGGCCTGATGCCTTAAAGAATAGGTGACCAACCTTTTCATGAGGGACCAAAATGGAATGTTTTTCTCCCACAAATGTCCTGTGATCAAAATTAGTTGTGTTTTTTTTTTTACTTTTTTGTTTTACTCATCACTATATTTTTTATTTAATTCTGGAGATATTTGAAATTTATTTTGCTTGCACAATTGTCTTCCTAACCTCGTGTGGTAGGTCTGAAACCTCCAACTGAACTGAAAACTAAACGCTGTGCAATGTCGATTCACATAAAATTCTGTTGCGTGCCATATTGTGGCCCCTGGACTTTCGTTTGGACAAACATGCTTTAGCGCATGGGATATGGAAAGTAAAGGCTAAACTGAGTGGTTCTAACCTGATGTCCATTTCTGTATGTTTGGTACTGTTCTTTCTAGAACTAACCTGTAGTGTGGAGAAAGCCAAGAGCAGAAATAAAAACCATCAGTAAACAAATCAAAATAATCTAATCTTTCCTTATGCTAAATGGATCTAAATCAGTGGGAAGAGTGGTACCATCCATGTTAAGTGTATGATCGGTAAAATAAAAATTCTCATAAAAGCAGCAATTATTTTTTTACTTCCCAAGCCAATAATATTTGCCTGCTCCTATCTTTTTTTTTTTTGGCTCTTTTTCTAAAATTGTTTTATATGTTCTAACAAGCTGCGCTGGTGAGAGGTCCAACAGTCTGACACTATGCTGTTGATTGTTCTATTGTGTTAATGCACAGGTTCTGATTTCAGAAGGAACACCCCCATAATATTTTAATGCAAAACCATTGAAATTGTAGACATGCTGCCTTTTGACAACCTAATGATCTACAGTGAAGTCTAATTAGATTATATTGATATTTAGAGGAGTTTCAGAAAGGGGGGGCAACTTCAGTGCTTTTATTGGTTGTTGGTAGAGAGGGATTTCAAATCACTCAGGAAACACCAGTTTATAGTTCTCTGATAGGCCAGTCACTGTTTCAGCATATCTGGTTTACTTTCAGGTATAGTGATGTGGTCTCCATGGTTCACTGAAGTGTTAAGCGGTCCTTTCATTCACCAATAATCAAAGTAGCCTCTAAAGGAAATTCTATTAGGTTTTAGAAAAGGCATTGCTATAACTAGCATTGAGATGTTTTGAAACCAGAAACTTAAAATAACCACTATACATGTTTAAAACCTGTAATAGACTTTTATTTTTATGTACTGACCATGTCTCTTAAAATGTATTCAAGCGCTACATCCACCTACCCTCCCTTTCTCATCGCTAAGAGACAGTATAATTGTGTCTTGTTTAAATATCTCATGAGTATAAACTACAACCAACTGATACGGTCAGACCGATTATGTTGCACAATGAACCAGAATGTAGCATTTGAAATAAAACCTAGTGTCACTCAGCAAGTGAATTGTGGTGGTGTATTAAAGATCTTTTCTCAACATTTATAACAAAATGTCTAAAATATTTTTCAATAACACTGATGTAGCCCAAACTATTTGTGCCTTTTCCCCCAATGTGGTGTTTATTTGTTAGTGATTTTTTTTTAAGGAAACACTATAGCACTAGATTTTGCTACACAATTTTTATGTCACCAGAAGTTCCACAAGGGAATTATCCAATGTTTTTCTGTGGCAAACCGTATGGGTATTCTTCAGCATGTCCGAGAGAAGGGTATGAAATCCTTTACGACATTTTTTATTTCTGTGAGCAATGTTAAGGGCTTGGATTTGTTTGTGGGATTCCACAGGTGCCATTTTTATGTTCCTGGTTTTATTAATAGTTTTTGAACTCCAAAAAGGCTTCTATGACTGAATTAGTATGGGAAAACAATGATTGAAGTTATGCATTTCCGTCCTCTATATTTTAACATTTAACCGCATCTGCTTTTCTATTTTGTTTATTTTGTGTTGCTTTTTAATTTTGAATTTGCTCAATGGTCATATAATTTTGAAAGATGCATCAACATATTTTTTAAATTAATTTAAAGCTGCATTGCTGTTTTATTGTATTTTCAATATTTATCACCTACAATATACATTAATATTTTTGTTTTGCCGAAATTCTAATTTAGAAATTTATTTTCAAATTTTATTTGCATAGTTACCAATATACTTTAGCATTATAGCTCCCCTCTAAAACACATATTTGATATACAAGATTTGTTTTTAACATATGAAAACTGATAAATTAAAGGTAAAAATTTAAAACCTGTATCAAGCAGTTCAAAGTCAAATTATATATACTATGTGTGAAATTCTTTTTTACAGAACATTTTTAATATCTAACTTACATTTCATATTTAATATGAAAATCCAGAGTGCAAATTTTCACTCCTAAAAATAAACAAACAATGCTGCTTTAATGATGTCTTTGAAGTACGTAATTGAAAAGCTTGTGCACGCTGTCAGACAAATATACTTTTTATCCTGTCTAAATGTCCAAATTATGTTTTGTTAAAACTAATCTTAAGGATTGCTGTTCTTTTCCTGCTAGCCTGATTACATCGACTGATCTTACAAGTGTTTTGATGTTTTGTTCTTTGTATTTTTCAATTAGAATCAGAACCTATTTCTTTGAAAAATTATAAAAGACGGTCACAATTTTTTGAGCAAGGTAACACCTGCAAATAACCTCTCCACACCCTGCTAATACTGGTCTCGTAGTTTCTCTCTAATCTAACAATGGTGTGGGACTCTAGGTCATGGTGGCAGTCTGGTGGTAGCAACATAACCCATTTGTTCTTTCCTCAGGGTCATCTGGTTTTTCTTACAGCTCATGGGTCTACTTATGTGGTAATGGGTTTTCTGTGTGTTCATTGACCTCTACATCTTTTTTTTATTTTTTTTATTTTATTTTATATACAATACTGAAAACATGCACCTCTTTGAAAAGAAAAAGCATATGACCGCAAATCATCAAGCACTCAACCATAGATGCTGTTAGAAAAAATCCTCTGAAGATCAAAGAATTATTGTTTACAAACCTTCAAACATTTTTTTTTTTTTTTTTACACATTTCTCATTGCATATCAATGATCTGCTGATGGCTACATTTTTTTTTTTTTGTATCCGAACATCACAGAAATAGTTTTAATTAAAAAAGTGTCAACAGAGTTGCTTTAAATTTGTCATGAACACAGATCCTAGGCAATCAAAAGTTAAAGTTCTATAGTACTTCTTTCTGACCTTTCTAACTTACCCAAATGTCAAAATTAATTATAGGACGGACTTTAAAAGTGTAATAGTTTGTGGCTGGCATTGAAAATAGTCAAATAATTTGCAGTGGCTTGGTAGATTTCAATCGGCATTTTTTTATATTTTTATGTGTATTATATTAAATGCAACAAATGTATTCTATTTTTTTTAATATTTCATTTTGCTGTTTTTCCACAAAGGAAATTATTTCTTAAATACTAAGAACTAATTATTCTCATTCTTAGAAATGTACATTACTGGTTCAAAAGATGTATGTTTTATAATACCAAATACAGTATCAAATTTTGCATTTTTACAAAAAAAATTTCTCAAACGATAATTTCATGTGACTTTTCCTGTCATCCATAAGAACAGTTATAACACAGTAAATAGTCAGTGTCTGGGTGTGATGAACTTGTAACAAACTGAAAATAATTGATTTTAGAATCTTCATACATTTGCTACTAGTATTTTTCACATGACTGCTTAGTCATCTTTTCAGTGTGGGAAATACATGTCTGGCACAGCAATACATTGCGTGTTGTCAGATGATGAATATTTTAACAGTTTTTCATGAAATTAGATTACTGGTAAATATATTTTGTTATGGCAGCTTTACAAATATATATTTTTACCAAGTTTTAAAGCATTATGTTAAAAGATAAATAATATATATATATATATATATATATATATATATAAATAATATATATATATATATATATATATATATATATATATATATATATATATATATATATATATATATATATATATATATATATATATATAGTCTTTAAAAATAAGCAAGAAAAATCTACAAATATCGGTTTTATAGCTTTTTTTTCTTTTCTCTATTATGCATGTTGCACTTTTCTGCTCTGTTTAACCTGCATGCTTGGTCTTTGTTGCAATGCCTTGTTTTGTCATGTGTTTTACTTGTTTCTACATATTGCACTGATGAACTTGGAATGTGTTTTTTCCCACACGCTTAAAATATGGTTTTATTCACATGATTCTCAAATGTTATATGGTTTTAAATATAAAAAAAAAATATATATATATTGCCAGCTTGCAGTTATTAGATAGATCTGCATTATTTATTTTTTATAAAAACAGTTGGTAGAGTGATAAAATTGTATTGGTTTTGTTCACTTCCTTCAGTTTATTTTAATTTTGGACTCTGCCCAAGTTGTGAAGAATGAGATGAGTAGAAGGTGTTTTACTCCTCCACATTAGAATTAAAATCGCCTGCCAATAAAGTGGGTCTATAATTTAATATTTTAATTTTATTTTATTTTTTTCATTCTGAAGATAATTTGTTATGGATCAAGATATGCTGGCAAAAAAAATGGGATAGTATATTTTTCTGTATGAATTTATTTGATATAACTTTTTAAAGGGAAATTAGGTCCGCCATAACATTGTAATAATTTTTTTTTTATATTTCATCTTTCCTTGAACAGGAAGTACAGATTCCACAGGACCTGATGTAAGTATTAATTATTTTTGGCTTTTTTCTTTTTATGTACTGATGTCTAATGTAAATTTATGATTTAGTAGTGTGAGCTCTGGCGCTCTTGACAGGGTGGGGATACCTAGAACTGGATTTGGGAACATTAGTTTAAAGCCTCTGGTATGCCTACTTAAATATATTTAATGCCTCTTAAAGATAATCCAAAATACTATTTGATTGTGATTTACTAGAAGGTTTATTTTAAATGTTCTGCTATTGCAGGCTACATTAGGTTTATTATGTTTGTATTTATTTTTTGTTTTTATTTATTTTGGTGATTTGCTGTTTATATCTTGTCATATCAGATGCCAGTTCCACCTATTAATGCATCGGCTCGATGGTCATGGGATCCTGAGGAAGAAAGGAAGAGACAAGAAAAATGGCTTCAAGAGCAAGAACAAAAACTACAGGTAATTCCTTTAAATGAGTATAGTTAGTTATAGTTTTGTGTAAACCTTAGGAGTACTTATTCAGCAAATGTAAACTACAATTTTCTTTCTTGTAATGAGATTTTTTGAAATATATTTTGAATCCTCTGAGCATTGATGAGTTTAGCTCTTTTAATTTGCCGAAAATATTTGTTTTAAGACTCAAATTTGTTTATCAATGCACTTTTTTTTTTTGGCAAATTTAAAACTGTTGAAAGGTAACCTACCAACTTTTAGAAATGTAATTGGCTACTTAAAGGGTTAAAGGATTACTGCAAAATAATACGTTGGAAAACTTTAAATCTCTGCATAATTAAGCAGGAACATTTTTATTTAAGTAGTTATAAAAATAACATTGAAGCCTTCGCTGGACCCCTTTGACTGCGTTTGTTTACTTGCTATAATTTGAAATGTCCTGCATCTAGGCTGCTTGAGGGGAGTGGTGTGGTGTCAATTTAAATTTTTTATCAAGTTATCAAACACATATTCTGCATGCATGTTTGCTCCTCCCAACCCCTCCCTCCATTGATCATTACAAACACTCCCTCCTCATCATCCAGTAGATGTGATATAAACAGCATAATATAATATACTTTTACTTCTAAGAGTCGTAAAGAAACGCACAAAAAACTACAGTTGTTTGTGAAGTGGACTGCCTTTTAGTACAAAGGCACTTAGAGTATTTTTAGTTTAGCGGGATAGTTTACTGTATGCTTGATTATAAAAGTAGGCTTTTAAAGGAGGGGATCTGCTTAGAATCCTGAGCTGGGTAGCATATTTGACTCAAAACTATATAAAGCTGCATATCTAAACTTTGGTAGTTTAGTTATTTTTTTCTGTTCTGTCCTGGTGAAGCACCAATAGACTTCTCATAGCAATAAAATGTAAGATCTACAATCTTTTTTTGTATTTTATATTTGTTTGAAGTGCAGTAATTCATATAAGTGCTGTATTTATATTTCTATCTTTTATATTTAACAAATGTCAGAGGAAAAAACAAATCTTGTTTGATTTCTTTAAAAATGTGTTCTCATATGCATCTACATGATTTATATATATAATAAATAGATATTTTACATCTTCATACTAGGAAAAATACAAACGCGAACAAGAAAGACTTCGAGAAGAGTGGGAACGTGCTCAGCAGGAAGTGGAAAAGAACAGTGCTCCTCAGGTACGCATGCTTTTTTTTCCTGTACCTATTTGATTTATTGATATTTATTATACATATCTAAAATTATTAACACTTACTGTTTCATAAATGCGCAACCTTTTTGGTTGAAAATTTTACACACACTATCGTGTGTGTATGTTTAGCTATAACTTTACCTGTTTTTACCTTTTTTGGAATTTTACAAATGTTTAAATCAAATAAGCATCTTGAATATCTTCTCCTAAATTTCTAGTGAAAATAAAAGTGCTGACAAGTGTTTGTAAAAACAAATTACAAGTGTTTTGTTGTTTAAATACAATACTTTTTTCTCCAACAAAGGAATCATTTATTCTAAAATCAAATACTACTGTATCTGTGACTTCACATACTCCATCTTCAAACTGGAGGACAGCGGGATCTGAAGCATCTGATGAATTGCTAAGCAGTGAAGAGGATGAAAAAGGACAGGATAGAAGACAGGAGGAGGAGCGTCGTGAAAGGGAAAGGAAGCAAGAAGAGGAAGATAGGTTGAATTATTTGCAAGCAAAGCAACGCTTAGCAGAAGAGCAACATAGACGCCAAGCAGAAGAAATGGAGAGAATGCGGCAAGAGGAGGAACGTCAGCGACGCCAGGCAGAAGAATTAGAGAGAAGGCGGCAAGAGGAGGAGCGTCAGCTACGCCAGGCAGAAGAATTGGAGAGAAGGCGGCAAGAGGAGGAGCGTCAACGACGCCAGGCAGAAGAAATATTGGAGAGACGGCAAGAGGAGGAACGACAGAGACGCCAGGCAGAAGAAATGGAGAGAAAGAGGCGAGAAGAGGAGCAGAGGCGTCTCCAAAGAGCTGAGGAAGCTGAAAGGCAGAAGAGAAGAGCTCAAGAGGAGCAGGCACAGAACACAGAGAGTGAAAGACTTTCGAGAACATATTTGAGGTATGGAATAGATAATATTCACTAATAAATTGCTCTGCAGACTAGATCAGTCGTCTTTCACTGCAGTCTGTGCTCAAACCAGGATAGTCTTCAAGAAATCTTTTACCCATCTAAACCATGAACACCAAGACATGACAATGTATTTTAATTTAAAATGTATTAATGTATTTGATCTAAAATCTATTTTATACCATTAGTACACCAATATAGGCTTAACCACTTAACCACTAATACACCTTCCATAATTTGTATAAAAACAATCAAAAACTTGCAGAACTTAAGCTCTTCCTGGCTTTTCTTTGAAGCTTAATGCATCCAAATGTACAGTAATGGTTAACAATGGATAAGATCACTTGCATTGTCAAAGTTGATCAATGAGCAGCTCCCGTTACAGGTCTGATAGACAACAAGTCTGATAAATACCATAGTTTTATTCAAATGCTTGCTTATGTGTGTGTTACAAATAACTAGAACCTTGAATCGTATATATCACACTGCTAGACCGACCGTTCATTACCTTCCAGAGCTGGTCCCAGTGTATGGCAAAATAACTCTATAAATTTTATGAAAAATAGTACATGTACGGTATACTAAAATATCCTATTTTTTTTCTCTGAAGGTCTACTAACACAAGGCTGTCAAAGACTTTTGATGACACAGATTATACACCTTCTAATAGGTTGGTTATTCTGATGCCCATTATGCAATTAATAGCCTTATTTTTTTTAAATATTAATTAAGAGGTTATTTATAAGCTAAGCTTTCATTATTACTGGTCTTATGAGATACTGACAAACAAGTTGGTAGTTCATTCAGGTTTTCCTATAGTCCTCTTGTTTCTGTAATAGTAAAAAATGTATTATATTTTGGAGTGGGAGTAGATTAGTCTCAAACTAGCAGTAACTTGATTTTTTTTTCTTTTTAGCTATTGCTATTTTTATATTTTTATTCTTTGTAATTTACCAGCCTATTCTTTAGTGCTAAATCTGTAGACAAAGGAGACATTGTAAATTGGATATCTATGTTGTTTGAATTGGGACTATGAAAGTTTAGCGGGTGAAACCAAACAGTCCTACATTTACAAAATATGTAACTTCTCTTGATAATGACTATTTTTTACAAAGATAGGAAATAAAGCATTTCATTTATTTTTTTTATTTTTATATGCAATCATGTGTTCGTGCAGATTCACAGGTAGTAAAAGACCTCATAAGCATGGACGGAATCAGCTGCTAGAACTGAAATGTAGTAATCCGTAGTGCCCCAACAATTGTTTTTTTTTTTTTTCCAATGTTGTGAAAACTCCCAAACCGACTGGAGCACGGCAAAAGCTGACCGATTTTTAACTAATACATGTGCATGCTAATTCTCTCTTAGTTTCCAGAAACATTTTACCTGTTAAGTGTAGTGCTTCAGAAGAGCATAATGTAAATAGAGCTACAGTGACCCTGTAAGTGGAAAAATGAAAGCTGACCATTTAAACATATTCATTTCTGAATTATGTACAATGTCTGCAAATAAAACTGTATGTATGAAGTTCAAAGATGACATAACATGAGAAAATGTACTTGACACAAAGATGTCTTATTTTTATGTGAGGTGCCTAATGAATATTTAAAATAAGTACAATTATATATTTTGACTTTTAATGGAATTCTGACGGCCTCTAATTTTCTGGAATGTGTATTGTAGGGATAAAAGCAGAGATGTTGCAGATTCAGCTGATTATGCTGCCCAAGGGAATGGTAAGTGTCCTTTTTAGTTTCTTCTTCTTTTTTTTTTTTTTTACTTGATCTTATTTGTATATGCTCAACAGCATCTGAAAATGGCAAACATTCCTTGTGGTGTCCGAGCCTAAAATAGCATTAGAAGCTGTGCAACTGTGTCTGTTTCTTTTTCCTGGAGCTTAATTACAACTGTGCTTATCCAGTCTATAATGTATAAAGTGCAATAACTACATTTATATCCATTATTACACTTTTTATTATGCTTTTGAATAGTAAGAGAGATTTGCAGTGCTATTCAAAATAGTGGAATATCTAATATGTTTTTGTGTGAAGGTTATTATGATGGATACTGCCTTAAACATTAAGCCTTATGCTGCCACAGTTCAAAAAGGACCTATTCTGCATTGTTGCACAGATAAATATAATCTGTGGCATGTATACGTAATTTTTTGGTAATTTTTTATATGAAATACTTGACCAACAAGACACATCCAGCAATCAGTGCCGGGAGATTTTGCAGTTTGTATATACTAGATTATAAGCCGACCAGAGTATAAGCCGAGGCACCTATTTTACCACAAAATACTGGGAAAATTTAGTGACTCGAGTATAAGCTGATGGTGGTAAATGTGCTTCCCCTTTGTCCCTCTTGTGCCCTCTGTACCCCTTTCTGGTGTCCCCCTCTCCCCTTTGTCTCTCTCCCCTCCCTCCCTCGCTCTCCCCTGTGTCTCTTCCCCCTCCCTCGCTCTCCCCTGTGTCTCTTCCCCCTCCCTCGCTCTCCCCTGTGTCTCTTCCCCCTCCCTCGCTCTCCCCTGTGTCTCTTCCCCCTCCCTCGCTCTCCCCTGTGTCTCTTCCCCCTCCCTCGCTCTCCCCTGTGTCTCTTCCCCCTCCCTCGCTCTCCCCTGTGTCTCTTCCCCCTCCCTCGCTCTCCCCTGTGTCTCTTCCCCCTCCCTCGCTCTCCCCTGTGTCTCTTCCCCCTCCCTCGCTCTCCCTTGTGTCTCTTCCCCCTCCCTCGCTCTCCCCTGTGTCTCTTCCCCCTCCCTCGCTCTCCCCTGTGTCTCTTCCCCCCTCCCTCGCTCTCCCCTGTGTCTCTTCCCCCTCCCTCGCTCTCCCCTGTGTCTCTTCCCCCTCCCTCGCTCTCCCCTGTGTTTCTTCCCCCTCCCTCGCTCTCCCCTGTGTTTCTTCCCCCTCCCTCGCTCTCCCCTGTGTCTCTTCCCCCTCCCTCGCTCTCCCCTGTGTCTCATCCCCCTCCCTCGCTCTCCCCTGTGTCTCATCCCCCTCCCTCGCTCTCCCCTGTGTCTCATCCCCCTCCCTCGCTCTCCCTTGTGTCTCATCCCCCTCCCTCGCTCTCCCTTGTGTCTCATCCCCCTCCCTCGCTCTCCCTTGTGTCTCATCCCCCTCCCTCGCTCTCCCCTGTGTCTCATCCCCCTCCCTCGCTCTCCCTTGTGTCTCATCCCCCTCCCTCGCTCTCCCTTGTGTCTCATCCCCCTCCCTCGCTCTCCCTTGTGTCTCATCCCCCTCCCTCTCACTCCCCTGTGTCTCTCTTCCCCCCTCCCTCTCACTCCCCTGTGTCTCTCTTCCCCCCTCCCTCTCACTCCCCTGTGTCTCTCTTCCCCCCTCCCTCTCACTCCCCTGTGTCTCTCTTCCCCCCCTCCCTCTCACTCCCCTGTGTCTCTCTTCCCCCACTCCCTCTCACTCCCCTGTGTCTCTCTTCCCCCCCCTCCCTCTCACTCCCCTGTGTCTCTCTTCCCCTCCTCTCTCTCACTCCCCTGTGTCTCTCTTCCCCTCCTCCCTCTCACTCCCCTGTGTCTCTCTTCCCCCTCCTCTCTCTCACTCCCCTGTGTCTCTCTTCCCCCTCCTCCCTCTCACTCCCCTGTGTCTCTCTTCCCCTCCTCCCTCTCACTCCCCTGTGTCTCTCTTCCCCCTCCTCCCTCTCACTCCCCTGTGTCTCTCTTCCCCCTCCTCCCTCTCACTCCCCTGTGTCTCTTCCCCCCCCCTCCCTCTCTTCCCCCCCCTCCCTCTCAATCCCCTGTGTCTCTCTCTCTCTCCCCCCCTCCCTCTCAATCCCCTGTGTCTCTCTCTCTCTCTCCCCCCCTCCCTCTCAATCCCCTGTGTCTCTCTCTCTCCCCCCCCTCCCTCTCAATCCCCTGTGTCTCTCTCTCTCCCCCCCTCCCTCTCAATCCCCTGTGTCTATCTTCTCCCCACTCCCTCTCACTCGCCTGTGTGTCTCTTCCCTCCCCTGTGTCTCTCCCCTCCCCCCCCCCCCTCAATCCTCTGTGCAGATACCATAGTTAGGGCTCTGTAAACTGTTAGGGTGAGGGTTAGTTTAAGGGTTAGGGTAGCAGTCTATGGTTAAAACTTGTCTACAATATTGGCATCACTGCAAAATATCCACAGTGGACACTTGCTGCCACTGCAGCTGTCACTGGTGGCGAATTTAAAATGTGATAGATCCTCAATTTATAATAAAAAATTGAAAGAAAAATGAATGGCTTTTTTTTTTTTTTTTAAAACCTACTTTTGAACTATAGTCATGCAAGTTCAACAGATCTGATTCTCTCCAACATTTCTCAGGTGTGGTTGAGAATCTACCCTGGAGGCTGTCCTAATAGGAGTATCTATCTTAATCATTTTCAGCAGGATCCAAAGCAGAATGCAGTCTAGCAAAATTTTTAGGACAGCCTCCTCGGTGGATCTGTTGATTTAATTTGTTATTTTTTCAATCCCCATCATTATAGTTATGGAAATAATGACCTTTTTAATCTGTTGAGTAAAGTTATAACTCCAGATTACCTCCATGGTCACCAATGCCATCACAATGTAAATATGAGGTTTATATTTTTCATAAAGCAGCCGGCAGAAACAAATATTGCCAAATTAGCAGACACATTTAAATTCAGATTATTTACTTGCAACATTGAATGTAGGTGAAAACCAGAGGCCATCATATGGTTTTGCACAATGGTTGTTTGAAGATGAACAAAAACGAATGTCAAGTATGAAGATACAGCCAAGCAGACTGCCTGAAATGGAAGCTGAGAGAAAGCAAATAGTCAATCAGATGAAATATGCCGACCCAGTAAGAGGTGGGAGCAGGCCTAGCTTTTTTTTTTTGCATTTGTAGCTCATGCCAAAATCATGCAAGCTAAGCAGTGATTACATGTCTACATTTAGTTGAACCATCTGGTGCTTCCTCACTTCAAACTTTATTCAAACTAGTATTACAATCATTGCATATTTTACAAATGTGTTCTGCTTGCGCTATTTTTTTTTTTTTTTTTAGTCCATACTTCCTGCCGCTTTGTAGAGGAGCTAGCGTTTGCCTGCAGATTTGATTATTTTTGCTTCCCATGTGTTGGGTTCTTTCACTGTACTGCAATGTCTTTATCTACTTCTCAGAAAAGTTTTTAATGTTTATAAAATCTTCAGATAATCAGATTTCAATCTGCTTCATTACCTCCATTTCTGAATTTCAAAAGCAGCTGGGAATTTATCATTGATAATATCTGTGCCTTAGAATAACAAAAAACAATCTCCATAGAATAAATTGAGTTAAGAAATGAGGTTTAAAAGAAATGCCTTTTAGACAGGAGGTTTAGCATCCCTATATATGATCTGTTTTTGAAACTCACTATTTTTAGTCTGTATGCTGCTGGTTCAATGCATTCCTAAACAAGATATATCAAACTATTAATTGAGCAATTATGTTTACTACTTGAAATAATCATGCAGTATAAATAAGCCTTCATTTTCATTATGACAATTTCATAATGCGGCATGATCATCCTTTCCATGTAGTCATGACTTGATTTGAAACGGATGGTGCTTTATTGCCTATTGCCGGGATGTCATCTAATGGCTTCACCTAGTGCTTCTTTTAATGTATTTTTCAGTCACATTTACCAAAATATAAAACTGATGTGACATACAATGGTTATAATACACATTTTTGATATCGCAATGGTAGAGCATCTAGATGACAATGTGACACACTCTCCTTTACTCTGAAAATGCTTGTCATGCATAAGGTGGCACAAGAGTGAAAATCAGCAGCAAAGTTAATTGTTATGGGTAATAAAAATTTAGACTGAAAGTAGCTTCTTAATCCCATTTCTTAATCCATAATTAATCTGTCTGGGACAGGGTACTTCTTTTGTCACTGCTACCACTGTGATGGCAGATAAGCCATCACAGTGGTAGCTGTGTAAATACTCCCTTACACACCAAGTTTGGGCACCTTAATAATTTCAAATATATTTGGATAAAACCATAATCCAACCAGAAACCATTTCTAGATCTGCTTGAAAGCATATAAAAGTGAAACAGAGTTCTCTGCATTCCAGGGATATGGAAGATTTCTGGATTTCACAAAAAAATATAATATACCTATGTATCACTTTATTGCTATGCACTTTATTTTAATATGAATACACAGACTGTGAAGTGCAGGGTTTCAAATTAGCCTGTCGGTGAACTCTCTCAAGCAACATGGTGCAGAATGTTGCCACGGTTTGCTTACTATGGGACACTGCACAACCTCTACTTAAAACTACACTGTCTTCATGTCTTCATGAGCTGAAAATGGAAGAAACTAATCAGGAACTATTTGTAAGCTATCCGGCAGAAAGAAACAATTTTGACACACTTTTTAATAAAATAAATACACAGAAAAAAGATGCATAAATATATTATAGTCCTAGGAAAATCCATTTCCCTTTTAGAGCAAAAATGGGCATTTCCAGACAAGCGTGGGTCAGGGATTATAAGATATCTAGGATGTCTTATTTGAATCAGAGAATACCTATTGTAAAATGTGTTAATGATATTTATTTTTATCATGCCAATTTAACCTTATTTTGCAATGCAGGGAGCCACAGGGAACCTGAACCTACTTGGAATATGGGCGACTCGCACCGAGAACAGGCCCAGGGCTCTGCCGAGTCGGAGAGGCAACGGATCATTCAAGAAATGAGGAAGAAAGCACCCCTACATACGGACAGCAGTTGGATCCGGCAGCGCAGTTCTAGTGTTACAAAAGACACATCATCTCTTCCAAATTATATGAGGAGGTAAGAGTTACAATCCACTTGCAGCAGGATGATTAACATAATGAGATGTATAGCAGAGGGAGAAACATTTTTTTTCTGACAGTCAAGGTTTGTGTTCATTCTATTGGCCAAAAAAAAATTGTGAATTTTCTAAATAATATTAAATGTTCCTTCAATTGGAAACTTGTTGACCGTACATCTCACTAGAGAGGCGCTCTCTGTAATAGAATATACATGCAGTTGAATGTAAATTTGCTAAAGGATATTTGTACTGAACAGTGTTTTTTTTTTATTTATTTTTTTCTCTCTACACCTTTTTTTTTTTTAAGAGGGGAATCTTTAGACAACCTGGATTCCGACACAGGTTCTAGGAGGCACTCTTCTTGGTTAAACCAGTCATCCTCTTACAACTCGTTGTCATCTAGTCAAGACTTCAGTCGACCTCCTTCCATTGTTTCAACCTCCAATCGCACCTACTTGCGGAACCCATCTTCTAGCTTGCCTCAATCTTCATCTGGTTCAGTCAGGAGTGCAAGTGTGTCCCAGCCCTCCACAGCATCTCTTCCTCAACCCTCCACACAAACATCCACTCAACAGCGTAGCAAGTAAGTATACTTGTCTGTTACACATTTCATTGAGTATATATTGTGATTTTGTATTCAGACAAATCATTATTTTTTTTTCTTTTCATAAAATGCTCTATTTCTAGGATCACCATTAATTGGATTTTTATACATTTTCTTGTAAAATATAGCTGCAATATATTTAGTTACCAACTTGCATGCCATTGGTATTCAAATAACCTATATACATGCCAACCTAACAGGCAAGTGGTTGATGATATCAAAGGCAATGGATGTTAAGTCAGGAACCTGGATGACTTTTGTAGCCTTTTTTTTTTTTTTTTACTACTGAAAGTAGAATATAGCCATCTCCTGGCTTTGCATTCAGAACTTAAAAAAGAAACGTTATTTTTTTTCAAAAACCCTGCCCAATGACATTTTTTTCTATGGGATTCCAGTAATAAGCTCCCAGGTTGTTGATCCATTGAACATTTTCTTCTTTTTTTTTTTTTTTTTTACCTCCTTCTCTAGTGCCACATATAAAGAATATGAAGCAGATATAGCTTTATTTGATTTTTAAATTAATTTTGCAGTTTATGAAACTTTATTTCATTTCACATGATTATTTTATTTGCAAATATTTACAAAGATATCAGGTGATGCTTCAGAATAAGTGACCTGCCAAAACTGGTTTATCTTATGTTGACTCACTGATGCATCCAGTCCTCTATTACAGTCTACAGAAGGACAAAGTCATATTTTCATTCTGTATCTAGGTCAGTGAGCGGGAAGAAACAATGCTCTTACTGTAATAACAATCTGGGCAAAGGAGCAGCCATGATCATCGATTCTCTTGGTCTTTGTTATCATTTACATTGTTTTAAGGTGAGCGTTTAGGACGAGATCTACATGCATCCTCCAAGCACATGCTTATGACCTATGGTGTTGGGAAGCGATACTAATTCATGGTGTGTTAAACATAGTTCCATGAAATGTACCTGCTCTATATTGACATAGCAGCATTTGTTTCTGCTAGGTCACAGAAATTCCTCCATATTCTTTACATCCCCTATAAGTATTATACATTTAAATATTTTTGAATGAATGTTAAGAATGGAATATACGTACTACTTCAGTTTCTTTTTTTTAATATTCAAATTGTATACATAAAAGCTGAACTCAAACATTCATTCTTGTGCCATTTCCAACCCTTAACTCAAATGATAGCCAATATAATAAATGAGTTGCTCCATTTGGTCAACAATTTTGTCTATTTATACTGAATAGCTTGACTTTTGTAGTCCGTCATTGGTTATTTTTCATGGAATGTGTCTAACACACGTATAGTGCCAAAAATTAATCACATCTGCTTTATTATTTTGCTACATATAGTAACAATGACTCTTGCTCACGGTGTCTGGCTGCTTGATAACTACTAATCACCATTGCTTTGCTGCTTATTTTTTTTTTAAGTCGTTACAGGCTTTACTGGAGTTGATTATACTGACTGGCTTTGCTTCCAGAACTTTACAGTGTTTATTTTATTGTGTAAAACATTTGTGTTTCTGCGCAGTGTGTTGCCTGTGAATGCGACCTTGGAGGCTCAGAATCTGGTGCTGAAGTCCGAATCCGGAACAATGATCTCTACTGCAATAACTGCTACGTCCGATTCAAATGTAAGCGCTCATGAATGTGCTGGCGCACAAGTATTGTTTTGGCAGTCTCTCTATAAATGCTTTCTGTTGTATTAAAAATATAATCTCAACAATATATTTTAAGATTACTTGTGGATCAATTTTTGATCTCTCATGAGCAAAACCTTGATACTTGGCTTTGGCCGCCATTAACTGGTAAGAGATCTAATAAAAGGTGCCTACTCTAAATCACAATTGTAAATATTAGACTGGAAGTTGAAAACCAAATGGCATACATTTATCTTTGCATTTATTATACTTTTATTTTCTGAGATGTTAATAACAAAGACAAACCAAATGCATTTACAACATTGCTACCTCCACACCAAACCGGGTTCTTTTGCGGCAAGAGTAACATGTCCAGTTCTTTTAGGGGGCATTAAGAAAAAGAAAAAAAAATATCCTAGCAAATGCCTTTTTTTTTTTTTTTTTTTGGAATGGCTTTCTTGGTGCAAAGGAGAATTGTCAGGGTGTGAGCAAGCATTTGGACCTAGCTTCCTGGTTCAGCTTCAGGATGATTGTACAACATTGTTGAATCGTTTTGCCAAAATATTATAGGAAAGTTATTCAAGTCCCTTTATGACAGTGGTGTAACATTATTTTTTCTGCCTTTGTCAGTTTTGATTTAAACTACTATCCTGCAGCCTGTGGTTTGCTTAGATCTAGCAAGCAGTAAAGAATGTCTATCTCTTTATTTAGACATTTGATTTGCATTATGAGTCATACAAACAATGTTTTCTATCTTTGAACCAGAGCTATACAGAGAGAAACTATTGAAGTAAATTAGTTCTCATTCATTAGTGTGTTAAGTGATAAAAAAAAAATAATTTACAGGAACAATACACCTCTGCAATAACCTCGTTAGAGATGTATTGCCTTTGATGTACTGCACACAGTGTCTATTTGATGACTTCTCTTTAATGCAGACTAGATATTATAATAAAGTGTTAATAAGCCAGCTTTGCATGCTTCATACAGCCTGATTTGCTTCTTTTATTACATCCTTACTTTTACAGTAAATCATGCAATTTCCCAGGTTTTAGTACCTGCTCTGAATTATATTTGCAATAACTATATGCATGAGTCAATAGATGATGTAGCAAATATATAAATTACAAGTCACTGGCTCAACCAAATAATTGGTTATGATCTAGTACATAGTAACATTTGGAAGCAAAGTTAACAATACATATATACATATTTTTTACATGACATATTTAGATGACACTGTATACAAAAAAATGTGAAAACCTAATTTTTGCCAGTTTTCTGATACTGGCTTTAAAAGAACATTGCACAATGGAAAAAAAATATTTGATAACTTTGTCTAACTAAGCAGACCATTTTTTTATTTTTTAAATTATTTTTATTCCACTGCAAGGACCCTGGAGGAGTCAGTGATATGAAGGTGGAAGGTGTGTGGAGTTGTTTACATTTCTGAGAGAAATGGTTCTATTTCTCGGACAGTGAGGGGAGGGCTGTGGTGCCAATTTTAGTATTATCTAATTATCCGTCTTTCCACACCTCTTGCCAAAAATATCACCCCCATGATTCGGCTCTGACAAAGTGATGTAACAAACACCAAATATATTCACGCCTCCTAAACATTAGTTTTCAAAATTTCAGATTTTCCTAAAATGTTTTATATCCATGGCTTTCCATGGCTCACACGGCTAATATGGTTACTGTGGTACATACTTGACGAAAAAGTTTTGTTTTATTGTTTTTTCTTTCTTGAACTGGCCTTTTGAATTGGTAATCTTGCTTTACATTATTGCCAGGAGACCAGACCAAGGCTGAAAGAAAGTGTGTGTATATTTGACAGTGCCTCAAACTTATCCTCATTTGTTTATTCATTGTGTATTTGTTTTCCCATCAAGTTATTTACACTATACAGGCTAAGTAGGATGAAACACAATGCAGCGTTTTTTTTTTTTTTTTTTTGCATGGACAATTATATCAATTGTATTTTGCTTCTGCTTTGCCTTAATGTTCTTCAAACAATAAATAACATTTTTTTTAAATGTATAAATAAATCATGTTCTTTTAGAAACCTCAAATTTACAGCCGACAAAAATAAAACGGCCCATCTAATCTGGCCACTCTGACCACCCAAAAGTTTGACTTAATTAGGCTTCATGATAAACTTACACTTATCCTAGGCATGCTTAAATTCTTTAAGTATTTGAACCTACTATTTTCCCTTGAAGGCTGTTCAACTTTTCCACTACTCTTTGTACTTTCTCACATTACCAATAAATCTTTGATCTTCATGTTCTTCCTTACCTCTTTCTTTGAAAGATCCTTCCATCTTACATCATGTATTAAATGCTCTGATATATTTTGAAGGTTTTGTCCTCTACTCTAAATTATTTATTTATATATATATATATATATATATATATATATATATATATATATATATATATATATAATATAATATTATATATATATATATATATATATATATATATATATATATATATATATATATATATATATATATATATATATATATATATAATTTTTTTTTTTTTTTTTTCAATGTGTTTCTTTTTTTTTTGCTTGTTCAAAATAGAGCTGGACACTGTAGTAGGTGGGGTCTTAATATGGATCTACCTATATTGTGGCATTAGTGGATCCTTTTTCTATTGCTGTCTTTAAATGTGCAGTAGAAAGTGTTTTTTTGTTTTTTTTTTTGCTTCATTGTCCCTTTAAGTTAAGTTCTATATTGTACCACAGCAACACTTTAATGTTATATGTTGAACTGTGCTAATATATCTAATGTTTCTCAACAGCTGGGCATCCAACCTCCATGTGAAGGTCACATGAACACAGAGACACTTTTGGAAGTAGCGGAAGAGGAAGAATCTGATGATGATGTAAATCTATAAATTAACATTGATGTGCGCTTTTTACAGCTGTTTGCAATCTATGATATAGCACATAGAAATAATCCTGAATTCGTATTGCCACTTTAACTGCATCTTTTTGACATATTTATAATAAGATAATCAAAGCTAAGGGTTATTTTCAGTGTTTTTTTCTTTTCTTTCAAAAATGTAATGGAATGCCAGCTTTTATTAATAATTTCAAAATATTTTTGAGTCGAGAGGTTCAGCTGTTGTGAATTTCATTGGTGTCTGAAGAGGGTATTAAATGCTATTTAAGGATCAGTATAAAATTAGTAGTGTGTCTATTTACTGCTGCTCTTTTGTTCTCTGGGCAACACAGGATTGCAGAACAATATGGGATTTAAATGCACTGACTGTTGCTGTCTGTATTTTATGTGAAAATCCGTAACCATAATATACAAAGTATATCTGCTTTATAGTGAGGGCTAGGAGTTCTGCAATTCTCCCTCCCTTTCACTGTATCAAAACCTAGCAATGTACTTTTGGATTTAAACTGTTAAGTAAACTTTTCTATAATTATTGTAGAGAAATGTGTATTTTTCAAAAACGTTTTCTGATTTACTTTTGTAAATAAAATTTACTGTGGCTGCATTTGAGTGAGACCATTTCTTTACTTCGGTGGCAATCTTATTGTTTTTAACTGTATGAACTCCAAATTACAGTACAACAGTGCACCAATAAAGCTGAACATAATAACTAAAAAGAAAAATCCAGTTTATTCAGGCATATGTTTCCTATTTAGAAGGGTACCAGTTAGTGTTTCCAAAAAAATTTGAAGTACCTTCAGCTGCTTATACAATGTTCCATCCGTGTGACGTGTTGGGTGCATCAGGACAGCTAAAGCAAAACATCTCTGACTATTGTGCAGCTTATATACACTTTCTTTTCATATGTGTATTTTATTAATTCTTTTACTATATCATTCATAATTATGAATATAATAATTATGCGATCGTACTCAGATTCTAAGTGTAAACATAAGATCCACACTTCTTGTTTCCTACAATTCACAATTTATTAAACGAGGCTACAAATAAATTAATACATTATATACATAAATATCATAGTACCAGAAACAATATCTCTTAATTTAACAAATACATTCTATAATTACAAATCCTATGTGTGTTTGTGCATGCTATGTCTCTTCTATCAGATGGCAGGAACAAGACAGGGTCCAGCAAGGGAGTGTTCCAAAGAGAATTTGGGAGCTTTAAGCCCACTATTATGTCTGTAGTTCAACCCCACCCCTTGATAACCCAATCCTCCTGCACCACACTGCTCATATCAGATCAAATGTCCAGCACAAAAAGATTCTTCCACATGGCATAACCAGAAATAACCAGTTCTATGGTATAGGCTTACTACCTCTGCAAAATGCCTCAGAAACTTAATACTTCTGTTGCATTGTTTGTGTGGACTTTAGGCCAATATAGAGTGCACCTCCATGTGGCCAGACCAGAAACTGCAATTTATAGAAGGTATTTTATGTATGGGGCCTTTAAGCTTTATTAAAGCTGGTAATTATGTTATCTGCCTGGTATTATGATTATTGATTCTAATATATTATGTACACACCTCACATTCATGTAGGATTTTGGGCATTGTCTTTTCACAGGAAGATATAAAGCATTACAAATATTTTGTTGCAGTCAACCACTTCAAATCAAGGGAAACTGACCAATCTAGTCTATGCTTCACAACGGAGTGAATTTTATGTCGGGGTTTTCTTTCTACCTTATTTAAATTCATAAACCACTTACTTTTGGTTTCCAATTCAGACATTATCTGCATGGATATGCATCCAGTAGACCTAAGAACATTTGTATCATTATGCCAGTGTTCATTTCTGCTGCAAGGTCCTCTCTTGTATTGCTCAACCATATATTTATAGGAGAAAAATATATATTTTTTATATTTATTACTATCATATCAGTTAACTAAATAAATTGTATTACAAGACCTTTGGAGAAAAAATAATTAAACCATCCAGTCTACTCCTCCATTTCCTATTGCTTCACCTAGTCTTGTCTTGTCTTTTACCCCTAAGTGCAATATTTTGAAGCCATTTGGAGACCATACAAGAACAGCTGCATAACACATATTGATGCCACTAAAAAGCATATATTCTTTTTTTAATATTCCTTAAACACCAGTCTTGTATGTCTTGTAGCAAGTAGAGGATGTTCAGAGGCATCTCCTCTTGAATATATGGAACTTTGCTTCTAGAGGTCACATTTGTATTTTGAGGGTCAGTTGAGAGATCTGATCAATTATCTCTTCCAGCAAATTGAGTTAACACTTGCACAAGGGTAGGCAAGGTCAGTCACTGACACACAAGCCATGATTTCAGGATTTCCTTGCTGTGTACTTGTGAGTCAATAAGAATGGCTTACTGGCACATCAAATAAATACTTAGATTCTTGCATCTGTGGCACTCCAGATTGTATTTTAATAATGTAGTCCCTCAGTAATAGATGTATTGTTTAACATTTGTTGCATACTCTCTTCTCCTTGAAGTGGTTTCCCTCAAAGCTTAGGATTTATCTCTAAAATATGCTTCATAAAAAAAATCAAAGCTTTTTGAATACAGAATGGTTTCCTTCATCTACAGAAGATGTCTTACAAAAATAACGAGGAGCCAACTGTTCAAATACATTTACTTAACTGCTAATCGTAACAGATGGTAAATTACAGAAACCGATTCTAAACAAGAATTGCTGTGTAAGCAAATGCAGAAGTACCAAAATATATGGTTTTTATTGCATCTGTATTTGTATTTGGAAACTGTCAGATCCTACTGAGATATGGACAGCATCAGAGATGTTGGTCCACTATTAAGTCGTTTCCAAAAAACTTTACATGTTTGTGAAGTACAGTATATAACCCACTAACATTAGCTGCAAAAGAAAAAAGCATATGTGTGAATCTTAAAATTAGCAGATTCTGCTGGTCATAAGAGCTTACACTTTGCTAGTTGCTTGTGGTTTGAGGGGGCTATCATTCTGGAGGTACTGTGGATTCAGGTAAGATCTCTCTAAAGTGTCTGCTTTCAAATGAACTGAATAAAGGGCACTCTTCCCAAAAGGTATAAATGGGAGAAATTGGAGTTAAGAATACTAAGTATTGATTAAATCTTTCAGGAGCAAAGGCAAATGTCTCCCATTTAAAAGGGGTAGAGGATCTAGTACTTTTCTATCTTTTTTTTTTTTTTTTTTTTTCACAGATTTAAATGAGCATGCTTTAATATTTTTTTTTCATGCAAAACATCTTTGGTAATGCTTAACAAGTAAAGTCACATATGTTGGTTAGCTGTGCATGTCGATTAAAAATCATTTGCAGTTTAAAATAGAAGTTAACTTTTTGTCATATGTTTTATGCTGTCAGTTTTCCCCTTGAGCAGAGCTTGGGCCTGGACTGTCATGGAGCTTTGAAGCAGACTGGGCTGATGTCACTGGCTCTGCTCCATGGCATAATTAGCTCCACCCACGCTGCTTACACAGAGGTAACTGCTATTTTCACATGCTTGCAGCTGTTTTAAGAGCAGCATTTGAAAAAATGTATATGTACAGTGTTGCTTTATCAAATGTTCTCTTTCTGGTGCACCAAAGAACAAAAAATGCTTTCAATGTCCCTTTAAAGAAAAATGTGCATACAATAGTTTAATTACAGCCATTACATTTTTTATAACATTGTTAAAAAATGTCCACATTCTAGAAGTATGCTCAAACAATTTAGTGGTCCTTATTATTTACACTGTTTAATTCAATAAACCTTGTAAGTTGTGTATTTGAGCACCAAGAAAAATATCTATCTATCTCTATCTATCAATCTATCTCTTCAAATCATGCTCAGAACTTTATGCTGGTGTAAGCACCCAGAAAAACATCTGGGGGCGGGGGTGTAATTTAACTCTACTCCTAGACCAGGAAGCAGGAGTGGATCTACCTCCAATGCGCTGGAGCCCTGCTTTGGGGAACCGTATTGCTGCAGTACCCCTAAAAAGCTGTAAATTTATTTTTATTTCTCAGTTTAAATTCTCAATGCCCCTACACCCAATATACATGCAGTATCTTGCAAAAGTGAGTACACCTCACATTTTTGTAACTGTTTTATTCTATCTTTTCATGCGACAAAACTGAAGAAATGACTGCTACAATGTAAAGTAGCAAGTAGCCTGTATAACAGTGTAAATTTGCTGTCTCCTCAAAAATAACCCCACTCACAGCCATTAATGTCTAAACCGTTGGCAACTAAAGTGAGTAAACCCCTAAGTGGAAATGTCCAAATTGGGCCCAAAGTGTCAATATATTGTGTGGGCACCATTATTTTCCAGCACTTCCTTAACCCTCATGGGCATGAAGTTCACCAGAGCTTCACAGGTTGCCACTGAAATCCTCTTCCACTCCTCCATGATGACATCACTGAGCTGGTGGATATTCGAGACCTTGCACTCCCCCCCCCACCTTCGGTTTGAGGATGCCCTGCAGATGTTAGGTCTGGAGACATGCTTGGCCAGTCCGTCACCTTTGCATTCAGCTTCTTTAGCAAGGCAGTGGTTGTCTTGGAGGTGTGTTTGGGGTCGTTATGTTTGAATACTGCCCTGTGGCCCAGACTCTGAAGGGAGGGGGATCATGCTCTGCTTCAGTATATCACAGTACATGTTGGCATTCATGGTTCCCTCAATGAACTATAGCTCCCCAGTGACAGCAGCACTCATGCAGGCCTAGACCCTGACACTCCCACCACCATGCTTGACTGTAGGCAAGACACACTTGTCTTTGTACCCCTCACCTGGTTGCTGCCACACACACACTTGACACCATCTGAACCAAATACTTTTATTTTGCTGGCTTTCTTGTGCATCGTCTGTAGAAGAGGCTTCCTTCTTGGACAACAGCCATGTAGACCAATTTGATGCAGTGTGTGGCCTATGGTTTGATGCAATGTGTGGCGTATGGTCTGAGCACTAACAGACTGACCCCCCACCCCTTCAACCTCTGCAGCAATGCTGGCAGCACTCCTACGTCGATTTCATAAAGACAACCTTTGGATATGACGCTGAGCATGTGCGCTCAACTTCTCTGGGCAACCATAGCGAGGCCTGTTCTGAGTGGAGCCTGTCCTGGGAAACCGCTGTATGCTCTTGCCCACCATGCTGCAGCTCAGTTTCAGGGTCTTGGCCTAGGCCATCTTTATGTAGAGCAACAATTATTATTTTTTCTCTCAGATCCTCAGAGAGTTCTTTGCCATGAGGTGCCATGTTGACCTTCCAGTGACCAGTGTGAGAGCGATAACACCAAATGTAACACACCACCTTCCCATTCACACCTGGGACCTTGTAACACTAATGAGTCACATGACACCGGAGAGGGAAAATGGCTAATTGGGACCCTAATGACTCGTACAACTATATTGCTGCGCTTTGGCTGACCGGGACAAACACCCAGAAACAGTTATACATTTAAAGCAGTTTATTCTTCCCCAGGAGCTTCATTAAAAAACAAAACAACAAAAAAAAAACACTGTTCAACATTATCAATGCTCTCTTTTAGATGCATCAAAGAAAAAATGCCTTCAGTGGCCCTTTAATTCAGTTTCTATTTAAAAGGTGATTTCATCATAGTATTGACTTGTACATATTTGATGCATGGTAATTAGATTTATTCCTGAAATATACTGTAACAAGCTACTGTGTTGAACAAACAAGGTTTTGTCGGTTTGATAGTGTAGCGGAACCCATCCCTGTTTTACCCTGTTTTATGATTATTTAATTCTTGGTTAAAATATGATCCTACAATATGTTTGCTGTTTGATGCTCTGCAGAATATTAGCCAGACTTTTGCAGACCTAGGCTAATAGATAATCCTATTACAGAGATTCAAGAGATAAGAAAGTTGTAAAGGATCCTTGCATTTTCCAAAGTGTTTTAATTCTCTGATAAGAACAAAGAGGTGTAATTGAATCAATGTCTGATTGTATCAAAGTTGCCAGGGAGGTGTGACCCACTTATTGTTCTCTTTATGGGTATTGTGCAGCCAAATATGGGGGATGTGGATTGCCTGTGGGAAGAGATGTATAAATATTTCTGCAATAACAAAATAAAGTCAGTATTCATTTGACTCCCAAATTGTGTGTCGTCCAATATGGGAGGTCGGGAATGGTGAAACTGTAGTGCCTCGTGGGTATTTTATCGTATACCAGCGGAGATTTTGGACTGCGTGTCCCAGCTCCGTTACAGATAGGTAGAGAAAATTACACATGCCGAGAGCTTCCAAGAACCTGTAGCATGGCTATAGAGAAAATATAAGTATACTAGTAACTTGACCGTCAAAAATGACGAGATTACAATTGTAAGACTGACAATGCTGTTTGCCATACAATGTGAGGCTTTTGGTCCTCTGAGCACCTTCAGTGCTCATTGCAAGCCTCTCCCCCCCGTGTACTTCAAGTTTCCTGCTTTGTACTGATCACCTTCGGTGCTCATCGCGAGCCCCACGCTGAGCGCCTGCGGGGCTCACAATGAGTGCCTTTGGCGCTCTTTGCAAGCCTCTCCAACCCGTGTACTTCAAGTTTAATGCTTTGCACTGATCACCTTCGGTGATCATTGCAAGCCTTTCCTCTCGTCTACTATACGGGCCGATCATTGCAGAGTTCCTTAACCAATTTGTGCTTGGGAATGCCATGTGTCTCTTTCCAGCATCTACCCCCTGTCCCTTCCCTGTGTCTTTCTCCTCTGTGCGTGTGCTAAATGTTCGTGTGGCGGTGACTGCCGTTGGTTTTATTTTCAAAGTCCTGCGTGCCTGGCTTTGCTGTTGTAAGTGTTAGTGTGTTCGGTGAGGTGTATTTTCTAAGACCTGCGTGCCTGGCATTGTTCGTGTAAGTTTTTTTGTCTTCAGCATCGTGTATTTTGTACGTATTGCGAGCCTGGCGTGGCTGAACCTCGTTTTCATGCTGTTTTCCTCGCTTCAGCGATTTTCGAGTGATGAAAAACACCAAATATGGGTGAAATTCGCTTGCAACCTCACTCCCAGGCTTCCTGTGTCTCCCCCTGTGCTGTGTGTTGTGAGTGTGTTATAATTTTTTGTACGTGTTTTTTTTTGGTGGGTTTTCAGAGTTATGCACTTAAACAGTGCTGCGCAGCTGCTTTGCCTCGCTTTGCGAGGCTTGCATGTGTGACTGCACCGCTGGCTGCAATGAGCGTCTTTGGCACTCTTTGCAGCCTAAGTGCTGCGCAGCAGCTTCCCGTGGCACGTATGTGTGACAGTGTCGCTGGCTCGCCTCGCTTTGTGAGGCCCGCGGTTGCTACATCGTAAAAGTTGCGAACAGCGCAAAGAGCCACAACTATATATGTTATTGTCTGAAATAGCAAAGGTGAGCAACCTATACAAAAACTGGTATCATTATTACAACAATGCTCACTTTGTATGATTGCAGGCAATTTTACTTAAGTGATCGCATTAGTAGACGAGTAACGATTTATATTGTCAAACGCTTTTAAGTATTGTCCTTTTATCTTTGTTACAGCGTTAAGATCAACTCATGTTAAATTTGTACTGTAAGGGGAGAAGTGGAATACAGATTTATTTGATATAAAGTAATGCTCGAGGGACCAAAAAATAAATTATATATACTAGTAAATTATTATTTAGTAGAAAATATTTTTTTTGTTTGCCAAAATAATGTTTAGACACCACTTCATACATTTTATGAAGAACATAGAATCAAAGCTAAGAATTGCTACCTGTTCACTTAGGTTAAACTGCTTCCTGTATCATTGACTTATCTGGTTTTAATGCTTGACAATTTCCTAGCATTAAAAATTACACTTGGAATGATCTGTGGTTGGGTGAGGAATACAGTCCCCAAACTTGTATACTAACCATATATACATTTTATTAGAATTGCTGATTTCATTTTATACAATTCTCAAAACATAGTCATAATTATAACATTGTGCAACCTGCCTGTGATATGCAAATTATGGGCCCATTGGTGAGATTAAGTGACAGAAGTGGTAGGAATGAATGCAGAAAATAAATCGGGCATTACTTGCATAAGCGTTTGGTTGTTATAAAGATCAAGAAAGGACCACTTTGGTCAGTTATTTTCTCTATGAAACTTGATAATTAGCATAAGTAGTAAGAAATATAAATACAGACTTTAAATGTTTCACTTTTATATACAATCATTCTTTACTGCAGACTCTCATTTTCTTTAAATTTTCTTGCAACAGAAACAGGGTTGGTCCTTGGAAAATAATGAGCTTTGCATTAGTTCTAAAGAGAACACTCTCGGCTGTAGCTGTCACATTCTCATTGTGCAGATAGAAGCTTTGTCACTGCATTTAAAGTCTCCTCTCACCTCAGTAAGTAGATAGCTGAAAATTGCTTAATTACATGACTCTCGTAGCAAATCTTATGAGTAAAAATCCAAAGGAACCAAAATAGCTATTACATGCTGCTCTTAACAAACCTTTATGTGTAAAGCCATATGAGCAATCATTACATATGAACAGTTCTATATGTGGTTTGAGCTAAAGTGTGATTATATGGCTAATTCTACATGTTCTCAGAAAGCTCCGTGGGTACTCACAGTGAGTCTAACACTTATGTTAAAAATCAGCTTCCACTATCAGCATCTAAACCCATTACAAGAACACTTACGAGAATCTCTAAAAAAACAAAAAAAGGGCAATGAAACATTTTGCAGGACCCTACACATCCTAAAAGAAGCCTTCCTAATACCGAATCAAAACAAGCCCTTTACAAGAACAAATCCAAAAAAACAATCAACTAAATCACAATGACAATTACAAATATCTGTTCATAATATTAAACACTGACAACTAATAATACATTAATACAGTACCCCAGGGGTAAACATGTATACCCACCTGTCCTTAAAATATATTTACAACCCCCCAACAATAATAATATCTTTATAATTACCAGTGCAACAAATAATATCCACTTGATTTAGCCATTTCATGCATCTTAGCAAATATATATATACACTATATATACACAATTCAATTGTTTGATGCATTATTGTATGAGTGGTTTTCTGATGTGCATATCTATTTAGAGGATATCTAATGCACTTCACAGTGTCCATAGAGATTAAAGAACAGCACTTGTTCTAAGCAGAGTGTCATCCCAATGCAGCATTGTGAGATCACAAATCAGTCTCTAATCTATAAACACTAACAGCCTTATTAAATTGCGATTCAGCCAATTCTAAAGGGTTCTATATAAGCACAGAGCATAATGTGTTACAGAAGTTTTTAGTTAGTGAAGACTTTGCTTTTGGATAGAAGTTCACTAACTAAAACCTCTGTAAAAAATATGCTATGTGCTTAGAGCCCTATTAAATTGGTCAAATCACAATTTAATAAGGCTGTAAGAGTCATATTAAATTCCAGCCTCGAAAGTCCAACGTGTAGCACATAAGGGCTGCGTGCTTCAAATTTGGCTGTTTTATGTTGCTATTAAATTAGAAAGGGCTGCAAGCTACAAACATAAACAAGTTCTAGGCTGTTGCGTGCTTGATCGCTAACATTTAATCAATCAGATGGAGCCAATGGAAAAAGAGATTGTTAGCGTTACGTCATTGAAAAAGGGGAGGCTAGATTTCGAAGTCCTGCGTGCTTCAATTACAGTTTGCGATCAGACCCACATTCCAGATATAATGCAATATGAATAAATCTGTAAATATGATATTCTGCTACAGTATATATATTAACACATTAATTGCAGGGATTGATATGCCACAAAATATGATCGTGGAATAAAGTATTTTTTGGGGCCGACTTGCTGGATTGAGAATGTTGTGCTATTAATTCTAAGACCTAACATCACTTTTCCTTATAATAAATGTACAGTAGAGTGTTGTTATTTACATTACAAGTGCTACGTATTGTACTTAACCCCCTTGCGGGTGCTTTCAAGCACACACTGGCCTTTGGGCTCCATTTGCGCGTTATGTGCTTAATCGCGAGTGGCCACGTTGCAATTTAATAGCTGAATTGAATAAGTAGCGGTAGCAGGCTCGTTGGATCAAAGGATTTACGTGCGTGAAGTTCAATGTTGCTCACCACGTAGCCTATTCTCGTCCATCCTGTGTGTTAACACACAAAGCCCGCTGGGAGCAATTTTACGGGGCTAATTTAATAGCCTTAGCACGTAAATCTCGAGTTATGGGCTACGTTTTACAACGCATTCCCAATTTAATGAGGCTGTATATTATGTTACTTTCTGGTTTGACATATGATACAGCACAATAGGTAGGATTGCAGATACTTAAAAACGACCTTACAAAACTGTACATATTCATTCTCACCCCCTTTTCTTTCTTCCCACACAGAGCATTCTAAAGCTATGTCATACTAATACCATTTTTATATTTTTCAATCATACTTACTGTGTGTAGGTGAATAGGATTCCCTTCTCCTACCAGAATTACATTTAGAATTGTTCTGGTGTCCTGACCAGATATGACTGCTATCTAAGTGCTATGTATTTTTCTACAGTTTTACGAGGTTAAGACAGGTTTCTTATATTATACCTAAAGAACACAGAAACACAACTACTCTCAAAGAATATATCAAGTACACAGAGGCCCACACTCCTGTCGTGCCTGACCCATCTGACTTCATGAAGTAGCTCTCCAACTTAACAAAATGGCTGCTGGCATCTTGTTATTGTTGCTGGAATTACAGGTCCAGTTCCTCCTTCCCCTCCGATGTGGGAGAGGGTGTCTGTGGGGGTGTTAATGCTGCAGAAGCTGGTGTTCATGAGGGGAGGGGGACAGCAGAGGAAGACCCATGCCCAAGGTCTTTGTAGATAGCCTGCTCCAATGAAGAGCAGCCTGGAGGAGGCTTATTCTGTGTGAGGAGGGGGCCGAGGGGTTACATTTCATCATTGTGGTTCATGGCCCCGCTAGTTCCTCCTCATGGACAATGTCCTCCTACATTCACTGCTGCTGCATCAGTGGTTGTAGAAAAATAATAACAGATGTTTAGTTTCTAATTCTCACAAGCATAACATCATTCAGTATTTGTGTGTAAATATTAAAATTATCGGTTGCATAGGCAAGGATTACAAGATATCTTGATAGTATTACTATCAGGGAATTATGATGTAATGAGTCTGGGGACTGACATAATCTAGGTTGTCAACATTTGATTGTGAAACACAAACCTTACCATCTTGTAATTTTTACTGTTTGTTAACTTGATTTGGGGTTGATATGATGACTAACTACCATGTTTGGGCCCTATGCTAATCTCTGCAAAAGCAATAACGAGTGCTGTAGCAGCACAGTAAATCCTACCTAGCTATGCTATTCCCCCATCCTGAAAACATTGCGAGATAATGGTTACTAGTAAGCTGCACAACAAAGCCTCCATTGATTTTTGCACTGACAAAAAATTATTAGTTACTATTAGACTTTGACACACAAATCCTATGCTAATTAGAATTTAGAGATCACTCGCAAACTAGTACTGTGCCCTAACTACAAAAAAAAATAGAAAATATTACTGGTTCCAAAGACCACTTGTATAGGCTTTTAAAGCCTTTGCTGAGTGCTGTAATAGCAGTTAAAGGTACAGTACACACACACACCTTAAAAGACCCCCCCTTTGCATCTAAAATAAACCCTTATGGTTCAGGGGGTTCCCATCTAGACTTCCTGGCACCTAAAATTAACCCCTCTCACCACTGGGGTTTATACAGAACCCATATTAAAAAGAAACATCATTTTAAGTGCCATGAGGGTTCATCAGGACCTACAGCCTTATTAAATTGCGATTCAGCATATAGCATATTTTTTTTACAGACATTTTTAGTTAGTGAAGACCTTGCTTTTGGATAGTAGTTCACTAACTAAAAACTTCTGTAAAAAAATATGCTCTGTGCTTATATAGAGCCCTTTTCAATTGGCCAAATCACAATTTAATAAGGCACCTAAACACTAAACTACATTATTTCAATTACGCCCTGCAGTAAACGTATAAAGAAAAATACATCTGCATTAATAAAATAAACCCCACTAATAAATAAAAAATATACCCCCAATAAATACAAAATAGACCCCCACTAATTAAGGGCCATATTAAATTTCAGCCTCGTAAGTCCATCGTGTAGCACGTAAGGGCTGCGTGCTTCAAATTTGGCCGAGTTACGTGGCTATTCAATTAGAAAGGGCTGCGAGCTACGAGCGAGAGATGCTATTTTGTAAACCAGTTCACGGCCGTCACACGCAAACAATTAAGCAATCTCGTAGTTACGGGTTCAGATGGAGCCAATGGAAAGAGAGATCGTATGCGTTACTTTACTGAAAAGGGGAGGGTAGATTTCCAAGTCCTACGTGCTTCAAATGCAATTTGCGATCGGTCCAACAGACCAGAAATAATGCAGTAAATATGATATTCTATTACATGCGAGTTACAGTATATGTCATAACACATTGAGTGCAGGGATCAATATACCATAAAATATAATCATGAAATAAAGTATTTTTCTGGGCCGATTTGCAGGCTTGAGCATGTTGTGCTATTAATTCTAAGACCTAACATCAATTTCCCTTATAATAAATGTACAGTAGAGTGATTTTATTTACATTACAAGTGCTACGTATTCTGCTTTACCCCCCTTGCGGGTGCTCTAGAGCACATGTTGGCCTTTGGGCTCCATTTGCCTGTTACGTGCTTGCTCGCGAGTGACCACGTTGCACTTTAATAGCTGAATTATACAATTAGAGGTTACGTGCCAGGACATGTGCCAGGACATCTGGGAGTGAGGTTATATGCAAATTTAAGCCAAATTTGAGCATAACACATAGAATATCGCCGCCATTTTTCAACACTAAGTGGCAAATCTACACATTACATTTCTGAAATGGCGGCTTTCCCGCCTAAATCAACGTCTCGCGCATGCGGCACAATTGGCACATTCTGTCTCGCTTATGCGGCACAATTGGCACATTGCTGACACTTTCTCCTAAGGTGATGGTTAGCTCTTCAGGATATTGATTGCTGGCTATTAATTATAAATAGGTAAAGTATATTAATTTATAATAAAAATATATATATTATAAAAAAAAATATGCACAATCTTATATTTTACACTGCCTTTACTTTATGAATACATTAATTCTTTACACTTTTTAATATATTTATTAATTGATTAATTAATTTTTAATGGACATTCATTTAGTATTTATTAATTAGTAATCATTATCCAATTTTTTAAATATGTTTTTAGACTGCCTTTATGAATATATTAATGCTTAGTTCTTTCTAATACATTTATTTATTGATTAATTAATTAATTATTAATTTTCATTAATTTATTAATTATTAATTACTAATAATTATGAAAAAATATATATTTGTCTCTGCCTTTCATTAATTTAGTAAAGCAGTTAAATATTGAAATCAGTTTGTTATATTATGACACCTGCTACATTTAATATTTTATAGTGCATTTATTTATGAATATATCCATGCTTACAGCTTTACGTTTTGCATGTATGCCAATTAAACATCATATTCTTAATGATTAATGAATTAATTACGTTCAAACATTAAAAATGCTTTTCATTTATTTTACAGTTTGATCATCTCTGCAACTGACTGATTACACAGAGTGACGTTTGCAGCATTTGATCTGCAATAAGATCATTGCGCAAACTGCCCACGCATGCACATAGCGTGTGCATTGTGCAAACAAGCCGTGCAAGCGCACTGGGTGGCTGCGGCCTGCGCAGGCGCATTGTGCGCCGTAGAGGAGGGGAGACACACAGTGAATGAGGGGGAAGGCAGAGGAGAGGGAAGAGACACAGGTCAGGGAGAGGAGGGGGGAATGAGACACAGAGGAGGGGGGGAGAGACACAGGGGAATGAGAGGAGGGAGAGACACAAAGGATGGGGAGAGACACAGGGGAGTGAGGGGAGACACAAAGAAGTGAGAGTAGCGGGGAGAGACACAGGGGAGTGAGGGGAGGGGGGAGAGACACAAAGGAGTGAGAGGAGGGGGGAGAGACACAGGGGAGTGAGAGGAGGTGGGAGACACAGGAAAGTGAGAGGAGGGGGGGAGAGACACAGGGGAGTGAGAGGAGGGGGAGAGAGACACAAAGGAGTGAGGGGGGAGACACACTGGGAAGGGAGACGATGGGGGAAGAGACACAGGGGAGGGGGGAGACACACAGGGGGGGAGGATGGGGGTAGACACACAGGGGAGGGGGAAGAGACACAGGGGAATGAGAGGGGAAGAGACACAGGGGAGTGAGAGGAGAGGGGAAGAGACACAGGATAATGAGAGGGGGAGAGACACAGGGGAGTGAGAGGAGGGGGAAGAGACACAGGGGAGTGAGAGGAGGGGGTAGAGACACAGAGGGGGGGACACACAGAGGAGGGGGGAGAGATACAGGCTAGTGAGAGGAGGGGGGGGAAGAGACACAGGGGAGTGAGAGGAGGGGGGAGAGACACAAATAGGTGAGAGGAGGGCAGAGAGACACAAAGGAGTGAGAAGAGGGGGGTGAGACACAGGGGAGGGAGAGGAGGGGGGAAGAGACACAGGGGAGGGGGGAGACACAGGGTTAGGAGAGGAGGGGGGTAGACACATAGGGGAGAGAGAGGAGGAAGGAGAGACACAGAGGAATGAGAGGGGGGAGTGACACAGAGGAGGGGGGAGACACCAGTGAGTGAGAGGGAGAGAGACAAAAAGGAGTGAGAGGAGGGGAAGAGACACAGAGGAAGAGGGGGAGACACACAGAGGAAGGAGAGGAGGGGGGAGACAAAAGGGAGGGGAAAACACATATGGGTTGAAGAGGAGGGGGTAAACACACATGGGAGGGAGTAGAGGGGGAGAGACACAGGGAGGGAGAGGAGGGGGAGAGACACAGGGGAGGGAAAGGGGGGACAGACACGAGGGAGGGGGGAGGAGACATGGGGAAAGAGACACAAGTGAGAGAGAGGGGGCAAGAGACACAGGGGAGGGAGAGGAGGGAAAGAGAAACAGGGGAGGGAAATGGGGGGGAACAGACATGAGGGAGCGGGGAAGAGACATGAGGGTAGAGACACAGGGCAGGGGGAGGAGGGGGAATGAGACACAGAGGAGGGGTGAGAGACACAGGGGAATGAGAGGTGGGAGAGACACAAAGGATGGGGAGAGAAACAGGGGAGTGAGAGGAGGAGGGGAGGAGAGACACAAAGAAGTGATAGTAGGGGGGGAGACAGGGAAGTAAGAGGAGGGGGAGAGACACAAAGGAGTGAGGGGGGAGACACACAGGGAAGGGAGATGAGGGGGGAAGAGACACAGTGAAGGGGGGAGACACACAGGGGTGGGAGAGGATGGGGGTAGACACACAGGGGAGGGGGGAGAGACACAGGGGTATGAGAGGGGGAGAGACCCAGGGGAGTGAGAGGAGGGGGAGAGACACAAAGGGGTGAGAGGAGAGACACAAAGGAGTGAGAAGAGGGGGTGAGACACAGGGGAGGGAGCGGAGGGGGAAGAGACACAGGGGAGGGGGGAGACAAAGGGGTAGGAGAGGAGGGGGTAGACACATAGGGGAGAGAGAGGAGGGTGGAGAGACACAGGGGAATGAGAGGGGGGAGAGACACAGAGAGGGGGGAGACACCGGTGAGTGAAAGGGGGAGAGACAAAAAGGAGTGAGAGGAGGGGAAGAGACACAGAGGAGGAAGGGGGAGACACACAGAGGAGGGAGAGGAGGGGGGAGAGACAAAAGGGAGGGGGAAAACACATAGGGGTTGAAGAGTAGGGAATTGACACACATGGGAAGGAGTGGAGGGGGGAGACACAGGGAGGGAGAGGAGGGGGGAGAGACACAGGGGAGGGAAATGGGGGGTCAGACATGAGGAAGGGGGAGGAGACATGGGGAAAGAGACACAGGGGGGAAAGAGACACAGGGGAGGGAGAGGGGGCAAGAGAAACAGGGGAGGGAAATGGGGGGAACAGACACGAGGGAGGGGGAACAGGGGGGAAAGACACAAGGGGGAGAAGGGGTAAAAACACAAGGGGGGAAGGAGACACAATGGAGGGAGAGGAGGGGGAAATGAGACACAAGGGAGGAAGTAGACAGAGGGAGAAACTCGCAATGAGTGCCAAAGGCGCTAATTGCAAGGCCGGTTATGAGCGCCAAAGGCGCTCATTGCGAGGCCCGTGATGAGTGCCAAAGGCGCTCATCGTCAGGCAAGTAAAGTAGAGGGGGAGAGGATCCCATTGTGTGGCAAACAGCATTTCCAGGATTCACATTTTATTGCCTTTATTTTTGACGGGCAAGTTGCTAGTTATTAATAATTACAGAAAAAAAATAATAATTTCAAACTTACCCAAAAATTAGGTACATTTTCTAATGCACTTTACTTATATATCTCTGTTCCTCCTCATTGCCTGACAGGGATATGACCCTCTAAGCACATACATATTTAAATCACTTTATTATATTATGACACTTGCTACATTTAACATGTTTTAATGCATTTACGTGTGAATATATTGATGATTAGGCCTTTACGTTTTGCTTGTATGCCAATTAAACAGGATACTTTCAATGATTAATGAATTCATTGAATCGAAACATTAAAAATGCTTTTCATGTAATTTTACAGATTCCTCATCTCTGCACCTGCCTGAAGATAGAGAGTGAGCTCTGCAGGATTTGATCTGCAAAAAGATCAACTTGACAGGTATATGATTTAATTATGACATTCTTTAGAAAAACAGCATTAAGTCTTTTTATTTTGCATTGATGACAGTTATTGATTAATTAATTAACGTATATTATTTAATTAATTAATTATTAATCAATAATTAAAAAAAATGCCCATTATGAATACATATATGCTTAGCCATTTATGTTTTAATGAATGACAATTACACCTCATAACTTGATTTATTCATTCATTCATTTAATCAAAACATTACAAATCCTTTTCAAGCCAATCTATAGTTTGCTCATAGCTCTTTGTGTTTGCCCTTCTTTAGGAACACATGATTACCTGTTTATGTTTTGCATTGATGACATTTTTAGATTATTTCATTAATGTATATTTATTTATTAATTACTTCATAATTAATTATAAAAAATAAAATAACATATTTTACCCTGAACTTATTTATCAATATATATATGCTTAGCTCTTTAGCTTTTCATATATGCAAATTAAAAATAACCCATTGATTGATTAATTAATTTAATGAAAACATTACAAATGCATTTCAAGTAATTTTACTGATTCATTACTGCTATTTAGGTTTTGCATTGATGACAGGTAAAAACAATATGTACAATAAAAAAAATTCAAGATCTTACACCTGCATTTACAATTACAGATTACAATGGCGGACAACACAGAAGACAAAAATGAACGTTAAAGAAGAATGGCAAGGGAACGGAAGCAAAGATGGAGAGATTCACAGTCCCCTGAGACTTTGCAATACTTAAGAGAAGAAGATTTCTAAATAAAAGAAAAATTACTAAGAAAGCACAAACTGAATGTGCTGGAGCTTCAAAGAAAATAATAATCAAACACATTTTTTTTTGTAAAACATTGATTAATGACCCAATATTGCCTCATGAAACCCATGTTCATACACATAACATCAATGTAGATATAGAAAGTTGTAGTGATATCTATGTTGAGGAAGCTCGCAATAGTTCTTTATTTACAGCACTAACAGTAGACACTCATTATTGTGGATTAATGAATATGGTTTGTCAGTTTTGTGGGGACTATCATTTTCTGAAGGAAAGACCAACTGATTGAGAGTTTACTAGTTGCTGTCAGAAAGGAAAGGTAAGACTTCAAGAAAGACACACATTTCCTGAATATTTAAAAAGTATGAGTGATCCAAAATTTCCAAATTATACCAATTTAAAAAAAAAAATACATTAGGTCTTATAACAGTGCGATTTATTTTGCTCCAATGGGTGCAACATCAGCAGAAAATGTCCCAGGACATGGTCCTTACTGTTTTAAAGTACAAGGACAAATTTACCACCAGACTTCACATTTACACCCAAAAGCAAGAGAGCAAAGGACATTTGCACAGTTATATGTCCTTGATACAATGGAAGCTGTTGAACAACGAATGATGCTTCCTGAAAATAAACAATGCTTACCCATAGTTTTTGAACAGCTCGATATCATTATGGCCAACAAACCATATAGTCAAGCATTCAAAAAATTATCAGAGGTTGAAAAGAACAACAGGCACATGCGCAAAAAATACAATTGCCAATAGTAAATATGGTTTTCAAAAGAGATCGCCATACTGATCAAGACGGTATAATTTACCAACAGCAAATTAGGTTGCCATGGTCTTTAAAAATGATGATGGTGAACCACCATTTGAGAGGGATATTAGAATATATCCACGCAATGAAGACCAACCTTTTATAAACATAAATTTATTAAGTAGTAATTTGGATCCAATGACATATCCCATTTTCTTTCCAAATGGTAAGCCAGGATGGCAACCACAATTACAATTGCAAAGTTATTAAATTGCTGGAATATAAAGTGGCACAAACTGCTATTCATGATCATTTTATGTGTGTGTGTGAGGGTGGAGAGGGAACTCACACAACAATGGATTATTGATTCCTAGCTACAAGTCGAAGCAAATAATCTAAATTTGATCAAATTTCAACAAAATAAGCTTAGCATAGAACAATATTGTGGATTGATGGATTATGTGGCTGAAGTGGCTACCAACAGACACATTCAAGCTGGAAGATTCTAGCTGTCCATTTGCCACAAAGTCAATTTGTTTGCTTCACTGCAGGGAATGAAAGAAATGCTTTAGCACAAAGTGAACATAGAGCATCAACACTTACTGCTTGGTTTCAATTCAATTGCCAGGACACTGAGGCCAGACAATTTTTATACATTGACATTCCACAGCACTATGTATTCGTAAATGGCCAATGGCGACAACAAAAAAAAGATAATCATAAAATTATCCCACAAATTTATACCGTTAGTCCAAGAGACATTGAACGTTTCAGCTTGAGATTACTTCTTTTACATGTTCCCGGTGCACAAAGTTATGAACATTTACGCACAGTGAATGTCATAGTTTATGATACTTTCCAATTAGCTGCAAGACATTAAAACTTCCTGGCAGATGATACGGAATAGGAGAGATGTCTAGAACAAGCAGCACTATGTAAAATGCCAAAGCAAATGAGAAAATGAGAGAACAATTTGATTTCATTTGCATCGTTTGCAATGTACCTGATGGATTAGCTTTGTGGGAAACATTTAAATTACATATATGTGAAGACTTCTTGAAACGTTACAATGAGACCATTGCACTATTAAAAGCATTAACGGAAATTTAGGAAATCTTTCTTTGTCAGATTTAATCAGCCTGATCCAGGTCTTATAGATGAAATTAACTTTGAGGAGTATGACACTGAGATTAAATATCAAAAAACACAAGAACAAATTGGAACTTTAAATGCATTACAATTGGAAATATTTAACGCCATAAAAAATGCCGTAGACTATGACATGCTCAAAGAGCGCTATTTCTATCTATGTGGCCCTGGTTGATCAGGAAAAACTTATCAATATCATTTATTATATATGAGCTGCATTCGAGCACAGGGTCAAATAGCACTGCCATTTGCAACAACTGGAATTGCCGCACTTTTGTTAGAAGGTTATAGAACTGTGCATAGTACGTTTAAACTGCCAGTTCCCATTCTAGAAACATCAGCGCAGAAATTCAAATTAATTCATTACAAGCCAAAAAATTTACAAAAGTAAATTAATTATAATAGATGAGGCAACTATGATGTCATGTCATGCCCTGCATTGTATTGATCGATTACTAAAAAAAGTTATAGGTAATGATTTGCCTTTTGTTGGAAAGGTGATGTTGTTAGGAGGAGATTTTAGGCAAACATTACCTGTTGAGTCTCATGGCAATAGGACTGACATCGTAGAAACTTGTATAAGGAGAAGTAAACTGTGGAAAATATTTACACACCTTAAATTAGAAATAAATATGAGATCTGAAGGCCAAAATCAATTCAATGATTGACTAATTCAGATTGGAGAAGGAACACATCAATAAATAACTAATCTACCTGATGATACTGTTGAGATTCTATCAGAAATGATTTGCAAAGAATCACCAATATCGACAATCTTTCTCAATACCATCAATAACGAGAACTACTCAGACATTGAACGCAAAGTGATATTAACATCAAAAAATATAAATGAATCAATGCACCCCAAAAAAACTATTACAGTGCAGATTCAGTTCTGGCTGATGACAAAGACAGTGAATCTTTATTTAACTGTGGAATTTATTAATTCTTTAACTCCTTCTGGAATGCCACCACATATTCTGCAACTTAAAAAAAGGTATATCAATGTTAATCTTATAGGAGTTTTTTAGAACACCCACTGAAAGTGCTTAACACTACTGTTTTAAAATCAAAAGAGAAATAAAAAGTGGGGAAAGATAAGTACGTACTATTTACATTTTATTTACATTTTTATTGAAACAGCGACGCTATCACACAATTTAAAACATTTAAATAAAAGGAAAAACACCCTTTGTATAAGTAAATATTAGCAATAATCTTGTAGTTTCAAATGACTTAATGTCTATTTCCCTTTAAATTAGGGATAAAGATCTTACTAGTATAATTGAAAAGTCTAACTGAGACTATATAGAGCTCCTCTCGGGGATAATCTGGTGAATTACATACATTACTATTTTATGTGTTGTGATATGTCGTAATGGTCGATTATGCACATCAAGCATGTGTACTCCTGAACGTCCACTTTACCCTCTGTACCTTAGCACTATATCTTTGTATATATATATATATGTACAATTGTTGGCTGCTACCATTAGTACATCACTGATTAATCTCCTCCTCTGGTCTCTGTCTCTTTCCAGCGTCGGCGTGTGACGTCACAGCGCACGCTTGCCCTCGACAGATAATAATACCTGAAGTCCTGAGCTGACATTCTCTACACATTAACCCGCTATATATTGAAAAAGATAACCTTCACAGCACTATAACCGGGCTTACTATTATTCACTCGAGCATAGATGAATATATTTGAGAAATTAAAGTAAGCTGATTTCTCCAAAAATAATATAGAGTTTTCAAGAAGAGCACTCTAGTAACCCCATTTATATGGGCTCTCTATCAAGCTAAACTTCACACTATAAGGAAGTGATCAATTAAGCCTTGGGACTTAGGGGTTAAGAATTTTGAAGATGCATTTCTCTTAGGCCAATACCAGTATAGCTGGATAAATAAATAATAAAGACAATAGCCTTGAGGTTAAATATTGTACTGACCCTTGTATATACATACCAATAGGTGATTATAGAAACCCCATTTTTGAGTCCCATATTATTAGACTATGTACCAAATGGTAAAGCCCAGGAAATAAAGAGTCCAATAAGCCTATCTCTTCTTGTTTAAGTCCGGTATATATATACAAAGATATAGTGCTAAGGTACAGAGGGTAAAGTGGACATTCAGGAGTACACATGCTTGATGTGCCTGATCGACCATTATGACATATCACAACACATAAAATACTAATATATGTAATTCACCAGATTATCCCCCAGTGGAGTTCTGTATAGTCTCAGACTTTTCAATTATACTAGTAAGATCTTTATCCCTAACTTAAAGGGAAATAGACATTAACAGCCTTATTAAATTGCAATTCGTCAAATTCTAAAGGGCTCTATATAAGCACATAGCATATTTTTTTACAGAAGTTTTTAGTTCGTGCTTTTGGATACAAGTTCACTGACTAAAAACTTTTGTAAAAAAAATATGCTATGTGCTTATATAGAGCCTTTTAGAATTTTCCGAATTGCAGTTTAATAAGGCTGTAAGTCATTTGAAACTACAAGATTCTTGCTAATATTTACTTATACAAAGGGTGTTTTTCCTTTTTTTTAATGTTTTTAATTGTGTGATAGCGTCGCTGTTTCAATAAAAATTTAAATAAAATGAAAATAGTACGTACTTATCTTTCCCCACTTTTTGTTTCCCTTTTGAATTTAAAAAAGGGGCAATTGTCATGCTACTGAGAAATATGAATCCCCAAAAAGGACTTTGTAACGGGACCAGATTAATTGTGAAGTATTTAAACGATCATTTTATACATGCAGAAATTATGAATGGTACCCATAAAGGTGAACCAGTTCTTATACCAAGAATTTATTTGGCTCCAAGTGAGAGTGGTTTGCTATTTGTCCTTCAAAGGAGACAATTTCCCATTATCATGGCATTTGTCATGACCATTAATAAATCCCAAGGACAAACTTTTAAGTCTGTGGGTATTTTTTTTTTTACCGGAACCTGTATTTGCACATGGACAACTCTATGTTGCATTTTCAATATGCAACAATTCAGAGGAAATTAAAGTTCATATTGAAGAAAACCCAAGTGAAGGTGATTTATTGGAGGATGAACTCGTTTTTAGCAAAAACATTGTGTACTATGAGCTTCTGTAAACATAGAGAACAGTGGTTTTATTTAGAGGAGTACATTTTATGTCACTCAGACTCATTTTAGAGAACCACTATTTCACTAAGAAACTATAAAATGTCAAAAAACATAGATAACAGTGGTTTTACTACCAGGACGAACTTTTATGTCACTGGGACTCTTTTTAGAGGACCACTATTTCACATAGGAAACTCTATGTGCCATTTTCACGAACTACAAGAATAACAACAAAAATTTAAAAACAAAAACAACAAGATTACAAGTCTTTTTAAGGGGACAACTTAGACATACAAAAAAAAAAAGGAATGTCTTTATATATAGCAACATTAAAAAAGGAACACTTCTCTTATATCAAAGAAAAAAATCACAAAATATACCACAACAGTGGTTTTATTTCGCGAACAAAATTTGATAGGACTCTTTTTGGAGGACCACTATTTCACATAGGAAACTCTATGTGCCATTTTCAAGAACTACAAGAATAACAACAAAAAGTGAAGAAAAAAAACAACAACTGCAAAGACAAAGTACCATGTTGGAATGTGTTCGAAGTTACCTTTTTCCATGATTGGACCCACAAAGCAATTAGGTGGCATTTTCGTATAATTCAAGGTTACATGTTAGTATTTTTAGGTACCATTTGAGATGATTACATTGTATATTAAATGCTGTTGTTTCATTGTATATAATTAAGGATTTATGTTAGCAAGAGGATAACGATTTGTTAATAAATTTAAATGTATAATTAAATACAGGGTATTGATCCAGGGAGTACTCTGATCACCAGTTAATGGGGTCAGGAAGGAATTTTGTTTTTCCCCCTTTGGTACAATTGGCTAAGTTTCAATGAGGGGTTTTACTGTTTGCCTTCCTCTGGATTCAATACCTATGGGGTTTACCAGTCCTTGAGCAAGAAGTTGCATGTTACAAAGCATTATGTAATGGTTGCAAATACTTATTCAGAGAAAGTTGACCTATTCTTATGTTACTCATGTATAAAATGAATATAATCTGAATTAAAAATGTTAGTATTGTTAAAAAGAAATGGTTCACCATTGTTTCAAATATAAGTTGCATGTTGCAAAGTATTATGTAATGGTTTACAATACATATCACCAAACTTCAGCCATTGTTATATTATTTTGCATACATAAGAATCAAAATAGTTAATATTGTTCAAAAATGATGGTTTACCTGTTGGTGAAATACAAGTTGAAGGTTCAAAAAATAAAAAAATTTATTATAATTGTTGTACTTCTTTGTAGATAACAAAAAGGTTAAGAGTGTCAGAGACTCCCATTGTGTGGCAAACAGCTTTCCCAGCCTTAAAATTGTATTGCCCGTCATTTTTGATTGGCAAGCTGCTATTAAATAAATAAACCCCACTAATTACAAAAACCCTATATAATAAAAAAGCTAAATAACAACAAATAAGAAAACCTATATTATAAAATGTACTTACTTACATTAAAAATAAAAAAAAGACTTAAACCTGTAAAATAATAAAAAAATTTAAAATAAAAAAAATAATGGCGCCTGTAAAATTTAAAAATATTGTCACGTCCAGGGGCTGCCCAAGACTTTGTGGGACTGTTGGACTTTTGGGGGCCCTGGATTAACATGGACTATTGCTATTCTTTCTTACTTTTCTCCCTTACTCTGTCCTGCCAGCCTGGACACTTGAACTGTGACAGGTACTAAGTTGTATTACCAGGGTCTCTGGTTGTATGGGATCCAGTGCAGTGAGGGAAGAGCTGGCCATTAGGTGTGAATAGGGAAGCAAGCTGGGGCTATGTAGAGGCTATGTCTACAGAAGAAGTTTTAGAATATCACCCCCTTCATGCAAGAGGAAAGACGAGCACAACACTGACGTGTGAATTCCTGAGTGTTTTGCAACTGTGATTTACTTCTGGCGAGTTAAGGGTGTTTCTTTGCTGTGTGCTCTGAAATTGTACAGGTGAGAGGGCAGTGGTTTTGCCTGTGTTAGCTTACGTATAAGTGTGACTTGTGTGGGCCTGTTTGTAACTGTGATTTACTTCTGGAAAGTTAAGGGTGCTTCTTTGCTGTGTACACTAATTACTGACAAATTTTATTTAAACAGGGCAAGGAGCGAACTTGTGAGCTTGCGAATATTTCTAGTACAAGTTTTTTTAATCAGTTCTGTAAATCAGTGCAGTGTTTTCTTTCCTGTGGGCTATAATCCGGGTCCAGGTGAGAGTGGGTGTTGGTTGGCCTGTGTAAAGGTTAATCTGTGTGCATTTTGTCGTGTTCTGTTGAATCAGTTCTGTGGGGCAGAGCAGTGTTTTCTGTCCTGTGCTAATTTATCATTGTACAGGTGAGTGGGCAGGGTCTATATTAACAAGGGAAGTGCGAGCTTGGGTGCTTGCAATCATTTCTAGTGTAAGTGTAGTTAGTGTGTAGGAGATTGAATAAAAGTAGGGAATTCAAAGGAAAGGGGTATTATAAGAAAAAACAGAAAACAAACAAATATATTTGTTTCTGTTTTGTTTGGGTTAAGGTGTAGAAAAGCAATCTTTATACAAATAAATTGATTTGTTTTCTCACTGTATTTTTGTAACTGATAATCATGAGTCAGTCCAGTGGCAACCTCACCCAGTGTACATCCTGCAACATGTATGCACTGCTGGAACAGATGATCCAGGGTCCATACCTCTGGGAGAGGTGTGAGCATGTTGCCTCTCTGGAAGCTCAAATTGGAGATCTGGAGAGGAGAATTGCAGCACTTAGTGATATTGCTCCACTGGAAAGGGAGTTGGTGCTCACAGAGCACAGTTTAGCTGGGCCTAGCATGGAGGGCGGAGCTGGGGCTAGTGAGGATGTCCAGGGAGGTAGCTGGGTTCCAGTTAGAAGGGGAATCAGGGCGAACCGGAGGAGACAGGCCAGTTCTGAGTTGGCAAACAACAACAGATTTGCCAGATTGAGTGAAACTGTTGGGGATGTCCATTCAGGAATGGCAATGCCAGATAGAGCTGGTCCCTCTAACAGCCGGGAGAACAGTTCTACTGGAGGAGTGGGAGGGCGGCATAGGCAGGGCAACAGACATGTTTTGGTGGTAGGGGACTCTATTATTAGGAAGGTAGACAGGGTGATTTGTCCCCCAGATCCCAGCAAACGAACAGTTTGCTGTCTCCCGGGCGCTCGGGTTCAGCATGTTGTGAATCGGGTGGATAAATTATTGGGAGGGGCTGGTAATGAACCGGCCGTCTTGGTACACATTGACAAAGTTAGTGGAAGATGGAGTGTCCTAAAGAATGATTTTAGAGAACTAGGGAATAAGCTTAAAGCAAGGACCTCCAAGGTAGTATTTTCTGAGATACTACCAGTGCCACGTGCTAGCCCAAGGAGACAGAAGGAGCTTAGGGAGGTTAATGTGTGGCTAAAAAAGTGGGGCAGTGCAGAGGGTGTGGGGTTTTTAGAGCACTGGGCTGACTTCTCACTTGGGTACAATCTCTATAGCAGGGATGGATTGCACCTTAATGATGAGGGCGCTTTTGTGCTAGGGGATAGTATGGTAGAACGGCTAGGGGAGTTTTTAAATTTGTAGGTGGGGGGAGGGACTATATAGAAATATTGGGGTAAAAAGGGTAGAGAGGGAAAGGGATGAATTAGTTACCCATGGGGGAGGGGAAGGGGGAGGGTTACAAAAGACAGTAGGGAGGTATTAATAGGGGCCTCAAATACAGTGGCAAGCACTTCACAACGGCAGAGCCATAGCAACATAAAGTGTATGCTTGCTAATGCAAGAAGTTTGCCTGGGAAAATGGGCGAGCTAGAATTATTAGCAGTACAAGAAAAACGGGGCATTACTGAAACATGGTGGGATCAATCTCATGACTGGACTGTTAATCTGGATGGTTATAACCTATTAAGGAAAGATTGGGGAAATGGTAAAACACATATTGGTGGGAGTATGCTATAAACCCCCAGATATATTTGAAAGTGAGGAAATACAATTATTGTTAGAGATTGGAAATGCAGCTAAGCATGGGCAAGTTCTAATAATGGGAGACTTTAATTACCCTGAAATAAACTGGATAAATGAGACCAGCAGCTCAGCTAAGGGGAGCAGGTTCTTGAGTACACTCAGGGATCATTATCTGGCCCAAGTAATACAAGAACCTACTAGAAATGGGGCCATCTTGGATTTAGTCATCACAAGTAATATTGATATAATATGAAATGTTAAAATAGGGGAACCCTTGGGGAACAGTGATCACAACACAGTTGTAAGGGGCCAACAAAAACTCTAAATTTTAAAAGGGCTAACTTTAATGGGCTAAGGGGAGCAATCCTACATATAGACTGGGACACAGAACTTACAGGGAGAAACTCTGAAAACAAATGGACAACATTCAAATCCTTACTAAATAAACATATTCATCGGCATTTCCGCATGTACCATGTGGAAATAAAATGAATAGGAGTAAATCACATCCCATGTGGCTTAACAATGACTTAAAGATCATGATGAGGAAAAAGAAACATGCATTTAAATTATACAAGAAGGAGGGAACAGAGGCAGCTTTATGTGACTATAAGGAAAGCAACAAGGCTTGCAAAAGGGCTATTAGACTTGCTAAAATTGAAAATGAGAAGTCAGTTGCAAAGGAAAGTAAGACTAACCCTAAATTATTTTTCAAATATATTAATCGGAATAAGGTGAGAAAGGAAGCTATAGGAACATTACAATGTGACACAGGCCATCTGATAATTAGTGACCAGGAAAAGGCAGATGAGCTAAATAGGTTATTTTCGTCGTTATACACAAGGGAGGTTCCAGTGGTTGGGACACTGCAACATAATGAGGCTACACTACCATACTAAAAAATTGGTTAACGCAGGAATAAATCCAAAAGAGATTGTAGAAAATAAATGTTAATAAAGCCCCAGTTCCTAAAGGAATACATCCAAGTGTACTGAGGGAGCTGGGTTCTGTAATAGCCAAACCAATATATCTAATCTTTCAAGACTCACTACCATGTCTCTACCAGATGACTGGAAAAGCAGAGGTGATACCTATATTTAAGAAGGGAGCAAGAGCAAATCCGGGGAATTATACACCAGTGAGCCTCACATCTGTAGTTGGGAAGCTTTTAGAAGAGTTAATAAGGGAGAGAATACAAGAATATGTCTATTTGAACAAGATCATAGGTAGCAGTCAACACAGATTTATAAAGGATAGGTCATGTCAGACCAATTTAATTAGTTTCTATGAGGAGGTTAGTAGGAACTTGGATAAAGGCAACTCAGTGTATGTAGTCTTTTTGGATTTTGCAAAGGCTTTTGATACAGTGCCTCATGGGAGACTTTTGAGCAAACTAAGGGATACAGGAATTACAGTAAATATCTGCTCATGGATCGAGAGCTAGCTAAAAGACAGGAAGTAAAGGGTTGTTGTAAATGGAACATACTCCGAAAGAGCCCCATGAGTTATAGGGTTAATTAAGGGCTCGTGAAGCTCTGTATAGAGCCCCTTGAGTTACAGGGTTAATTAAGGGCTCATGGGGCTCTGTATAGAGCCCCATGATTTATAGGGTTAATTAAGCGATTATGGGGGTCTGTATTGACCCCCTGAGTGACAGGGTCAATTAAGGGCTCATGGGGCTTTGTATAGAGCCCCATGAGTTATAGGGTTATTTAAAGGACCCATGAGTCCTAAAGTTAATTAAGGGATTATGGGGGTCTGTATTGACCCCCGTGAGTGACAGGGTTAATTAAGGGCTCATGGGGCTCTATGGACCCCTGCAGCAAGGGATTAATGTGGGGAGACTTTGTGGGTCCCCCAGCATAGAGAGGGGTTAATTTTAGGTGCCGCGGCTGGGATTGGCTAATAGTGTGCCGCGGGCCCTTTAAAATGTTTAATTGCAGCAGGGGCCGGATCTATGCCGATCGGGGAGCCCCGCTGCTAGAGGTTAATGTGGGGGAGGGTCTGTGGGGGTCCCTATGGACCCCTGCAGCAAGTGGTTAATGTGGGTCACTTCGGGGGTCCGATGGGGACCCCCAGCATAGAGGGGGGTTAATTTTAGGTGCCGGGGGGTAGTTGGAGTACCCCCCACGTCAGGGCTTATATGTAGGACTGCCGTGGAGGTCCCTTCAGGACCCTGCAGCAATTGATGAGGTGGGGGAGCCTGCAAGATCATCTCTTCTCCGTGTTGAAACGGACGGCCCTGCTGCGTAGTTCACACGTTGCTCACAGCAGGGCTTATTTAAAAGCGTCGTAACTTTTCAAAATTTGCAGCACGTAGGGCTTAAGTAGAAACCTCATATTTACGAGGCTGGAATTTAATAAGGCTGTAAATAAACAAGACTGTTTTGGCAAATGAAATTGCTCTATTAGTTGCAGTAGTGAAGCCAATGAGTCATTAACGAATAGATCTTTTAATACTTTAATACCCCTGTTACTTCAACCTCAGAGAAAAGAAATGCTTCTTTCATAATTTCAATAGGTATTATTGGGCTTGGAATAGGTGCTACATCAGGCTGGACCAAAGCCTTTTTCCAAAATTTTTATACCCATTTAATCATTTCCAGATTTATTAGGACCATTGATTTCTTGGAACCTTTTCCTAGTAATAAAGTACTAGAGTTACCTTCTTGTACACACACTCTTTCAATAAGTAACTATGGTCTAACCATCACATATATAGTTCTCAGCAATACGGGTTGTTGCTAATGTCTGCTGGCTCGCGTAGCGAGGGCTGCAATTGCTGGCAAGGAGCGCCAAAGGCGCTCCTTGCGCTGGTGGAGATGAGCACCGTAGGCCATAGGCATTCATCCTAACGACCCTGCACGACTTAGGCAGGGAGCGCCGAAGGCGTTCCCTGTGCTGGTGGATATGAGCACCGCAGGTGATCATCCCTACGACAGGCAGAACTACACATCAACACAAAACTCAATTACAGAATTCAGAATGCGAGACGCTTAGCAGTTTGAAAAAATTGGCCTAAAAAATTATGGCCCGTAACACTTGCAACAAAAAAAGCAAGACCTAAAAAAAAAAAAATACGACCCCCGACACTTCGAAAAAAGAAAAATACAAGGTACAAAAAATATGAAGTTAACCGCCGAACCGCGCACATACAAAAACAACAATAACACCACCAAAATTAAACAAACAAAAAAATCCCTCACAGCATGGTGGGGCAGCCACGACGTCTGGTCCATAATTTGCTGAGTTTACACACACGAAAATCGCCTAAGCGACAAAAAAAATGTCAGACGAAAAAAATTAAAACGAGGCTACATGACCAATAAACACACAAAAAAACGCAAGACACTTAAGACTTTTACTCAAGCCTGTACGAGTTATAAAATACACTATTAGGGAGAACGCAAAATGTTCCACACCCGCGTAACACATACACAATCGTCGCCATTTTACAACACTAACTTGCAACTAATAACATTACCATTACAAACTGCAGAATTACACATCTAAACAAATGCTTTGCGCTCGCGCACGCTGCCTGTTTATACTACATACATATATATATAAAAAAAAAAAGGTCCAGGTGACAGGATCGCAATAAACACCGAAGGCGTTCAGTGCGTGGCTCACAATGAGTGCCAAGGGTGCTCAGAGGAGCAAAAGTACACCAGGGGAGAGGCTCACAATGAGCGCGAAATGCGCTCAGTGCAGCCCTTTCAATAAGCGCAGAAGTGGCACAGATGGCGACAAAAACACCAACCGAGAGGCTCGTAATGAAAGCCAAAGGCTCTCATTGCTAGCCACGTGATGAGCACCAAAGATACTCAGACGACCAAAAGACTTACTTTGTGTGGCAAACAGCATGACGTGCCTTGGAATTTTATGACCGTCATTTTTTGATGGGCAATTCGCTAGTTTAACATAATGCAATAGCATTGTGGCTTCATGGTATGACTTTAGGATCGGGAGGGCAAGGCCTCCTTTATTAGGCTTCGTTGCAGTTATGGTGGATTTAATTCTCTGTGTTTTACCATTTAAGATACATATATCCAATAGTTTTTGAAACAGATCTATTAAGTATTTAGGGAGTTGAAAAGGTATGCATCTTAACAGGTAGTTGAACCTAGGAAAGAGTGTCATCTTAGTAGCAGCTATATGCCCAGCCAATGACAAATTCATGTTTCCAGGAAGATAAGATATCCCATAACTTCAAATATAACTTACGATAGTTAATTATTATTGTACGTTGAATATCCTTATGTATTAGATGTATTCCCAGATGTTTCTGATTATTGTCTTTCCAAGCATATTTATATTTTGCTTTTAATTCCATCTGTGCTTGACCTGATATAAATGATAATGCTTCTGTTTTCACAATGTTGAGCTTATAGTTAGAAATCCTGCCAAACCATTCTATGATATTGTGTAATTTTAAAAGAGTCTTAACTATATCTGTAATTGTCACCATGATATCTTCCACATATAGTGACATTTTTTTGTTAATGTTCTCCTACTATGATGCCTTTGATAGAGGACAACTTACGAATAGTAACTGCTAATGGTTCAATTAGTAAAGCAAAAATTACAGGCGAGAGGGGACAGCCCTGTCTCGTGACATTATATATGGTAAATTTGGTTGATTTGAAACCTGCTCCTGTAACAAAGGGTGATGGACACAAGCACAGTGCCTTAATAGTTCGAGATCCAAATTCTCCTAATCGACATTTTGCTATAGTTAGCTCCCTATACTCCCAGCCCACTCGGTCAAACACTTTTTCAGAGTCCAGAGACAAAAATATCGCTGGTATATAATTTAGTTTGGAAAAGGATAAAAGGTCTATGAGTCTTTGGGTATTATCTGAACCCTGTCTGCCAACTATAAAACCTGTTTGGTCCGTCAAGATTAATTTATGTATCACTTTATTCAGTCTATACGCTAGGATTTTTGCATAGATCTTAATATTGGTATTCATTAGCGAGATAGGCCTGTACTTTTTACAATCTACAGGATCCTGATCTGGTTTCAAGATTGTAATAATGTTGGCTTCTAATGTCGGTGGGAGCTTCTCCTTTCACTTTAATTTCGTTGAACATTCCTCTAAGATGTTCAACCAATACCCCACAACAGGATTTATAATAAATATCTGTAACCCCATCTGAGCCTGGAGAAGTAAAGATCTTAAATTCCACTATTGCTAAGGAAATTTCTTCATTTGTGAATTCCTCATTCAGCATTTGTAATTCGGATTCTGAAATCTGAGGGAGTTCTACCTGGTCCAAAAAGTTTTGGATCTCTAATGTTGTTGGTTCCTTCAAATTATATAATTTATAGTAACAGTCTTGAAAAACTCTAGCTATTTCTTCTGGCTATTTTATTCTTTGAATAGATTCCCTGAACATCTCTTATTAACTCTACTTTGTTGTTAATTAATTTCTTCTTAAGTTTGTTAGCTAACAATCTAGTCGGTTTATTATCATAGTAATATAACTTCTGTTTCCAGACCCAGACTGTTTTGTCAGCTGTTTGTTGAAGAATTCTTTTAATTTGTAATTGAATCTCTTTCATCTGGTCGGAGATATGTTTATTTGGACTAGTTTTCTTAGATTTCTCTAGGCCGTACAATTTTATATACAAGGATCTCAGTCGTAATCCTCTATCTATCTTTTTCTGGGCCTGCCATTTTATCATAATACCCCTAATGTAGGCCTTGTGTGAAATCCAGAGTAAAGTTTTAGAAGAAACCGATTCAACATTAAGGTCAAAGTAATTAGAAATTTAATTTCTCAATCTAATTTTATCACTTTCATCACATATAATAGTTGTCAAACTACGAAACGCCTTCACGCTTTGCGAGCTTGCAAGAATTTGCGGAAGGTGGAGGCTCCAATGAGCGAAGCGAGGGGCCGCATTTACGGAGGTGGATGCTCTATGGCGCCTCACAAGCAGTTACAAACAGCCACAGAAGCGGGACTTTGAAAAAAAACTATTATACGCAATTACTAAATACGAACTTACACAAAAAAAATACGAGCCGCGGGACTTAAAAAAATAAAATACGGACCTAGAAAAAAAAATTACGAACTAGCAAAAATACGAACTTAAAGGCCAAACCGTGCACAGCAGAAAACATGAAAAAAAAAATACAAAATATACCCAAAAATAAAATAAAATCATCACACACAGCAAGGGGGCACTCCAAGAACATCTGGAAGTGAGGTTTATTTAAGTACTATTTACAGAGTTTAGACACTCGAAAATCCCCAAAGCAAGAGAAAAAAATGTCAGCAGAAAAAATCGAACACGAGGCTACACAACCCCTAAAGCCGCAAAACACCGCCAAGCACATACGACTTTTCCAAAAACCTGTACGATGTACAAAATACACTATTAGCAAGGACGCAAAATCATCCACACCCGCTTACCACATACACAATTGCTGCCATTTTACAACACTAACTTACAGAATGCGGAAGAACACAGCTACAGAAACGGTTTCCCCTCACGCACGCAGCCTGTTTACACTACACACTGCAAAAATTGCTGACACTTACACCTCAGCTCAACAACAGTGCAAATCTACATTGTATGCTGCAGGAACATCAAAACAGATTGTTAGCTCTTCAGCACATTGCTTGCTGCCTATATTAATTCCAAATAGGTAAAGTATATTAATTTATCATTTAATTAATTAATTAATTAATTATCATGAAAACATACATATACAGAACAAAAAAACACACCACAGTATAGCAATAAATGACCAAGACCTTCACAGCGCGCCTCACAAAGAGTGCCAACGGTGCTCATAGGACAGAAACTACACCAGGGGAGAGGCTTGCAATAAGCGCCAAAAGGAGATCAGCGCGGTCCTTACAATGACCCTAAAAAGCGCCTCTGATAACAACAAATACGCCAACAGAGAGGCTCGCAATGAGCACCAACGTCGCTCATTGAGAGCCACGCGATGAGTGCCGAAGGTGCTCAGCGCAAGGCTCGCAATGAGCGCTGAAGGATCTTAGACGACTAAAACACTTAGGGCCTCAAGGACCGGCCGCAGGCTATTTGCCTATTCTATTCCCTTCCGGCCGGGGGCTCCGGCCGGCTTGCGGCCGGCGCCTTGTTATCCCTTGCGGCCGCACGCGCCGCAGGAAAGCCTTTGATCTTAAACGGCCACAAGAGTTTCGGCCGCAAGAAAACCCTGGTTGCTATTCTATTGCTCCGGGAACCCTCTCGGCAAGGCTAAAACCGTGCAGCAGCTTACTTGCACCAAAAAGGTCCCGCAAGCACACAATTAGGCACATAATAAAGCCATCCTGCACTCTTATGAGACGATAAAGTGATTGGGGGTGTTAGCATTCATAGCACAACATTCCCCTACACTTAAATTCGCAAATAATTTTTATTTTAATTCATGTCAAATATCCGTGGACAAAGTCCCGAGGGCTTGGAGCACCTCAGACCCGCCCAGGCTGCGGGACGGAAAATAAACCGTTAATGAAATATCGGATTTGGGCTGATGTGCAAGCTTGAGAGGGGGTTGCTAGTAATCCTCATGTCCCCCATTATGATCCCTAGCATTTACAGAGCTTTTCAGTGACATCTTGAATTTATATTTGCATTTAAAGCTTTCAGACCTTGCGGCCGGTTGCATGATATGCGGCCGGCGTAAGGGGGATATCCTTGCAGCGCCGTCTATTTGAATTGCAAGGTAAAGGTAGCTTAAGACGGCCGCAAGGAATCGCAGCTTTGCGGCCGTTTTACGGCCGATACTAGAATGAGGCCCTTACTGTCTGAGGCAAACAGCATTATCTGCCTTACAATTTTATTGCCCCCTCATTTTTGACCGGCAAGTCGCTAGCCTTCTAATAACTAGTATTTACATTTCCATGATCTAATACTCAAGCTTTTTTGGAGAAAAGTCTATTGTCAATGTAATCATAGCGTGATCTGATAGAACTATTTAATGTTCTATTTCAACATTTTGAACCCTACCCACAGAATTGCTGTCCAGCCGAAAATAATCTAACCTTGAATAGGTATGATGTCTATGCAAGAAAAATGAACAATCTTTTCCCCCTGGGTGAAACACCCTACAGACATTATACAACTCATATTTTAATACGATCTTATTGAATTGTTTAGAGGATCTAATAATTTGTGGGTCTGGAGGAGAATCATTAAGAGGTTTTTTGTCCATTTCTGGCACACCGGCTGGCCAATCAGTAAGCCAAATCCCTAAATAATAGGCTGCCCCTTGTTTACTAGAAAAACCTTGTACCTCAGATCAAATCAGATCTTTATTCTCATCCTGTTGATTATATTTAGGTGGGATGAGTGAGTTATCCCAGATAACAACATTGTAACCTAATAGGCTGCCCCTGCTTACTGGGAACCCCTGTACCTCTGATGAAATCAGATCTTTAATCTCATCCTGGTGATTATATTAACTTTAAACAATTGTTCCAACCACTCAGACTATCTTCTTATCTGCTTAAGGCTCTGTGAGGCCAAAACACTGTACATAATAGGCTGCTCCTGCTTACTAAGAAACCCTGTAAAAGGATTATCTATTAGACTGTTGGCTGATAAAATAGCCCACAGAATAGCTAACATGTTTAGCAGAGCATAAACCAAGATATATACAGTTTAACAGTGTAATCATATTTTAATCATAAGCAATAAAAATACATAACTTTAACCATAAAGAGGATAACTTATTCCCAGTAAGGGCCCAAGCCCTAGTCCAAAACAGTCCAGTCAGGCCCTGGGCATGACATTAATCCAATATCTACCTTCTTCATCTGATTAAAAAAAATCCTCTTCCAGCTTTAAATTTTTATTAAAGTTTAGAGAAACTCTTCAAGCTTTCTTCTCAAAATATGACTTTTATTTAATTGTTAATGTTGAATCATAATAATTTTTGATTTTACCCTCCTCCCAGTGGGTTTCCTGCAAGCACAAGATATCTAACTTTTCCTTCCGGAGATACAACATCATCATATACCATTTAGACGCAGAATTTAAACCGTGAACATTATGACTGATTATTTTTAGCATTATAATTGCCTAATCGGTATTTTGCCTCTCGGAACCAGCCTGCACGCCCCGACCAAATTTGGAAGGCCAACCATACATTTATATGTATGTTAAAATAACAAATACACTGTGCTTGCTTCCCATATCTCGGAAGAGACCCAAGTCCCCATCAAATCATTGACATACCCACCAGGTTCTGGGTAGTCTTTGCTGGGCTGGGACTTACAGAGCCTCCCATGAAAGCAAGCCACACACATAAACACCACAATAACATAACATATCTTACATCAAAAAACATCTTATGGGGAGTATCATCACAAATAAACCTACCAACTCTTCCCTCCCACGGTGGGAGAGTGCTATCTGAATATAGTGACGTCAAATACATTTAGATTTGATAGCCAACTAATAGCCACCCACCTCAAGGAACAACTTGTACCTCAGTTGTTTTATTCTCTATTCTTCTTTATCTTAATTTTATAAATCAAACCTGTGCATTCCTATATATCTATGATTATTGTGCAAATTTATAACTCTATTTATTTTGAATTTATTTTGAAATTCACATTTAATCCTCTTACTTTAATAGGTTTAATACGCCCATCAAATAACTGTGAGTCATTATAATATGATATTAACATCTCTTTGTGAATAAGTTATCTAAACGCTATACTTTAACAACCAAACCTTATATATCAGTGTTATATCTCAAATTGTCTATTCTCTAATTCTACATGTGTAGTGAAAATTATTAAGTTATAAAGTCCAGGCCAGGTTCGAGTTTACCCTCCTTTCATTTGTCCAAGTTAAATTTCAATTAGCTTATTTTACCTTATCCCCTTTACTTCCCCCAAACCGCAATCTGCCAAAGTATGCTTTACGCATCTCTCCCAGTTATTTCCTGCCATGACCAGTCAGGATAACCCCAGCCAAGCCGGAGAAAATCTATCTATCTTTGTTCACCCTGTCTTTATCTGGTAATGTCAGATTAAGGTCCAAAAGTAATTTGTAACCCCTTAGCAGTATTTTTAATGACATATCTTTGGTCCTTTTGATAAAAGATGATACTTGGCAGGAAGCCCCAATTTTCGAAGGGATATTATTATTTCTTACATCTAGACAGATCATCTAATTTGACTTTTAAATCCTGTAATTCTCTCTTAGTCTGACTGACTTCCTTTCTAAGATTCTCAATATCTTTAGATTTTGTATCTTGAGTTGATTCTAACTTTACTACTCTCTCCCCAAGAGAATTAAACTGTTTAGAATTGTTAGATATTTCCTTTGTAAGTTCTGTTATAATTGAGCATTTCAAATCATTTAATAATGATTTCAAAATAGTAATAGTTAACTTATCTTCTTCCTCTTGAAGGCTCTCTGTCCATTCCTCAACAAGTGGATCGGGTATTAGTTCTAGATGTGCAATAGTTGAATCTAACTGTGATAATGAAGAGGGATCTAGTTGTGATTTATCCCTGGGGTTCGATTTCTCTACCTGGGGAAAATAAGCTACTCCCTTTTATATTGCCTTGTTTTTAAGTATCCTTCATTTTCCCTTTTGTGGGGTGATTATCCTTATTCTTCATTTTGGTTATTTAACAGTTATCTATATAAAGAATTGTAAAAGAATAGCTACTTCAAGGATCCCATCTAATAAGCTATTTACATTAAATAGTATGGTTCAAACTGTTCTTTAGTAAAATGATCTTAACAACTGTCTTCCAAAAGCTCTTAATTACTTCTATCTTGTATATTAGAGAAAAATTGCTAATTAGGACATCTTTCACCTCTTCAGGAGAGTAAGGGAGAGTGATCAATTAATTAAGCTAAGTAGTAATTATTAACCCCATTCCATCAACAGACCTATTCCTGGCAGAATATTATTTAAAATCAGAAACAACCTTATCCTTATATCAATTTCAGGTAGTTGATATAAGCTGTGTTAAAGTATTGAGATAATTAATATATCCAGGTTTCCAGCCTAGTATATAAACACACTTTATTGAAGAATATTCATAGTCCACATCACCAGTCTTTAAGGATATTTTGTTTTTGTTTTATAGTTTTTATTTACGAATTTTAAAATACAACAAACATTGTTAATTTCATAAGCACAAATCATCGCTTTACATCAAGGGTATTGTCAGAATAGTGCAAAGTTGTACATTGTAATATTTCCTTAAACACAGTTTGCTACATCAATTATAGTGCAGTGTTATTACATGTTTCGTCTGTGTTAACTGTCTAAATACGTGTCCAATATCTATGAAATAAATTGCATTTTTGTGCTTTAAATATATTGAATACAAAGAACAATACAGAAAGGACAAACATATAACACATGGACACAAGGGGAAGCTCCAAACAGGGCATAATATCAGAACTGGTATTTTGTGTGCTCAGACTAGTTACTACCAGCTTCTTTATTCAATATTTATCTTTGTATAAATAGCTTATTTTGTGTCTTTTCCAGAAGAATTTTCCCATATTTTCCATTTCATTAATGTCTTCTTTGATAATCCTATGGCTATTGCTTCTGTTTCTAGCTGATGATTTTTATTTTTGAGAGTTTAATTTAGTTCTAGGTAGGTACTTGTAGTTGTTTCCATTTTCTTGCTATCAGTAATTCTACCATTGAAATTATTTGCAAAATGAGTGCTCTCTTTTCTATTGCTATTGTTTTCGGTATAATATGGAGTAATGCGATTTCCGGGTATGGAGGACATGGATTTTAATTATTTTAGATATCTTTTCAAAGCCTATTTTCCAAAGGTTTTGGATTTGTGGGCATTCCCACCACAAATGAAAGAAGTTTCTTTTATCCCACACATACACCATCACTCATAGTTTTTTTTATAATTGAGAATTTAGACATATTGACCAGAGAAAGATACCATCTATTTAGGACTTTACAGCATACTTCCCTCGTAGGAGAGTGTTTTATATAGTTGTCTGTAAATTCCAGTGCTTTGGACCATTTTTCATATGTCCATGTCTTACCTATGTCTTTTTCCCATGTATACATATTACTTGTTTTATCCCATTCATTCTTATCTTTGAGACTCTGAAAGCAATTAGATATAATTTTATTTAATTTTTTTTAAAGTACGGTACATAGTTTTTCAAAAGCATAATTTTCTCTCTGTATAAAGAGTAAATTATAATAATCTAACCAGAAATGGGAGGGTATACTGAATTCTTCTTGTTAAATTTAAAAAGATTTCAATACATTTTCTGTATATAAAATCTGAGATATAATGAATACCCCACTTAACCCATGAATGTATATTTAGGAGATTTCGTTTCTCTGCTAATGTAGGTATTGGAGTTGAGGGACTAGGAAATTTCACTATTTCCAACTTTTTGTTTAATTTAATTCAGAATTTCCAAAGTTTTTCTATTAAAACAGCTCCTTTTATATCTTCTCCTTATCGTATTTATCATACCATAATAGATCTTTTATACTGCTATTAACTTTATTTTGATTTTCTATTTGCATCCATCCTGTGCTAATATCCAAGATATTCCATTCTATCATGTGTGATAGCATGGCAGCATTTTGATAAATTTTAATATCTGGGAATGATAATCTGCCCTTATTAAAACTCCTGGGGCCTCATTCTATTAGCGGCCGCAGCCGTTGCGGGGCCGCAAGGACCGGCCGCAAGCTATTCTGATATTCTATTCCCCTCCGGCAGGCTTGCGGCTGGTGCCTTGCTATCTCTTGCGGCCGCTCGCGCCGGAGGAAATCCTTTGATCTTAAACGTCCGCAAGGAAATCGTCCGTAAGAAATTCCTATTTGCAATTCAATTGCTCCGGGAACCCTCTCTGCAAGGCTAAAAGTGAGCCGCAGCTTACTTGCAGGAAAGAGGTCCCGCTAGCACAAATTAAGCACATAAAATAGCCCAAATAAAGCCATCCTGCACTTTGCAGAGTCTATAAAGTGATATTCGGTGTTAGCAAAAATAGCACATAATTACACTATACTCAAATCCGTAAAATATATATTTTTTAATATACGTAAAATATACATGTAAAAAGTCCAGAGTGCTTGGAGCACCTCAGACCCGCCCACGCCGCAGCCGGAAAATAAACAGTTAATTTGAACTCGGGTTTGGGCTGCTGTGCAAGCTTGAGAGGGGGTTACTTTTAATCCTCATGTCCCCCAATATGATCCCTAGCATTTACAGAGATGTACAGCGCAGGCTTGAATTTATTTTTGCGTTTTTATATTTCAGAGCTTACGGCCGGTTCCAAGATATGCGGCCGGCCGTAAGGGGAGATCCTTGCGGGGCCGTATAATAGAATCGCGAGTTACATAGTTACATAGTAATTAAGGTTGAAAAAAGACTTTCAGTCCATCAAGTTCAACCTGTTAAGATCTCCTCTGATCTGCAATATGCGGATTAGTTATTAATTAAATTATTGATTAAATAATTATTAATAGTATAGTATTGGAGAATGAATAAAGAGTTAGTCCATCAAGTTCAACCTTTTTAGGTTGATCTTTTTAATTTGGACTATTTATTATTATTGTTAATTGTTAATTATTGTTAATTGATCCAGAGGAAGGCAAACATAAAAAAAAACCCATTGAAACTTTGCCAATTGTCTCATAAGGGGGAAAAAAAAGCAAAATTCCTTCCTGACCCCAGAAACTGGCGATCAAATTTCTCCCTGGATCAATATTCCTTCGCTAGTTATCTAGGATAGCCTTGAATGCCCTCTTTATTCAGAAATATATCTAACCCCTTTTTGAAGTTGTCTATCGAATTCGCTGTCACCACCTCCTTTGGTAGAGAATTCCACAGTTTAACCACCCTAACTGTGAAGAACCCTTTTCTTTGTTTAAGGTGAAATCTTTTTTCCTCTAACCTCAACGGATGTCCTCTTGTCAGTTGAAAATCTCTTGCTACAAAAAGCTCACTTGACAAAGCCTTATATGGACCCTGATGTATTTAAATAACGTAATCATATCTCCTCTTAGACGCCTTTTTTCTAGCGAAAATAAGTTTAATTTTGCTAGTCTTTCTTCATAACTTAGCCCCTCCATTCCCCTTATTAGTTTTGTAGCCCTTCTCTGTACTTTTTCCAGCTCTAAGATGTCTTTTTTGTGAGGTGGTGCCCAAAATTGTACTCCATATTCCAAATGAGGGCGTACTAGAGATTTGTATAGTGGCAGAATTATATCTTCTTCCCTGGCTTCTATACCCTTCCTAATACATGCTAATATTTTATTTGCCTTTGCAGCCGCTGCTTGGCTTTGAGCGCTGTTACCTAGGTGGTTGTCCACTAGTACTCCCAAATCCCTTTCAATATCTGATACCCCTAGATTTGCTCCATTAAGATTATAGATTGCTTGGCTATTTTTCCTTCCCAAATGCATAACCTTACATTTATTTGTATTAAATCTCATCTGCCATTTAGCCGCCCATTTCTCTAATTTATGCAAATCCTTTTGTAGGGAAAGTACATCATTATCTGATTTTATTACCTTGCACAACTTAGTGTCATCAGCAAAAATGGAGACACTACATTCGAGTCCTACTTCAATGTCATTAATAAATATGTTAAAAAGGAGAGGACCCAATACTGAGCCCTGAGGAACCCCACTTATCACATTAGACCAATCGGAGTATGTTCCATTTACAACAACCCTTTGCTTCCTGTCTTTTAGCCAGCTCTCGATCCATGAGCAGATATTTACTGCAATTCCTGTATCCCTTAGTTTGCTCACTAGTCTTCCATGTGGCACTGTATCAAATGCCTTTGAAAAATCTAAAAAGACTACATCCACTGAGTTGCCCTGATCCAAGTTCCTACTAACCTCCTCATAAAAACTAATTAGATTGGTCTGACACGACCTTTCCTTCATAAATCCATGTTGACTGCTACCTATGATCCTGTTCAAATAGACATATTCTTGTATTCTGTCCCTTATTAACCCTTCTAAAAGCTTCCCAACTACAGAAGTGAGGCTCACTGGTCTATAATTCCCCGGATTTGCTCTAGATCCCTTCTTAAATATAGGTATCACCTCTGCTTTTCTCCAGTCATCTGGTAGAGACCCTGTAGTGAGCGAGTCTTTAAAGATTAGATATAATGGTTTGGCTATTACAGAACCCAGCTCCCCCAGTACCCTTGGATGTATTCCATCAGGACCTGGGGCTTTATTAACATTTATTTTCTCCAACCTCTTTTGTATTTCTTCCTGCGTTAACCAATTATTTAGTGAAGGTAGTGTAGCCCCATTATGTTGCAGTGTCCCAACCACTGGTACCTCCCTTGTGTAAACCGAAGAAAAGAACCTATTTAGCTCATCTGCCTTTTCCTGGTCACTAATTATCAGATGGCCTGTGTCACATTGTAATGGTCCTATCGATTCCTTCCTGGCCTTCTTCCCAGTAATATATTTATAAAATATTTTAGGGTTAGTCTTACATTCCTTTGCTACTGACTTCTCATGTTCTATTTTAGCCAGTCTAATAGCCCTTTTGCAAGCCTTGTTGATTTCCTTATAGTCACATAAAGATGCCTCTGTTCCCTCCTTCTTGTATAATTTAAATGCATACTTCTTTTTCCTCATCATGATCTTTAAGTCATTGTTAAGCCACATGGGATGTGATTTACTCCTATTTATTTTATTTCCACATGGTACATGCTGATGAGTATGTTTATTTAGTAAGGATTTGAATGTTGTCCATTTATTTTCAGTATTCTTCCCTGTAAGTTCTTTGTCCCAGTCTATATGTTGTATTGCTGCCCGTAGCCCATTAAAGTTAGCCCTTTTAAAATTTAGAGTTTTTGTTGGCCCCTTACAACTCTGTTTTTTGTATTCAATCTCAAATGAGACTGTGTTGTGATCACTGTTCCCCAAGGGTTCCCCTATTTTTACATTTGATATTATATCAATATTACTTGTGATGACTAAATCCAAGATGGCCCCATTTCTAGTAGGTTCTTGTATTACCTGGGCTAGATAATGATCCCTGAGTGTACTCAAGAACCTGCTCCCCTTAGCTGAGCTGCTGGTCTCGTTTATCCAGTTTATATCAGGGTAATTAAAGTCTCCCATTATTAGAACTTGCCCATGCTTAGCTGCATTTCCAATCTGTAACAATAATTGTATTTCCTCACTTTCAGCTATATTTGGGGGTTTATAGCATACTCCCACCAATATGCATTTAGAATTAGCTCCTCCACTATTTAGCTCAACCCACAAGGATTCAATGATGCCGTTAGTGCCAGCATAAATATCTTCTCTAACTATAGGCTTAAATTCAGGCTTAACATAAAGACAGATCCCTCCTCCTCTTTTACCATTGCCCCTATCTTTCCTAAATAGGTTATAACCATCCAGATTAACAGTCCAGTCATGAGATTCATCCCACCATGTTTCCGTAATGCCTATTAAGCCCCATTTTTCTTGTACTGCTAATATTTCTAGCTCATCCATTTTCCCAGGCAAACTTCTTGCGTTTGCAATCATACACTTTATGTTGCTATGGCTCTGCTGATGTGAAGTGCTTGCCACTGTATTTGAGGCCCCTATTAATATCTCCCTACTTTCTATTGTAACCCTCCCCCCTTCTCCTCCCCCATGGGTAAATAATTCATCCCTTTCCCTCTCTACCCTATTTACCCCAATACTTCTATATAGTCCCTCCCCCCCCACCTACAAGTTTAAAAACTCCCCCAGCCGTTCTACCATCCTATTCCCTAGCACAAAAGCGCCCTCATCATTAAGGTGCAATCCATCCCTGCTATAGAGATTGTACCCAAGTGAGAAGTCAGCCCAGTGCTCTAAAAACCCAAAACCCTCTGCACTGCACCACTTTTTTAGCCACGCATTAACCTCCCTAAGCTCCTTCTGCCTCCCTGGGCTAGCACGTGGCACTGGTAGTATCTCAGAAAATACTACCTTGGAGGTCCTTGCTTTAAGCTTATTCCCTAATTCTCTAAAATCATTCTTTAGGACGCTCCATCTTCCACTAACTTTGTCATTGGTACCAATGTGTACCAAGACCGCCGGTTCATTACCAGCCCCTCCCAATAATTTATCCACCCGATCCACAACATGCCGAACCCCGAGCACCCGGGAGACAGCAAACTGTTCGATTGCTGGGATCTGGGTGACAAATTACCCTGTCTACCTTCCTAATAATAGAGTCCCCTACCACCAAAACATGTCTGTTGCTCTGCCTATTCTGCCCTCCCTCTTCTCCAGTAGAGCTGTTCGCCCGGCTGTTAGAGGGAACAGCTCTATCTGGCATTGCCATTCCTGAATGGACATCGCCAACAGTTTCACTCAATCTGGCAAATCTGTTGGTGTTTGACAACTCAGAACTGGCCTGCCTCCTCCTGTTCCCCCTGCTTCCCCTTGTAACTGTAACCCAGCTACCTCCCTGGCCATCCTCCCTAGCCCCAGCTCCTCCCTCCATACTAGGCCCAGCTAAACTGTGCTCCGTGAGCACCAATTCCCTTTCCAGTGGAGCAATATCACTAAGTGCTGCAATTCTCCTCTCCAGATCTTCAATTTGAGCTTCCAAAGAGGCAACATGCTCACACCTGTCACAGAGGTATGGACCCTGGATCATATGTTCCAGTAGTGCATACATTTGACAGGATGTACACTGAATAAGGTTGCCACTGGACTGACTCATAATTATTATTATTGTCTACAAAATTTCAGTGGGAAAAATAAAGAATATAATATAATATATTTATATAAAGTTTTCCTCCTTTGCACTATAAATCTGCCCTCCCTTTTCTTTGAAGGCCCTCCTTTTATTTAAACTCCTAGGCTTTTACTAGAATTGCACTTGATACTGAAAATGTTCGCAAGCTCACAAGTTCCCCTTCTCCGGTTTCTATTAACTTCTGCCTTCTCGCCTGGGCACAATTAGTGCACTCTGCAATTTATCAGCCTTTACTTGTAAGGTAAATCCACTTGTAAACAGGCCCCAAACCAGCTCACAAACCTTTTATACAAGTTTAACAGTCAAGCCACACCCCTCTCACCTGGGCACAATTAGTGCACTCTGCAGTTTATTAGCCTTTACTTTTTAAGGTAAATCCACTTGTAAACAGGTAAATCCACTTGAACCCCCGCAAGGAATCGCAGCCTTACGGCCGATATATATAATAATTTGGTCTATATTATTATTAAATTCAATTCCTAAATGTGTTAAGTTGTTTTTTTTCCAATTGAAAAGAAATTTCTTTTTTATTTCTTGCACTTCCTGACTTTGGAAGTTGTTTAGCATTATGTCTGTTTTTGTCATGTTTAACTTGTAGTATTAGACAGCACTATATTTCTCTATTATGCTTTGTAAATTAGTTAGTGATTTTATTGGATCAGTCAAAGTCATTATAACATCATCGGTGAAGAGGATAATTTTATGTTCCTTTTCCCCTATTTTGATTGCTTTAATATCTCCAATGGACCTTATCAAAGCCGCTAATGGCTTGATAATCAAGGAAAATATTAATGTAGACAGGGGGCAACCCTGCCTAGTTCCGTTTGATATATTGAATCTAATTTATATCCAAGGCCGACGACAGGCGCGGATGGGAGGTCATATAGAGCCGCTATTGATTTGGTGGCAAAATCACCTAGCCCATATTTTAGCAGCGTTAGCTCCATGAACTCCCATCCGACTTTGTTGAAGGCCTTTTCGTCATCGATCCCATTGGGACCATTGGGATCTTATTATTTTTTGTGTATCCCAAAATGTCAATTCATTTCCTTGTGTTGTGGTTCCCCTGTCTACCTACTACAAAGCCTGTTTGCTCTACAGCAACCAATTTATTTATTACTGAATTTTATATTTGAGCCAGAATTTTAGCATAAAGCTTTATATCAGTATTTAGAAGGGATATAGGGCGAAAGTTTTTATAATCACGCAGGTCTTTATCATGTTTAGGGATATTTACAATTAATACCTCCAACATTTCACGTGGGGTTTTCCACTTTTGTTTGATTTTGTTGTAAACGTTGCTCAAATGTTTTGAAAGTATAAATTGAACATTTTTGTAATAAAAATTGTTAAAGCCATCTGAGCCAGGAGCATTATGAATTTTCAATTTAGATATAGCTAATGTAATTTCTTCTACTGTTATTTCTTGGTTTAAGATGTTCATTTCAGTTGGTGATAATTCAGGCAGTTTGATTTGATCTACAAAGTCTAACTTTACTAATTTCTTGAGTTGATGGTTTAATAAAGTTTTTATCTTTTTCCAAATTATAAAGAGTACTATAATAATTTGCAAAAACCTCTCCTATGTCTTTTGGTTTTGATCAAATATTTCCGTGTTTATCTTTAATTAAGTTGATTCGATTCGACAGGGTTTTTTTTCTTAGTTTATTTGCTAACATTTTACCAATTTTATTTCTTTGCAAGTGAATTTTTTTTGTAGCATGCAGATTGATTTGTTTGCTTTCTCCTGTTGAATCTTTTTAATTTGGTTTTATAGACCTTCAATTTTAACAATATTTTCTTTTGTCAGGAATTTTTTGTTAAGCCTTTCAATTATGCTCAGTTCAATATATAGGTCTCTTAGATTCTTACTCCTATTTTTAATTTTTTTTGTAGTGCTTGAAGTTTAATAATAATACTTCTAATGTATGCCTTATGACTATTCCACAATGTGGATTTTGAGGCTACATAGTTTTCATTTATTTAAAAGAATTTAATTAATTCGTTCATTATGATTTTCTTGTTATGAGGGTTATTTAGTAATACAGCATCTAACTTCCAAATTTTATTGTGGCTGTTGATTTGTCCGGTTTTGAGACTCATTTTACCATTCCGTGGTCCGCCTGTAGGTCCAATTTCTATTTTGCTTATTTTTTCTAAGTGTTTTAAGTCTACCAAGAAGATGTCCAACCTAGAATATGATTGATGCCTGTGGGAATAATGTGTATAATTTCTATCAGCAGGGTGGTGTACCCTCCAGGCATCAAAAAGATTCATCCCTGGAATCTTCTCCTGGAAGAGTTTAGAAGTTCTTCTTGCTTGATGGTATGATTTAGAAATTTTGCTTGATTTCTTATCGAAATGTTAATCTGGGCATATATTAGTCGCCACATATTACTATTTTTTCATTAGAGTATTTTTTAAAATTGTTTAAAAGTTTTATTTAGGAAATTATTTTGTGTTTAATTAGGGGCATATAAATCAACAATTGTACATTTTTCATCATTAATGTTGCCCGTCCATATTACCAATCTACCTCCCTGGTCTATATGGGTAAATTCCTCCTCTATTTTTAAGCTTTTATGAAAAAAACTTGAAGTTCCCTTTGATTTCTTATGTTGAATTATATGCTGGGAGGTACATAGTATTAATGTAATTAGGAAGCTTTCCAGTTTGCCTGTGTGTTTCTTGTATGCACAGGACGTCAGACTTTTCCTCAAGAAAACACTGGAATGCTACTTTACGTTTAGCTGGATGACGTTTAGCTGGATGAAGTCCTTGCACATTTTGTGAGATAAATTTAAGCATCCAATTTACTATGATGGAAATTTCAACAAAAATCCAATCCTCTTCAGCTCTCCATAAAGCTCACCCTGCGTCCATAACATATACAACACATAATATAAAAAATTTGATTTTACTATATCTTGTTGTTTTCCCTCAATATGAGGATTATTACCTCCCAACTCCGGTGCCCCAGCCTGTTGGCACAACCAACTTGGCTATGGAGCCCTAAAAGGGGTGGCATCAACCACAATAGTGTTGAACGCCTAGGCGCCAAATAGATGTTATACCCAGTTTTTATGGTGTGTAATATTCTACATTAATCTTTCCTCCCTTTATTTTGTAAATCATGTTTAGACACAGCATTACATTTCACCTTACATCTTTAAGACATATCAGTTAGTTCTTAACTTTTCCCAGTGGGAGAGACGTTATATAAGATTTCATTTGCTATGAATAGAGCAAGTGATAATCTTTATGGTGCCGTCAATCGTGCAAGGGGACTCCCTGTTCATCCCCTCTCCCCATTTCCCAACGCTCTCCCCTCTCTTTACCAGGAGGGAAAGAGCATTAAGAGGGCGGGGTAAAGGGGAGGCAAAGGGCTGTATATACAAATCCATGGTTTCGTAGTACCATTGCCTTACTATGATAAATCAAGTATGAACTCACATCTGAAAATAATCCCAAAACCTCTCTTGTGCATTATTACTGTGTTTGGTCAATTTGTATTACTTTTATTTTAAAATTATATATATAACTTCTTATTTAAAATGTAGTAAAAAAAATTGTGTTTTACCCCTTTTTAATTTTCTTTTCTTTTATAGAAAGTATCTTTATCCGTGAATAGCATTGAATTCCATTGTATTTATTACCAATAGGAGCTTAAAGTTTATATCAATTATACAATTTCTCTGTTTATATGTTGTTCTCATCATGTAGCAGCGACTAAATGGATTTGTGCATTTCTCCTTTACTTTAGGAGTTTTGATTTCACATATCTTTAATGGAATACAATATTACTCAAAATTTTATTTTAAATTTGTGCTTTTATTCAATTGCAAAATTCTGTAATTAGTGAATACAGTAAATGGGTATTTTTAAGATACTGTCGCATGTACAAGTGTGTACCCTCCCTCTCTCCCTCTCACCCCCCTCCCATCATCCCGGAGGGAAGCGCGCAAGGAGGGAGGGGAGAGGAGGAAGAGGGGGCTGTTTTATCATATCCAATAACCTCTATAAAAATATAATTTGATTCTACCATTAAAGATAACCAAAACAACATGTTAAGTGCATATTCTGTGAATTTAAATCAATTACCCCCAGTGAAACATAACTCTTTTACTTAAAAGTAATATGTGTAGCCTCTGGTCTCAAGTTTAATTATAATTTGGTGCTTTAATTCTTATCTCTTTAAAAAATGTGTCATTTTCAGTGATCAATCCACAGTATAAATTGTGCAGTAGCACACTGGCTAGTTATCCTTCTTCTAAGAAACACACATGCATTATATCAAGCACCATATTATATTTATACCTCTGCATTTCCTCATCAGTTGCTCCCATCTTATTAACCATCCCTTATCAGGGGAATCTGACATTTCTCGAGAAGGATGATGCCCTCTTGAGGGGAGTTAACTACATGTTTTACTTTAGAAAATGAAATTACTAGTTTAGTTGGGAATCCCCATTTGTATTCAATTTTATTGTGTCTTAATGTGTCTTAATGAAAGGTCTGAGAACAGCCTAATATTCTCATAGGGGGTGTTGAAAGATTTTTTTTCAAAATAAACTGTCATCAGTAATTCCTTATCTTTATAGTTTCCAAATCTTATAATCACACCTCTAGAGGGATTGCCTTTTTCCATTTTTTGATAACGGGAGACTGGGAAGTCTGTCAGTTATGATTTATTTTTGTAATCCTGATTTAATCTCTTTATCTATAAACGATAGTATAAATTCTGACAATTCTGTTGATAATATGCTTTCTGGCATCCCTCTTATTTTTACGTTTTTCCGCCTAGAATAATTTTCTAGTCTTTCACATTTTATCGTTAAAGATTTAATTTCCGGTTTTAATATATTTATTTCAGATAATGTGTTTTGTTGTTCTTTGACTATATTAATCTGAGCTTTCTCAATTTCTATTTTTTGGATATTCAAAGAATTGATAGCTATTGAGTTTTTATAAATTCCTGAGACATTTCTGCCTTTATTGCCTTTATTGACAGCTGAAAGTTCCAGCTGGTCTACAGTGGAATCTAATTGGGAAATTATAGATGTATTTACTAACATCTTTTCTATGTTAGTACTTTTCTCCAAAGGGGAAAAAAAACTGTTTGGAGATTTTATAAAAAAAAATTCTCCTTACTTTTACTTTTAGCTGTTTGATTTTTGCTCTTTTTATTTGTAGCTATTATATATGTAGATTACTTTTTCCTATGTTAGCATATGTACCCCTTGTTATCCAACACCGTAGTCAACAAATTGTCAGTATCACAAAGTAAAGATACAAATTCCATATCTCAGTATTTCCACATTAATATACATATAATCAACACATATATTAAGTTAAATGTTAATTATTGTTATGTCATTCTTTATAAGAAAAAACTGAATAATAGAGTCCCAGTTACAGCTACCGCAGTAAACTTCTATTAAGAATTGCAGGTAAGTTGGTTCATGCTTCCTCAATCAGTTGTAGTAAGAGATGGCGAGAGGAAGGTAATTTATATACAAAAAACCTTTGAACTCTCAACATTTACCCAGAAATGTCTATCCTGAGTCTTGGAAATAAAGAAAGTTCTTTCTCTTGACTAGAGTTTATCCAGAATGCTAATGCCTCAGTTTACCTTGGAGATCGTGTAAATCCTATTTAGAGATCCCAGGCTGTCTGTACACAAAACTCTTTCAAGCCAGGCAGAGGCTCTGTACTCACTGGTGTGATGGTTTCTGCTGTTTACTCCATCTCTCTCTCTGCTTCCCACATTTAATTCAGCCTTCTGGAGAAAAAGGGTCTGTATCAGACCCAAAGGATCTGGATTATCTTTAGTGGTTCACCATTGCTCTCCATCTGCCTTTCTCCTGTCTATTCAGCCTTCCCTGAAGGTGTCTGCATAGCTTGTGGGGGGTTAGGATGGTTTTACTCACTCATGCTTCTTGATCTCTCCAAGTGCCTGCTCCTGCCTTTATTAGCCTTCTATGAAGGTATCTTGCCTTGGAGCTTCTGCAGTCAGCTTGTCAGCAATGTTAGGCTTATCACCTTGGCAACTTTCCAGAGCATTGTGCTAGCATTGCCTATCTACTATCTCAGCAAGTGGGATGGGGCCAGTTCTGGAGCTGGATTGTCGGAAAACTCTTTTTGCTCCTCAGTCCTTCCATGATAGCCACTAGGCGGTTGCAGTGCTCAGGGCGCAATGCAGTAGCTTCACAGCCACGCTCTGCTCACAAGGTGCCAATTATGTCCGTCTCTCTGTACAGCGGTGCGGATCCACCTCTACTGCTGGGGTTGTCAGCATCTCCAGCATATCGCTTTGGGCACGCCTCTCATGTCTTTATGCTTATATAGCCTCTGCAAATATCATCTAGTAGCAGAGAAGTGTTGGAGCTAGGGAGCTTCTGGGTGTTTGGCGCCATTACTACTAACCTCTAACTGGGCGAGGCTCATCCCCCGACAATGGTGTCTTTAAGGATTTTATCCATTCCTAAATGGTATATGCATAATCCATAGCTCCCATCTTAATTAAATTTTTCGTCTCCTTTATGGTACGGACAATGAGCAAAGAGTCAGAGTCTTTTTCAAATGGTACCAGCTATCCCCTGCCTGTAACTTCAGGTATGCCTGCTCTTAGGATGAATCCAAGGCCAATTCACAGTCAGTCTATTGTTTTTGTCTACTTGGGACTCTTGCTTGCCCTCCAGTGTAGCTTAAGAAACAAAGCTCTTGAGGCAGGTCTTACTGCGTTATTTAAAAAAAACACCCATCATATTCTTCTGGTATCCAGAAGCCTCTGGTGCTTACTCTGACCAGTTTACACTTTTGAGCATACAGCGCCACTCAGATTAAAGTACATGCTCTCTCTCTCTGCAGGTTACTAGTCTGGGTAAAGATCTGATTTTATACTGGACTTAAAAAGTGAAAACTCTGTTATCCAGCTTACCCACAGCCTCCCGTACCATCTCTTCTGAAGTAGTGCATTTCAGTTGGCACCATCTACAGACTCACTGCAGACTTGGGCTTGTGTATAATCCTGGCTATCCTCGGTTTACTCAGGACCACAAATCCTGTGAGCCTCCCTCTATCGGCTTTACCAGTTTGGGCTGGTGCTAACTCCGGTCATGCTGGGAGGCCTATATCAGATTGTGTTTTTCTTACTCCAGCGGGAAATCATTTGAGGAGGCCAGAACACTATACTCACAATTTCCTGGGTGTGGCTTCATCCTCTCCATCCCAAATAATATTGATATAGTATCAAAAGTTGAAATTAAAAAACAAAACTGTAAGGGAAGCTTTTAACTGTCTAAGGTCAGCAATACGAAGTATAGACTGGGACAAAGAACTGACAGGTAAAAATACTGAACATAAATGGACAAGTTTCAAATCCTTACTAAATATGCATACTTATCACCATATCCCATGTAAATAAAAGTAAAAGGAGTAAATTACATCCCATGTGGCTTAACAATGATTTAAAGATCAAGATGCAGAGTGAAAAACAGGCATTTAAATTATACAAACAAGAGGGGACAGAGACTGCTTTATGTGAGTACAAGGAAATCAACAAGGCATGCAAAACGGCTATTAAACTGGCTAAAATAGAAAAAAAAATTAGTTGCAAAGTAGATTAAGATGAACCCTAAAATTTTTTTTATATATATTAATAGGAAAGTTATTTTCTCCAGTATACACAAGGGAGGTACCAGTGGTTGGGACACTGCTACATAATGGGCTACTTTACCTTAATCAAATAATTGGTTAACACAGGAAAAATCCAAAAGAGGTTGGAAAAAGTAAATGTTAATAAAGCACCAGGTCCTGATGAAATACATCCAAGGATACTTAGGAAACTGGGTTCTGACCAGACCATTATATCTAATTTTTCAAGATTCACTTAACACAGGGTCACTACCAGATGACTAGAGAAAAGCTGATATGATACCTATATTTAAGAAGGGAACAAGAGCAAATCTAGGGAATTATAGACCTATGAGCCTCACTTCTGTAGTGGGAGAGCTTTCAATAAGGGATAGTATACAAGAACATGTCTGTTTGAACAAGATTATAAGTAGGAGTCAACAAAGATTTATAAAGGATAGGTAATGTAAAAAAAAACTAATTAGTTTCTATGAGGAGGTTAGTAGGACCTTGGATCAAGGCAGCTTAGTGTATATATTCTTTTTGGATTTTGCAAAGGCTTTTGATATTGTGCCACATATCTGCTCATGGATTGAGAGCTGGCTAAAAGATAGGAAGTAAATAGTTGTTGTAAATGGAACATACTCAGATTGGACTAATGTGGTAAGTGGGGTTCCTCAGGTTTCATTTGTCGGTCCTCTCCTTTTTAACATATTTAATAATGACTTAGAAGAAGGAGTTACAAGTATTGTCTCAATTTCTGCTGATGACACAAAGTTGTGCAAGGTAATTAAATCAGAAAAAAATTATGTACTTTCCCTTCAGAGGGATTTGTATCAATTAGAGGAATGGGCAACTAAATGGCAGATGATATTTAATACGAATAAATGTACAGTTATGCATCTGGTTATGCATAATGGAGCAAATCTAAGAGTATCAGAAGGGTATTTGGGAGTGCTTGTGGACAACCACCTAGGTAACAGTGCTCCATGCCAGCATCTGCAAAGGCAAGTAAAATATTAGCATGTATTAGGAAGGGTATAGAAGCAAGGGAGGCAAATATAATTCTGCCACTATACAAATCCCTAGTATGCCCTTATTTGGAATATGGAGCACCACTTCATAAACTGGAAAAAATACAGAGAAGGGCAACAAAACTAATAAAGGTAATGGAAGGACTAAGTAATGAAGAAAGACTAACTAAATTAAAATGATTTTCTCTATAAAAAAAGGCAAGAGGGGATATGATTACCTTATATTAATACATCTAGGGTCAATATAAGGCTTTGTCAAGTAATCTTTTTGTACCAAGAGGTTTTCAGTTGACAAGAGGACATACTTTGAGTTTAGAATTAAAAAGATTCCACCTTAAAGAAGGAGAAGGCTTCTTCACAGTAAGGGTGGTTAATCTGTGGGAGTAATAAATGTGGTTAATGTGCTCATTCTGCTGAGTGGTATGTCCCTGGGACTAAATATGGTCATGTTTAGTCTCAACATGCAGGATTTCCTATGGGAGTTCTAATAAAATATGTTGAGTGGGGCTCCCAGCTAGGGGGGCCAAGTAAGGGGAGTTAGCCTACAGAAACATTTGCCCCCCAGACTTGATGTCTAAGCAGACGATATTAGCAAATGTCTTCTGAAAAGTACAGAGAGCAAGAAGGACATTCCTGATATGGGCCTGGGGCTGACCCCTTCCCTAGGGTGAATGTTGGTAACTGAACATTATTGGATTGTGTTGTGTACAAATGTGCTGTGTACATCAATCAAGTTGTTGTCAGTCTGGACTACATAATTGCAGCCTTATTAAATTGTGATTCGGTAAATTTAAAAGGGCTTTATTTAAGCACAGAGCATATTTTTTTTACAGAAGTTTTAAGTTAGTGAACTTCTATCCAAAAGTAAGGTCTTCACTAACTAAAAACTTCGGTAAATAAAATATGCTGTGTTCTTAAATAGAGCCCTTTTAAATTTACCGATTCGCAATGTAATAAGGCTGTTGATGTTTAAGTTTCATTCTGAGGAAAAATAATCCTTATTGCTGGGATAATTGCTGCTGAACCTACATGGGACTGTGTTACAGTTGGTAACATTTACTTGGTGGCTCTACTTATTCCTGTGGTTTGCTGGGTGCTTTAGTGCCTGTAAGCTGGGTTGGTTATATTCCTGCTATCAGGGATTTACAAAGAACCAGACGGTTCTACTGAGTAGGTTTGAACTAAGTTCTTATCAAGCCCAACAGAAGCAACAGGTATTCACAAATATTAATAGTAATTTAAACTTGCCTACCCCAAATGATCCTCCAGCAGTGATCTGTGATGCCCTGGTCCTCACTCTTCTGTTCCACACTAGTCAGGCTAATCATGTTGATTGAAAAGGGTCCAGTGCTCTTGTAGCTTGATTGAAGCCCATGTCCTCATCTTCTGAGCCAAGAAAGGGAATCCCCCCCCCCCCAAAAAAAAAACCAATGCACTATAAAAAAATAAATAAATCAACTAAAGTAACGGAGGTCCTCCTAAGAGGAGCATCCTGCAGCCTAAATAAGAATTTTCAGCATTCTAATTGGCTGAAATAGATGTCAATCATATTTCAGCCAATCAGAATGGGGTTTCTTGTTGTTACCCTGCTCACTCTGTAATTTGAATACTTTGGAGCAATCAGATTGGTCCAAAATTTGGGTAGGTAAGTAGTATTAATATTTTTGTATCTTACAGGTGTAATTCATTTTTCTATCCTTATAATGTTTATTATTTTATTTAGAATATTTTTTTATTTTTAAGTGTTTATTATTTTTTTTTAAATTTATCTTTTTTATGTTTTGTGGTTTATTTATTTAATTAGTAAGGTTTATTTATTTAAAATTGGTGGGTGTTTATTTTTTTAGTTATTAATGTTTTTTTTCATTAGTTGGGTTTATTTTATTAATTTAGATTTTATTTTATTTATTAATTTATTGGGGTGGGTAATTTGAAAAGTGTAGTGTTTTCACCAGGTGGACCCTCATAGCAATTAATGTGTTATTTTTTTTTAACATGGGCGGTCTTTATGTCATTGTTTTTGGCAATTAATTTTGTGATATTACTAATATCAATAATATTTATTAATATTAATTTCATATTTTATATATCTGAATTCTTATTACACAATAAATGAGCTTCAGCCTCTAGCCTAAACAGAACTGTATTATATGAAAAGATATTTATTATAATGAATAAAATAATATCAAAACATCTTTCAATATAAAACTCTTATATAAAAATGGTGGCTTAAGGTATTTTAACTCTGGGTCGCAACTAAAGGGGTGCTTCCAGGGATCAGAAATACAACTATATTGTGTCACAAAAGAGAAAGCCAAATAAATCCCTTTCTTGTGGTGCACACCCTATACCTAATCTCCTTTAGGAGAGTAACACTTTAAAACTTAACCTTTATTATGTCCCAATTAAAATAATAAAACTTGAAACATAGACACTTTGTTTATAGATGTTAATCAATTTGGGCACCCAATACTATTAGTATAGACCAGGACATAAATTCTACTTCATAAATCACATTGAATTCTCACTGAATCTCAGATTATATCTGTGAAATGTGATCATTTAAACAAAGTGCTTGGTGGCAATATTCCTGGAATTAGAAGATAAATGAATCCTATAAACTGCAAAAATGTATAATGTGAACTAGTAATATAGTGCTTGCCACATATATTGATAAAATAATCTCTTATATTTATATAATCATGTTAAAGTGCTATGTGCCTCAGGGCCTCATTCTAGTCGGGGCTTTAAAACGGCGGCAAGTCTGAGATTCCTTGCGGACGGCTTACGGCCCCGCGTAGCGCTACGTCTACGCTGGTATACAGTTGGGCGGCAACGCAAGGCGGTCCCTCTTACGGCACTATAATAGCAAAACATTCTTAAGCTTGCACATTGCCAAAATCAAATATTTAATTTCTGGTTAATTTTCCGTCCAAAGTCCCACGGGCTTGAATGAACCTCCATGCGTGTAGCTCGTTATCCAAGCTCTTACGGGCATGGAGGGTGAATGACCTCCAAGCAGTGGTACTTACATGATCGATAGAACAAGAAAATTTAACATAAAATACATTTTGTTTATTTGTCGATTTGAGAGTAAGGAAATGTTGTATAAATTCTAAGACCTAAAATCACTTTCATTTCTAATAAAAGTACAGGATCTTTTTTTATGTGCTTAATTAGTGCTACGTTTTGTAAGTATGAGCATTGCGGGACCTCTTTGTGTAAGTAAGCTGCGGCACGATTTTAGCGATTTACGGGCTTGACGGAAGGGTGAGCGTAGCATTTGAATAGCAATTTGGGATTTATTGCAGCCGGAAGTAAGCTGCGATTGAGCTAATCTCAAGGGATCGTAGCTCGACGGCCGTAACCCGTCGGAAGCCGCAAATTGAATAGCTAAGTAGCTTGCGGCTACTTATTTAGAATGAGGCCCTTAGTGCTATTATTTAATTCCATAAAAAATGGCTATTGCTTAATTTATTTCTGTCTCATAAATAGCAAGTAATAGGCTGGAGGATAGCGCGATAGTACTGGGGTGTATGGCCTAAATGATCAGTCAGTCTGCTCTCTAGCGCGTGATACCACCTAGATGCCGTCTAATGATGTGATCAGCGTGCGTCACGTGGTGTAGTGTCTAACCCAACACACTTTTCTATTTTTCATCACAGGTTCTATTAATATAACAAATAATATGGTATATTATTTATGACAGATAATATATCAAGGTATATTTAAATGATAAAGAATTGGTTATTAACATATCTAAGACATGCTCAATATGCCTGAAACATAAGATATGGCAATTATGATATTAAAGTTGGTTTGGTAATTTTTGGTATGTTCACAAATATCTATTCACTAAGGTACCATAAAATGTCATACTTATACACATTCTGCAGACTAATTATAATATTATCTAATACAAAAAGAAAATGTTCTTTTTCTCTCATTACAATTATGTACTAAAATTAAAATATACTGGATTGCTATAACAGCTGATATTTGTGAGATTTATAAAATGAATCTGTAAATTATACGTCTTAAAATGTATGAGATTATGGTGATATTGTTATATCAGATACATATTGTTATAGCAATCAACTTTTTTAGTAAATTAACAAAATATTCCATAATTGTAATGAAAATAAATATCTAAAAAAAAATTATATTATATGAAGATACCCACATTCAATGTCTTATACATGGATCCCTCAATGACTAGGCCACAGGATGATTGAAATTTTTCTTTTCTTTCAAAATAATTTCCAGTTCTTGGTGTGTAAATTCTTTTGGAAGTAAACTGTGAATGTTTCTTTGTGGCTATTCGAGTATCCATTTTGAATATCTAGGTGTTTTGGGAGCATCATAATAGTATGTTTTAAGAGTGTGTTTATAAATATATCTCAGAAATGTGTTTTTCAATTGAGTGTATTCTCTTAGGCCTCTCTGCATCTCTTTTTCTATTACATAGTTACATAGTAATTGAGGTTGAAAAAATACTTTTAGCCCATCAAGTTCAACCTTTTAAGATCTCCTCTGATCTGCAATATGCAGATTAATTGTTAATTGATCCAGATGAAGGCAAGGCGATCGGATTCCTCCCTGGATCAATACTCCCTCTCTAATTAACCAGGATAACCCTTAATGCCCTTTTTAATAAAAAATATATCCAATCCCTTTTTAAAGTTATCTATCGAATCCGCTGTCACCACCTCCCTTGGTAGAGAATTGCACAGATTAACCACCCTTACTGTGAAGAACCCTTTTCTTTCTTTAAGGTGGAATCTTTTTACTTCTAACCTCAAAGGATGTCCTCTTGTTTGTTGAAAATGTCTTGGCACAAAAAGCTCCCTTGACAAGTCTTTATACTGACACTGGATGTATTTATATAGGAAAAATTATATCCTCCCTTAGGTGCTTTTTTGCTAGAGAAAATAAGTTTAATTTGTTTAGTCTTTCCTCATAACTTAGCCCCTCCATTCCCCTTATTTTGTATCCCCTCTCTGTCCTTTTTCCAGTTCTAAAATGTCCTTTTTATGAATTGGTGCCCAAAACTGTACTTCATATTCCAAGTGAGGGCATGCTAGGGATTTGTATAGTGGTAGAATTATATCTGCCTCCCTTGGTTCTTTACCCTTCTAAATACATGCTAATAGTTTATTTGCCTTTGCAGCTGCTGCTTGGCAACTGTTACGTAGGTGGTTGTCCACAAGCACTCCCAAATCCCTTTCAATATCAGATACTCCTAGATTTGCTTAATTAAGTTTATAGATTGCATAACCTTACATTTATTCCTATTAAATCTAATCTGCCATTTAATTGCCCATTTCTCTAATTTATGCAAATCCCTTTGGAGGGAAAGTACATCATTTTCTAATTTAATTACCTTGCACAACTTCGTGTCATCAGCAAAAATTGAGACACTACTTTCCAGTCCTACTTCTAAGTCATTAATAAATATGTTGAAAAGGAGAGGACCTAATACTTATCCCTGAGGAACCACACTTATCACATTAGTCTAATCCCAGTATGTTCCCTGTGGCTCTGTATCAAAAGACTTTGCAAAATCTAAAAAGACTACATCCACTGAGTTGCCTTGATCCAGGTTCCAACTAACCTCCTAATAGAAACAAATTAGATTTGTTTGACACAACCTATCCCTCATAAATCCATGTTTGCTTCTACTTATAATGCTGTTTGCATAGACATACTCTTGTATATTATCCCTAATTAACCCTTCTAAAAGTTTTCCCACTACAGAAGTGAGGCTTACAGGTCTATAATTCCCTAGATTTGCTCTTGCCCCTTCCTAAATATAGGTATCACCTCCGCTTTTCTCCAGTCATCTGGTAGTGACACAGTGTTGAGTGAATCTTGAAAAATTAGATATAATGGCTTGGCTATTACAGAACCCAGTTCCCCCAGTACCCTTGGATGTATTCAGGGCTTTATTGACATTTATTTTTTCCTACCTCTTTTGGATTTCTTCATGGGTTAACCAATTATTTGGTGAAGGTAGTGTAGCCCCATTATGTTGCAGTATCCCAACCACTGGTACCTCATCTGCCTTTTCCTGGTCACTAATTGTCAGACAGCCTGTGTCACATTGTAATGCTCCTATAGCTTCCATCCTGGCCCTCTTCCCATTTATATACTTAAAAATATTTAAGGTTAGTCTTACTCTCTTTTGCAACTAATTTTTCATTTTCTATTTTAGGCAGTCTAATAGCCCTTTCGCAAGCCTTGTTGATTTCCTTGTACTCCTGTAAAGCAGTCTCTGTTCCCTCTTTTTTTGTCTAATTTAAATGCCTGTTTTTTACTCCATATCTTGATAATCATTGTTAAGCCATGTTGGATGTAATTTACTCCTTTTAGTTTTATTCCCACATGGTATATGCCGATGTGTATCCATATTTAGTATGGATTTAAATGTTGTCCATTTATGTTCAGTGTTTTTACCTGCCAGTTCTCTGTCCCAGTCTATAGTTTGTATTGCTGCCCTTAGACGGTTAAAATCTGCCCTTTTAAAATTGACCTTTATTGTCTTCCTCTTCATGTTGTTTCTTCCGCTCTCCTTCCTAATGTGTTTTTTCCTATTCTCTTTTCCATAGGATCTCCCCTCTAGCTTGAATAGTTCAGTCTTAAATAGCCAATTCTTACCTAAGGTTTTATTTCTACTTCCATACTGAGATCACTAGCTACCTTGGGAAACACAATACATTATTTTTCTAGTTTCTACCAGATTTTAAACACAATGGCTATGTTGACACACCTGTATTCAGAAGGACCGAGTGTATTTTTAGATAAATATCTGATATTAGGAGACAAAGAAATAAAATACTTGTCTCATTATTGTTTCAAGTGAGAACTGATGCAAACCTGACTGAGATTGCCAATACTCAAACATATATGTTGACCAACCATTGTTGTTCATTCTAAGCCCACTTGTTTATATAGAGCAGTTTCACCATGGCTAAATGAAACTTGTGAGATGCTCTAATTTTAAGAATGTATATATATATATACACTGCTCAAAAAAAAACATTTTTAAAACCCATGGAGGTCTGGATTTGGAGTCACCCCCATTATGAAAGTGGAAAAACACACTACAGGCTGATCCAACTTTGATATAATGTCCTTAAAACAAGTCAACATGAGGCTCAGTAGTGTGTGTGCCTCCACGTGCCTGTATGACCTCCCTACAATGCCTGGGCATGCTCCTGATGTGGTGGCGGATGGTCTCCTGAGGGATCTCCTCCAAGACCTGGACTAAAGCATCTGCCAACTCCTGGACAGTCTGTGGTGCAACGTGACGTTGGTGGATGGAGCGAGACATGATGTCCCAGATGTGCTCAATTGGATTCAAGTCTGGGGAACGGGCGGGCCAGTCCATAGCATCAATGCCTTTGTCTTGCAGGAACTGCTGATACACTCCAGCCACATGAGGTCTAGCATTGTCTTGCATTAGGAGGAACCCAGGGCCAACCACACTAGCATATGGTCTCACAAGGGGTCTGAGGATCTCATCTCGGTACCTATTGGCAGTCAGGCTACCTCTGGCGAGCACATGGAGGGCTGTGTGGCCCCCCAAAGAAATGCCACCCCACAACATTACTGATCCACTGCCAAACCGGTCATGCTGGATGATGTTGCAGGCAGCAGAACGTTCTCCACAGCGTCTCCAGACCCTGTCACGTCTGTCACATGTGCTCAGTGTGAACCTGCTTTCATCTGTGAAGAGCACAGGGCACCAGTGGCAAATTTGCCAATCTTGGTGTTCTCTGGCAAACGCCAAACATACTGCACAGTGTTGGGCTGTAAGCACAACCCCCACCGGTGGATGTCGGGCCCTCATACCACCCTCATGGAGTCTGTTTCTGACCGTTTGAGCAGACACATGCACATTTGTGACCTGCTGGAGGTCATTTTGCAGGGCTCTGGCAGTGCTCTTCCTTTTCCTCCTTGCACAAAGGCGGAGGTAGCGGTCCTGATGCTGGGTTGTTGCCCTCATGCGGCCTCCTCCACATCTCCTGATGTACTGGCCTGTCTCCTGGTAGCGCCTCCATGCTCTGGACACTACGCTGACAGACGCAGCAAACCTTCTTGCCACAGCTCTCATTGATGTGCTATCCTGGATGAGCTGCACTACCTGAGCCACTTGTGTGGGTTGTAGACTCTGTCTCATGCTACCACTAGAGTAAAAGCACCACCAGCATTAAAAAGTGACCAAAACATCAGCCAGAAAGCATAGGAACTGAGAAGTGGTCTGTGGTCACCACCTGCAAAATCACTCCTTTATTGGGGGTGTCTTGCTAATTGCCCATAATTTCCACCTGTTGTCTATCCCATTTGCACAACAGCATGTGAAATTGATTGTCACTCAGTTTGATTTTACAGAAGTGTGATTGACTTGGAGTTACATTGTGTTGTTTAAGTGTTCCCTTTATCATGTAATATAAAAAGGATTATATTAAAATAAATATATCAAATAATGTATAATTACAAAAGTTCTAACATTTATAAACCCCCATGGTATGTAATGGTTTAATAGTTGTTCCATAGGGGTCTGTATAGATGGCTATGGTATTTAGGGGGGTAATAGTTATATATAGACCTCTATGGGACATAGGGGGTTAATGATGGACCAATAGGGTCTGTATTTTTAGGGGCTGCCTGGTCCAGATCGTGGACTTTAATTTTAGGTGCAGGAGTAAACTGTTTACAGACCCCCATGGTTAGGTAGATGGGGTGTTCTGGTAGCGAGATAGGATTTGAGCGGGGAAGGGGGCAATTGGGCAGTAAGCAGGCGTATGGAATGCCAAGGGATTCATGCCAGCAGGTATGTAAATGGAAGGAATACCCAGGGCATGATGTTTGATATAATATTGGCTCTGAGAGCCGTTTCTCATATGTAAAGCTTGGTTCGGGTACCTCTTACACTGAAACTCTTGCTTCATTCTTTAATCCAATACCATCTGAAACATGGCTCCTTTTAAGCATATGCCTTTAAGCAAAGCCCAAGGTAGATTATAGCCAGTAAACCTACCCATAGACAGCTATTTTGAGGTTACTGCCTTTCATCAGTGTGGGTCCGCGTTCCAGCAGTTTACCACAACAATCATTTGATTCATGGTGGCAAAAGAGCATCAGAAGCCCTCCACTGTACAGTAGTACAGTAAATAAATAGTACATTTGTGTTCATATTTGAATGTCTAAAACAAGTAAACAGTAAATAGCAGAGAGAGTGGAAACAGTATCTTACATTATGAGGTAAATACATATAGGGGTATTCACCACAACATAGTATAGGAAACATATATGTCCAGGTAATAAAGTTATTAACCAAACCAAAAGAGAAAAGACACATATACAGTGGGGGGGGGGGGGGGAAGTATTTGATCCCCTGCTGATTTTGAACATTTGTCCACTGACAAAGAAATGATCAGTCTATAATTTTAATGGTAGACAGAATAACAATCCCCCCTAAAAAAAATGCATGTCAAGAAAGTTATAAATTGATTTGCAGGTGAGTGAGGGAAATACATATTTGATCCCCATCAATCAGCAAGATTTCTGGCTCCCGGGTGTCTTTTAGACAGCACTCTCTAAAAGGGAGTGCTCCTAATCTCAGCTTTTTACCTATATAAAGGAGACCTGTCCACAAAAGCAATCAATTTAAACAGATTCCAAACTCTCCACCATGACCAAGACCAAAGAGCTGTCCAATGATGCCAGGGACAAGATTGTAGACCTACACAAGGCTGGAATGGGCTACAAGACCATCGCCAAGCAGCTTAGTGAGAAGGTGACAACAGTTGGTGTGATTATTTGTAAATGGAAGAAACACAAAATAACTGCCGTCTCCCTCGATCTGGTGCTCCATGCAAGATCTCACCTCGGGAAGGTAAGGAATCAGCCCAGAACTACACAGGAGGATCTTGTTAATGATCTCAAGGCAGCTGGGACCATAGTCACCAAGAAAACAATTGGTAACACACTACGCCGTGAAGGACTGAAATCCTGCAGCTCAAGAAAGCACATGTACAGGCCCATCTGAAGTTTGCCAATAAACATCTGAATGATTCAGAGGAGAACTGGGTGAAAGTGTTGTGGTCAGATGAGACCAAAATGGAGCTCTTTGGCATCAACTCAACTCTCCGTGTTTGGAGGAGCAGGAATGTTGCCTATAACCCCAAGAACACCCTCCCCACCGTCAAACATGGAGGGGGAAACATTATGCTTTGGGGGTGTTTTTCTGCTAAGGAGACAGGACAACTGCACTGCTTCAAAGGGACGATGGATGGTGCCATGTACCGCCAAATCTTGGGTGAGAATCTCCTTCCCTCAGCCAGGGCATTGAAAATGGGTCGTGGATGGGTATTCCAGCATGACAATGACCCAAAACACACAGCCAAGGCAACAAAGGAGTGGCTCAAGAAGAAGCACATCAAGGTCCTGGAGTGGCCTAGCTAGTCTGCAGACCTTAATCCCATAGAAAATCTATGGATGGAGCTGAAGGTTCAAGTTGCCAAACATCAGCCTCAAAACCATAATGACTTGAAGAGGATCTACAAGGAGGAGTGGGGCAAAATCCCTCCTGAGATGTGTGCAAACCTGGTGGCCAACTACAAGAAACATCTGACCTCTGTGATTGCCAGCAAGGGTTTTGCCACCAAGTACTAAATTGAAGGGGTCAAATACTTATTTCCCTCATTGACCTGCAAATCAATTTATAACTTTTTTGACAGGTTTTTTTCTTGTTTTTTTTTTTTTTTAGTTTTCTGTCTCTCAATGTTAAAATATACCTACAATAAAATAATTATAGACTGATCATTTCTTTGTCAGTGGACAAACGTTCAAAATCAGCATGGGATCAAATACCTTTTCCCCCCACTGTATATCGATAGGGTATCCTCCTCAGGACTATAAGATTTAGCTTAGAAAAATGATACACAAATTGTCACAATAATACTCAACCAAAGAAAATTAAATACCATTTTATTAATGTACATAAAAGTAGGATAACGTTGATTAAAAATATTAAAAACAAAACAAGTCCCAACAGCGAATAATATAGAATTATAGAATGAATTCATATGTCAGTCATAAATAATTCATAAAAGTGTCATCAATTATTGGTATAAGGATATAGTTATTAAAAATATAGTGGAGCTGAATATGATTCCATATTATCAAAAAAGTGCTAATAAGTCCCTATTATATTTGGCGGTAGGAGGAAACGTTATGCGAAACGTGCACGTTGGCCTGTTGAGTCCCACAGTGATGACATCATCGGCGTCTGCAGTCGACATTGAGGTCGTCACACAGCAATAAGATATGTGTACTGTACTTACTCTCATGTATAGTTGTTACATATCAATGACAAAGACTTTGGGAATACCATGTATTTTTCTTTGATCCTTGGTATATTGCATATTTGAATGTATACTATTATGAGCTAAGGGATCAATGTGTAATTTTGTTTAATTATATATATTGCTCATAGAACTTTGTGCACTTTGGTATATCCTAAATACAGGAAGACCTGTGCAATATTTATTGTTGTTATATATATTTATTGTTATAACATCACTTGGTATAATACCTATACAGACCTCATACCTGCCCTGCACAGATCCATCAGAACTCAACACCAGTACCACGTCTAAAACCTCATACCTGCCCTGCACAGATCCATCAGAACTGCATACCAGTCCCACTTCTAAGACCGCATACCTGCCTTGCACAGATCCATCAGAACTGCACACCAGTCCCACGTCTAAGACCTCATAACTGCACATGCACAGATCCATCAGAACTGCACACCGGTCCCACTTTTAAGGTATATTGAAGACACTTGAAGGAGCTAAATTTACTTCTGCCATCTGTACTTTTATTAATAATATGTTGCATTTAACTGTTATTATTTTTGGGGACATTGATACTTTGTAGACCTATTTAATTCTATATTATCTGTAACCCCTCCCCCCTTTGTTCAATATTACTGCTATACATACTAAATTACCTTTTAGAGCTGTATATTCTCATATTTATTATTTTTTCTATAGATACTACTTGCACTTTATCTGTATACAGGGGATATAAAAAGTCTACACACCCTTGTTAACATGTCAGGTTTCTGTGCTGTAAAAAAATTAGACAAAGATAAATCATTTCAGGACTTTTTCCACCTTTAATGTGACCTATAAACTGTACAACTCAATTGAAAAACAAACTGAAATCTTTTAGGTAGAGGGAAGAAAATATATAAAAATAAAATAATATGGTTGCATAAGTATGCACACCCTTAAACTAATACTTTGTTGAAGCACCTTTTGATTTTATTACAGCACTCAGTCTTTTTGGGTATGAGTCTATCAGCATGGCACATTTTGACTTGGCAAGATTTACCCACTCTTCTTTGCAAAAACACTCCAAATCTGTCAGATTGCGAGGGCATCTCCTGTGCACAGCCCTCTTCACATCACCCCACAGATTTTCAATCGGATTCAGGTCTGGGCTCTGGCTGGGCCCTTCCAAAACTTTAATCTTCTTCTAGTGAAGCCATTCCCTTATTGATTTGGATGTATGCTTTGGGTCGTTGTCATGATGAAAGATGAAGGTCCTCTTCATGTTCAGCTTTCTAGCAGAAGCCTAAAGGTTTTGTGCCAATAGCGACTGCTATTTGGAACTGTTCATAATTGCCTCTATCTTAACTAAGGCCCCAGTTCCAGCTGAAGAAAAACAGCCCCAAAGCATGATGCTGCTAACCACCATGCTTCACTGTGGGTATGGTGTTCTTTTGGTGATGTGCAGTGTGGTTTTTGCGCCAAACATATCTTTTGGAATTATGGCCAAAAAGTTCAACCTTGGTTTCATCAGCTCATAACACCTTTTCCCACATGCTTTTGGGAGACTTCAGATGTGTTTTTGCAAAATGTAGCCTGGTTAGGATGTTTTTCTTCACCACTCTACCCCATAGCCCAGACATATGAAGAATACGGGAGATTTTTGTCACATGTACCACACAGCCAGATATTCCTGCAGCTCCTTTAATGTTGCTGTAGACCTCTTGGTAGCCTCCCAGACCAGTTTTCTACTCGTCTTTTCATCAATTTTGGAGGGAGCTCCAGTTCTTGGTAATGTCACTGTTGTGCCATATTTTTTCCACTTGATGATGACTGTCTTCACTGTGTTCCATGGTATATCTAATGCCTTGGAAATTCTTTTGTACCCTTCTCCTGACTGATACCTTTTACCACAAATTCCCTCTGATGCTTTGGAAGCTCTCTGTGGACCATGGCTTTTGCTGTGGGATGAGACTAAGAAAATTTCAGGAAAGCGGCCAAAGGATGTGTCTGGGAGCTAACCAGTGGTAGTGTCTAGGGTAGGCTGAATTATGACATGTAGGAAGCGTAAAATGGAAGTGTGTTTGGTGAATAAGGCCCCCTCACCTCATGAACCCGAAATCTGTTTAGAGGGCCAAGGGCCGAGTGAAGTAGAGGAGAGATGGGAGAGGTTTATGAAAACGTAATAAAACGAGGCCTGCGGAGGCTGATTTGGGACGCATGAACGAAGTAGGCCATGTGAAGTAGTTTCTTTTATTTTATATCTTAACAGGTGTTCACAGGTATTTTTTTTTTTTTTTTTTTAATTGATTTTTATTAGACAGGTCAGACATATAACATAGTACACCAAAAACATTAGAAGTGATAAATAGGAATTAACAATAAACGTATTTCACATATTTGGTTTCCAGTGTGTCCTCTGCCTGTCCAAAACTCCTCTCCCTTTTCCGTTTTTCTGGTATTATAATAGCTGATACTAGCTTTTAAATAACTTAAGGCTAACGAGAAAACTATATTTAATGAAGTCCCATAACTATGGGAAAAATATGATGAACTTGGATTCCTGACCAACTGTTGTTTTGAGCTTGGTTGGTAGCATCTAATAGAAAGATTATTCTGTGTTTAGGTTACTGTGTGGGCTAATGATGTTGGGTAAATTAAGACCACTACTACTATGGATCCCCTAATAGCTCCTTTGTAGGGAGAAGTGACACTCACCCTATTCATCTGCCGCGTCTTGTCTCCCAGGCGGCCCAGCAGGAGGCCCAGCGCTTGTAGTTATGGTCAACCTCTGCGGACAAAACGCTCATGGATCGAACGAACTCAATTTTGTTTAAGACTACTTCAAATGTTGGAGTGGGTGATTTCCAATGGGCGGCTACTACTATCCTAACTGCTAGGAAAATTTGGTTAGTTAGGAATTGTTCTGAGTTGGACATCCCTTCTACCGGTAATCCTAGGATGGCCTCTTCTGGTCTCATGGGATAGCATTGACCCCATAGTTTCTCCAGGGTTTTGTAGGTGTCCACCCATGTGTGTCTAATCATAGGGCATTCCCATAATTTATGGATTAGAGTCCCTTTTTGGTTGCAGCCCCTTTCGCATATGTCACTAATTGTCTGGTTCCCTATGTGCATTCTTACTGGGGTTAGGTACCACCTCATAATAACTTTATAGGAGTTTTCTTTCATAATTACGTTAAGTGATGTGTTTTTGGCTTGTTTCCGAATACTATTCCATTGGTCTCTGTCTAAATTTATGTTGAGGTCAGCTTCCCATGCTGATTCATAGTGTAATTTAGGGGGAGTGACTAAATCGCTTAAATGGTTATATATTGTGGAGATGTTTCCTTTCCCTCCCGGGAATTTAATGCAACATTTTTCGAATAAGGATATATTTTGCCCTCCTTTATTCTTAGTGATGTGATTTAATCTTTGGTTTATAGCGTTTAGGTTAAGCCATTCCCCCGGAGGAAGGGGTTTGTCTTCTAGGAATGCGGTGGTGGACCATTTTTGATTAACAACCGGTAAATCTGCCGCAATTGAGCAATTATTATCAATCCACCATCTGTATTGAGCATTAGAGTTTATTTTGGGGTTAGTTGAAAGTGGCCATAGAGGGCTGAGCCCTGACTCCTGGCCCAGCAGTCTGTTCCTCTTATTTATATCTTTCCATAGGGAAATTGAATGCCTCACACTTGATGGAATTGATTGGGGTAACTTGAAGCCCTGCTGGGTTGAGAGCCATAGTAACTGACGCATGATTAAATCATTGGACCCTAGTATGTGTTTTTCTAATTGAACCCATACCGGGGGGGAGTCCCTGACATACCACTTAACTAGTTGTGCTAATCTAGCAGCTTTAAAGTACCTGGAAATGTCTGGAAATCCGAGCCCACCATCCTTCTTAGTCGCAGTAGTTGTTTCTCTGTTTATTTTAGGTTTTTTATTGTTCCACAGAAAACTCATTAGTAATTTCTGTATTTTTTTCAAGTCTATCGCTAAAATCGAGATAGGTAAGGTCCGAAAAAGGTAGAGCAGTTTGGGGAGTACGTTCATTTTGACAGCATGTAGCTTTCCTAACCACGAAATCTTTAGTTCTGACCACCTGTGCAGGTCCCTAGTTAATTGTTTAAAGAGGGTTGGGTAGTTTGCTTCATATAGGGTCTTAGTTGATTTTGTAATTTGTACGCCTAGGTAGTTGATAGAATTCGGGGCCCATTTTATTCGGAAGTTATTGGCTAGTAGTTTTTCCGTGGTGGGAGGAAGTGATATATTAAGGGCTATGCTTTTACTTGTGTTAATTTTGAATCCTGACAGTGGGCCAAATTGAGACAAAAGTTTGAATAGATTAGGTAGACTAACCAGGGGGTTTGATATTGTTAGTAGGATATCATCGGCAAAAAGGCTAATTTTATGATCTGTCGGGCCGACCCGTATACCCGATATGTCAGTGTGCTGACGAATGGCAATTGCTAGGGGCTCTATACTGAGGGCGAACAGCAATGGTGATAGAGGGCACCCCTGTCTTGTCCCCCTTGTGATGTTGAATTTTAGTGAATTGTGTCCTTGGTATGTAACTTGTGCGGTTGGTTCCGAGTATAATGTCGCTATGCTTCGCAGAAAACCTTCCGGAATTCCGAATTTGTTCAGTGTGGCGTTCATAAATGTCCAATCTAACCTATCAAATGCCTTCTCGGCATCAAGCGCCAACAACATAGCGCGGCCTTCATTACTTTTGGTTATGTCAATAAGGTCAACAATTTTTCTGGTATTGTCTGGCGCTTCTCTCCCCTTAATGAACCCTACTTGGTCTGGATGTACCACTTCAGGTAACAGATTCGCTAGTCTTGACGCTAAGATTTTGGTGTATATTTTTAAATCTGTGTTGATCAGAGATATTGGTCTATAGCTAGCACATTGGGATGGGTCTTTCCCCGGTTTAGGAATCAGTATTATTTTAGCTTCTAAGATTTCCGGTTTAATTTTTTCACCAGCTAAGAAGCTGTTAAATAGCTTATGTAAGGTGGGGCTAAGTAGATCGCTCATATGTTTGTAGTAGAGGTTGGAATAGCCATCTGGCCCTGGGGCCCCGTGTGCCTTTGTGGATTTGATTGCATCCTGTATTTCTTCGACCGAGATGGGCTCTAAGAGTGATTTAGCTTTGATAGAGTCTAATTGGGGTATATTTAAGTTATTTAGTGTATTTTCAATTTCTAGTTTGTGGGTTGGGGTGCCTGATTCGGGTGTTTTGCTGTAAAGGTCCGCATAAAATTGTCTGAATTCGTTTACTATTTGATCTGGTTTAAAAACTGTCTGCCTATTTTTGGTGATTATTTTGGCTATGAATGAGTTTGCTCTTTTTTCTTTTAGTCTCGTGGCCAGCATTCTATCGGGCTTGTTTGCGTATCTGAAGAATTTAGCTTCAGTTCGCTGTAGGATATTGACCATTTTCCCTCTTAAAATAGTGTTTAGTTCTTGTTTGTAACTTAGTATCTTCTCATGGGTATGTCGTGATTTATCTTTAACAAATAGTTTCTGTGCTTCAGCAATTTTCTGGTTTAGAAGTAAGATTTGTGCTTGGTCTTTTTTCTTTTTGATTGAACTAATTTGTATACAGACTCCCCTGATCACTGCCTTGTGAGCTGCCCAAATTCCATCTATGTCTATCTCCCCTACTGTATTGAGGTCAAGATAATCTACGATTGCAGTTCTGACCTTATCTCGTGTGATAGGGTCGTTCAGTATACTGGGATTTAATGACCACCTTGGGTTATTTCCTTTCGGTAGGAGATTATTCATGGAGATTTTGACTAGATCGTGGTCCGACCATGCTATGGGGCAGATAGAGGCCTCAGTTAGATTCCCTGTAACGTTCTGTGGGATCAGGATATAGTCTATTCTGGAGAGCGAACCATGTCTGGCGGAAAAAAATGTGTATTCCCTTTCTGTGGGGTTCATGTTTCTCCAGGTATCAATCATGCAGTTTGATTTTAGGAGTTTTTTGAGAGCTTTGGTCGCTGTGGGGATTTTTTGTGAACCTAAATCATTTGACTTGTCTTTGAGCGGGTCTAAGACCGCGTTCATGTCTCCTCCTATTATCTTAAGTCCGTCTTCCCAGCTATCTGTGAGTTTCTGTATTTTTTGAAAGAATGGCGTTTGATCTGTGTTCGGGGCGTAAATGTTCAAGAATGAAACCTTACGTTCGTGTATGGTCCCATGTACTGCTAAAAACCTGCCATCTTTATCTTTTTGAATTTTACTTAACTAAAAGTTGAGTTCTGTGGAACAAAATCGTGACTCCCTTTTGTTTGGTATCTGCGGTCGAATGGAATGCCTGAGTAAAGACTCCCCCCAATATTTTGGTAGTGCTTGTTTTCTAAAGTGAGTTTCCTGAATCATTACGATATCAAGATTTAGTTTTTGGTAATTTCTCAAGGCTACCCCCTCTTGATTGGTTCGTTCAGACCATGAGCGTTGTGTGACGCAATGACAATGTCCATATTTCTTATTGAGGTGTATGACCCTTTGGTGTGTCTAAATGGCTATCTCACCTTTCTGGAAGCCTGTTACTTCGTTGTCCTGTGCCTCCTGCTGGTTTCCGCCCGAAGACTGCTCAGCAGCTGGCTGTGTGGGAGAGTATCTGTACTCAAAGGAAAAAAGACAACAGAGTATGAGCCAAATTGCTTATACTTAAACTTTCGGAATTATAAAAACCTGGCTCAGTAATTAAGCAAGTTCCTACTTTTCCTCTAGTGGGTAACCCTAAGGTAATCCTGGGTAAGAAGTCTAAGTACTTGAGTCTGTTTGTGTGTCTTACTGTTGGTCAGGAAGGCTCTTAGTATGTTTGAACTTAATTGTGTTCCTTACTTAAATAAAGTGTGGTAATTTAAACTACTATGAGGAGAGCGTTTGCTGTCCTCTTCGTATTTTACTGGTGGGCCAGTTATTGTCTCTAAACTGACACTGAATTGGTCCGCCTAAACTTTCCCTACTGTAGGGGTTTTTGGAAGTCTACGTGTTAGCGCCCGTAGGGACGCCTTCTAGGTGTGTGTTGCTTTTGCCTTTACGGCCTGGGTTAACTGTCTATAGTGTGTATTAGAACTTTCACTGGTGTGGGTGCTACCTTATTGGATCTACTCGTTTTCAGATTCCACTAGCTTTGGTTGTCAGAGTAGCATGAAAACAAGGAGAGAGAGAGAAGAAGAGAGAGGAAGATGAAGCAAAAAAGACAAAATAAGTGACAACTCATTGTAGTAAGTCTTTTTCTCCGTTCATGGGAGGACTCCTTCCTCTCGGGTTTTCTGTTGGTTGTAACTGCTCTCCGACAGTGACCTTGATGTTCCATTCCGCCAGCAAGTTAATGCCTTCCTCCAGTGTTCTGATGGTGAAGAATTTTCCCTCTTTGGATATATTGAGGCGAAAAGGGAAGCCCCATGTATACCTCCATCCTTGAGCCAGGATACAGTCCAGAACCGGTTTCAGTTGTCTCCTTTTGGCAAGGGTAGTCGGGGCTAGATCAGAAAAAAGCAGCGGTGTGTGCCCCTCGATGGGAGGGATGCCTTTTCTTGCGGCCTTCATGAACAGTTCTTTGGTGGAGTAGTAGTGGAATCTGGCAATGATGTCTCTTGGGCGCTCCTGTGGAGATGAACGGAATCCTAGGGCTCTGTGAAACCGATCCATTCTCAAGTTTTCTGGATGTATGTTTGGGAGGAGAAATTCACATAGATCGTTTAGGTATGCGTGTAGGTCCTTGACAGACTCCGGCACATTCCTCAGCCTTATGTTCTGTCGTCTAGATCTGTTTTCTAGATCTTCCTGTTGCAACTGTTGTCTAGATTGTTCCTCCTTCAAAGCCAAGATCTCCTCTGTTAGCTTGTTGTTATGTTGCATTATTTCCGAAATTTTAGTTTCCAGTTTTGTTGTTTTATCGTCCACCTTTTTAATTTCTGTGGTTAGTTCTGTTGTCACCTTCCGGATGTCTGATTTGACATCCTCTCTGAAGTTGGATATTAGGTCTTTAAGGTCCTGGATGTCACTTTTAGTGCTAGGCGCTGACATTTCAGAGCTTATTGCTGCGTGGACTGCGGCTGTGGGTGTTTTATTGGTGGGAGAACTTGCTGAAGATTTGGGTAGGCAGTAAGATTGGATCCCTTTATTGTTCTTTCTCGTGGCAACACCTGCCATCTCAGTGAGAGTATTGTAGATCAAGTTGTTGCCAGAGACCTGGTTTCACTTGGTTTGTCCCAGAGCAATTGTTAGCGTCCCTATATTGCTGGGCTTTTTGCTAGTTACATCTTTTTGGATTTATTAAAAGTTCTTGAACCGAAGTGGTCATAGCTTAAATGCTTATAGTTGAAAATTGAGCTTTGGTTGTCTCTTTTTACTTGCTTTGTGCTTTTGAACTTTGTCCACTAGGTGGTAGTAGAGTTCCACTAGTACAGTCTGTTACACAAGCAGGGATTCGGCCTGGAAACTAGCCTTGAAAAACAAATGGTTTTGTAATCCTGTGGCCTGTGTCTGATTAACCCTTTGTACGCTGCAAATTTCGCTCTTGGGGTGCACGCTCCTGTGTTAGGAGCCCAACGATTCTTGGACCTGAACTGTCCTGTTTTTAGGAACCCACCTCAGATATCTGTCTATGGTCCGTGGACTTCTGGGGAGGTTCTTGGACCCAGAGGGGGGGGGTCTCCTGCGGTGGTTGTGCCTGCAAGTTCTCTTTGGGCTTTTGGAGCCTCCTACATGTGCGCCTGCAGCATGGGCCTCTGTTGGTAAGTGAGCCCTGTGCAGTGTACTTTTAATGTTCTGAGTCTAAGTAGACAGGTTGGGCTGGGTTGCTTGGACCCAGGGTATGGGGAGAGCTTTGATGGGGATATGTGGGTAAGGGGCCCCGGATTGCTTAATTTTTCTGGGGCTAATTTGCTTCTGATGCCCCCCTGGGTACCCCTTCCTTGGATCAGGGCTATCTTCTCCCCCCACAGCTCTATAGCCTCTCCCCTGTACCTGCTTATATATGTCCTCAGCAGTGCAGCTCCACACTCTCTCCCTCCAGGCTTCCAAGGGGAAACGTGTTCACAGGTATTTTGATGGCGGTGGTTATTTTCTGGGTAATACGTTTGTACCCCTTCTGTCTGAAAGATTCAGACAGTGTTTTTAATTTTTTTTTTGTCATGCCCTAAATGCGAGCTAGAAATAACTCATAGATCTGTTCTGATGAAAGGTTTATCTTTTGTTCCAAATTCTTATTCAAGACTATTTACTAACATCAAAGACATAAACCTCTTTGTGAGGAAGCTGGCCCTTAAAAAGTATTTTGTGAATAAAAAATAAAGAGAATATACAAGGCTATGCCTAGGAAAGGAAGATACATATGTCTTTTGATGATTTACTATCATTACTTGATGAGAATGAGAGACCACTAAGAGGAGAATTTAATCAGGCTGAAAAATGGGCCATTCCAAGTAAATTTACTCTTTAAGGATTTTTCTAATATAGAGGTTTTCCTGCAACAGGTAAAAAAAGATATTGAATTATTAATTGAGTAAAGGGAAAACAAGATAAACATTTTAAAAACAATATGAGATGTCAAGAAGAAAAAGTTCTAAAATAATTAAAAAAACAAACAAATTTGGTAAATAAAAGAACTGACAATAGAGGCAATATAGTTATCATGGATGCTTAAAGACGTAAGACAGGATACTCAAACATAAACAAACATATTAAATTGTGGTTAATGATCCTACTAATGAAAATCAAAAATAACTAAGTGCTATTATAACAGAAGCCAAAAGTGAAAGATTAATAGACACCCAAGTACTTGTTACCAAAATGTCCTTCAAGAGACAATTTTCATGCAATAACAAAATTGCATAAAAAACAGCACCTCTGCCTTGAAGGCCTATCATTTTAGGGTCTGCAAACTTTTTTTTTCCAATCAGTTTTATTAATTAGCAAAGATGCCAACAAACAAATGGTGCAACAAAATACAATAAAGTAGCCAATGAAAAGTAAATACATACGAAATGAGATTGAGACGATCAGAAACCTATTTGGAGGTTGAGGGGGGTTGAGGATGGGGGGGTTGAGGATGAGGGGGTTGAGGATGAGGAGGGAGGATGAGGATGAGGAGTGGGGTTGAGGAGGGAGGTTGAGAATGAGGAGGGGGGTTAAGGAGGGTGATAAGGGAGGGGGGGAAGAGACACAGGGAAGGGAGAGGGGGGAAGAGACACAGGGAAGGGAGAGGGGAGAAGAGACACGGGAGAAAGAGGGGGGACACAGAGGGCACAAGAGGTACACAGGTGGCAGCACATTTCCCACCCTCGGTATTTTGTGGTAAAATAGGTGCCTCGGCTTATACTCGAGTATATACGGTACATATTGAACGTTATAAGAGAAAAAAAGGGCGAAAAACAATTAAATTAAATAAACCAATCTAAACACAGTCTCATTTGAGATTGAATTAAAAAAACAAAATTTTAAGGGGCCCACAAAAACTCAGATTTTAACGGTCTAAGGTCAGCAATACAAAGTATAGACCGGGACAGAGAACTGATAGGTAAAAACACTGAACATAAATGGACAACATTTAAATCCTTACTAAATATACATACACATTGGCATATACCCTGTGGGAATAAAAGTAAAAGGAGTAAATCCCATGCAATGTGGCTTAACAGTGATTTAAAGATCAAGATACAGATTATAAAACAGGCATTTAAATTATACAAACAAGAGGGCACAGAGACTGCTTTACGGGAGTACAATGAAATCAACAAGGATTGCAAAAGCGCTATTAGATTGGCTAAAAGTGAAAATGAAAAATGTATTGCAAAAGAGAGTAAGACTAACCCTAAAATATTTTTTAAGTATATTAATGGGAAGAAGGCGAGGAAGGAAGCTATAGGAACATTACAATGTGACACAGCCCCTCTGAAAATTAGTGACCAGAAAAAGGCAGATGAGCTAAATAGGTTATTTTCTTCGGTGGTACCAGTGGTTGGGACACTCAATATAATGGGTCTACACTACCTTTGCCAAATAATTGGTTAACACAGGAAGTAATCCAAAAGAGGTTGAAAAAAATAAATGTTAATAAAGCTCTGGGTTCTGATGGAATACATCCACGGGTATTGAGGGAAGTGGGTTCTGTAATAGCCAAACCATTATATTTAATTTTTCAAGATTCGTTCAACACAGCGTCTCTACCAGATGACTGGAGAAAAGCAGATGTGATACCTATATTTAAAAAGGGAGCAAGAGCAAATCCGGGGAATTATAGACAAGTGAGCCTCACTTCTGTAGTGGGGAAGCTTTTAGAAGGGTTAATAAGGGATAATATACAAGAATATGTCTATCTGAACAGGATTATAAGTAGGAGTCAACATGGATTTATGAGGGATAGGTCATGTCAAACAAACCTAATTAGTTTCTATGAGGAGGTTAGTAGGAACCTGGATCAAGGCAACTCAGCAGATGTAGTCATTTTGGATTTTGCAAAGGCTTTTGATACAGTGCCACATGGGAGACTATTGTGCAAACTAAGAGATACAGGAATTGCAGTAAATATCTGCTCATGGTTTGAGAGCTGGCTAAAAGACAGGAATCAAAGGGTTGTTGTAAATGGAACATACTCCAATTGGACTAATGTGGTAAGTGTGGTTCCTCAGGGTTCAGTATTAGGTCCTCTACTTTTTAACAGATTTATTAATGACTTAGAGGTGGGACTGGAAAGTAGTGTCTCCATTTTCGCTGATGACACACAGTTGTGCAAGGTAAATAAAATCATATACTGATGTGCTTTCAGTAGAATGGGCATCTAAATGGCAGATGAGATTTAATACGAATAAATGTAAAGTTATGCATTTGGGAAGGAAAAATAGCCATGCAATATATAATCTTAATGGAGCAAATCTAGGTGTATCAGATATTGAAAGACAGTGCTTATGGACAACCACCTAGGTAACAGAGCTCAAAGCCAAGCAGCAGCTGCAAATAAAATATTAGCATGTATTAAGAAGGGTATAGAAGCAAGTGAAGCAAATATAATTCTGCCACTATACAAATCTCTAGAACGCCCTCATTTGGAATATGGAGTACAATTTTGGGCACCACTTCATAAAAAGGCAATTTTAAAGCTGGAAAAGGTACAGAGGAGGGCAACAAAAACTAATAAGGGGAATGGAGGGGCTAAGCTATAAAGAAAGACTCTCCCCTTACGGCCGGCCGCATATCTAGGAACCGGCCTTAAGCTCTGAAATATAAAAATGCAAAAATAAATTCAAGCCTGCACCGTACAGCTCTGTAAATGCTAGGGATCATATTGGGGGACATGAGGATTAACAGTAACCCACTCTCAAGCTTGCACATCAGCCCAAACCCGAGTTCAAATTAACTTTTTTTTTTACTGCTGCGGCGTGGGCGGGTCTGAGGTGCTCCAAGCACTCTGGACTTTTTACATGGATATTTTACGGATATTAAAAAACAAATATTTTACGGATTTGAGTATAGGGTAATTATGTGCTATTTTTGCTAACACCGAATATCACTTTATAGACTCTGCAAAGTGCAGGATGGCTTTATTTAGGCTATTTTATGTGCTTAATTGGTGCTAGCGGGACCTCTTTCCTGCAAGTAAGCTGCGGCTCGCTTTTAGCCTTGCAGAGAGGGTTCCCGGAGCAATTGAATTGCAAATAGGAATTTCTTACGGCCGATTTCCTTGCGGCCGTTTAAGATCAAAGGATTTCCTCTGGCGCGAGCGGCCGCAAGAGATAGCAAGGCACCGGCCGCAAGCCTGCCGGAATCCCCGGCCGGAGGGGAATAGAATAGCCGAATAGCTTGCGGCCGGTCCTTGCGGCCCCGCGGTGGCTGCGGCCGCTAATAGAATGAGGCCCTATGTAACTATGTAACTATGTAAATAAACTACAAAGTAAAAAATATATCTCAAGTGTATTTTGCAGAGGGATTCAAGACCTACCTCCCACCATATTCGAGTAGATCCCCAGCCAGCCAGCTCAAGTTTCAAATTGAAAAACAGTAAGTTTGTTATGGGATGGGAATACTTTGTGAGGAAGCCAAGCATGGGGTCCAAATTATAATGAAAAGGGGTAGAGAGTCTTCTAGAATGTGGGAGAGTCACTTATTAATTAGAAGATAATATATCTTGGAGATAACGATTTGCAATTGAAGGGAAGAGTATTTCCACTGGCTTGCAATATGACTTTTAGAGGCTAACATTAAAAATTGCATCAGCTTTTTTGATGAAGGAATAATGAAGGGACGCAATGGCCTTGTAGGCCAACTTCGGCCGTTCGATTAATTTGTTGGGCAAACATGTCAGAGTCAAGCGAAAATACTTCTTGTCACAGTAATCTAGCTTTAGGGCAATCCCACCATGTATGGAGGAAGAAGCCTACTCTCCCACATTTTCTGAAGCAGTCTAGGCTTGGTGTTAATGTCCATTTATAAAGCTTTTCTGGAGTATGATATGTCCTGTGGAGAACTTTAATGGAAGTTTCCAAGATACTACTGTTTAGGGAGCCTTTAGTCAAGTTTACCCAGGAGGTCTTCCAGGTATCTTGGGTCCAATAACAGTTCAAGTACCTCTCCCAATTTCACATGTAAGTCAATTTAGTCTGATTTAGATCAGTATTGATTGAGTCATAAATAAGCTAATAACACTTTTCATGAGAGGGGTTTTGTCATATTGTTTCACTAGCCAAGATGATTGGGTTGTACCAAGTGAGAGTTCCTGTGTCTAAATGAAGTGAACATTTCCTGTGCTGGGATTTGGTAGCATGTATGTAGTTGATCGAACTTGAGAAGCTGATCATCTTTGTACCTGGAACCTGCACATAGGTGGCCCGAGGATTTGAATTGCAAGTTGTGGATGAGGGTTTAGTGGAGTGAGTGTGGAATACTTAGGGGTAAGGTCTCGAGTTTGTCTAGCCCACTGCCAAATTGTAAGTGATTGTTTATAAAGGGATTTGGGAATGCCACAAGAGTTTGCAGGGATGGGGAAGCCAAATTATAGTGTCCCAGGAATAAGGATGCATTTGGAAGTTTTCAGTAAAAACTCATAAAGGTTGGTGTGTTATAGAGTAAGCCTGAGGGATAAAGGAAATTTGTGTGGCTTTAAAGTAAAATTTAAAGTTAGGATATGATAAGCCTCCCTTTGTTTTGTGCTTGAACAATTGTTCTTTTGGATATACAATGGGATTTGTTGTGCCATATAAAATTGAAAGTCAGACATTGAAAACTTTCTAGTTCAGAAAAGTTGATTGCAATGGGCAGGGGGCAAAATAGGTATAAAAGATATTCACCTTAACTGAGTTTACACACCCGAGCCAAGAAATATCCCCTTTGGACCAAGTCAAATAGTTCTGACCAATTTCTGATTATAGCTGTTGTGCTTCATAACAAAGGGGTAAATACATACGCACATGCCAGTTTTCTATTTCTAAAAAATAGTTTTATATATATATTTTTCTCATTTCACTTAACCAACTTAGACTTTTGTGTTCTAATCCATCACATAAGGCTATTTATATGAATTTATATACTCTGTATATAGTACAGCATTTTTTTTTTAGCTCACATATATTTAACTATACGCTAAATCAACTGAGCCCTAACTAAGGCAACATGTGGATTTATGTGATCAGTTAAGACCTAGCATGGGCAACATATAGATTTACCTCAATTAAGCCCTGGCATGGACAGCATGTAGATTTACCTTTAGCTGAGCCCTAACATGGGCAACATACCGTATATACTCAATAATAAGCTGAGTTTTTCTGCCCTTTTTTAAGGCTGAAAAGGATCCCCTCTGCTTATACTCAAGTCACCGGTGTCTCTCCACCCCTGTGTCTCTCTTTCCCCGTGTCTCTCCACCTCCGTGTCTCTCTTTCCCCCCTGTGTCTCTCCACCCCATGTCTCTCTTTCCCCCTGTGTCTCTCCCCCGTGTCTCTCTTTCCCTCCTGTGTCTCTCCACCCTGTGGCTCTCTTTCACCCCGTGTCTCTCCATCCCATGTCTCTCTTTACCCCCCGTGTCTCTCCACCCCTGTGTCTCTTTCCCTCCCGTGTCTCTCCACCCCGTGGCTCTCTTTCCCTCCCATGTCTCTCCACCCCGTGTCTCTCTTTCCCCCTGTGTCTCTCCACCTCCGTGTCTCTCTTTCCCCCCTGTCTCTCTCCACCCCATGTCTCTCTTTCCCCCGTGTCTCTCTTTCCCCCGTGTCTCTCTTTCCCTCCTGTGTCTCTCCACCCTGTGGCTCTCTTTCCCCCGGTGTCTCTCCACCCCATGTCTCTCTTTACCCCCCATGTCTCTCCACCCCTGTGGCTCTTTCCCTCCTGTGTCTCTCCACCTCTGTGGCTCTTTCTCTCCCCCGACCTTATCATCCTCCTCATCCTCAACCCCCATCCTCATCCTCAACCCCCCCATCCTCAACCCCCCTCCTCATCCTCAACCCCCATCCTCATCCTCAACCCCCCTCCTCACTTTACCCCTCACATGCGGGTCACGTCATTAGCATTGGCCGGGTCCCGACGCAGCCGGAAGCATCATGGAGGAGCAGAGGAACAGCTGCTGATGGAAGGTAAGTGAGGGGAAAGGGAGAGGGGGAGGTAATTAGAGGGGTAAAGTGATGTGGGGGGTAGAGGATGAGGAGGTGGGTTGAGGTGGGAGGTTGAGGAGGGGGGTTGAGGATGAGGAGGGGGGTTGAGAAGGGGGTTGAGGAGAGAGGTTGAGGAGGGGGGTTGAGGATGAGGAGGGGGTTGAGGAGGGGTTGAGGAGAGAGGTTGAGGATGAGGAGGGGGGTTGAGGATGAGGAGGGGGGTTGAGGATGAGGAGGGGGTGAGGAGAGAGGTTGAGGAGGGGGGTTGAGGATGGGGGTTGAGGAGGGAGGTTGGGGAGGGGAGTTGAGGATGAGGAGGGGGGTTGAGGAGAGAGGTTGAGGATGATGAGGGGGTTGAGGATGAGGAGAGAGGTTGAGGAGGGGGTTGAGGATGAGGAAGGGGGTTGAGGCGAGAGGTTGAGGAGGGGGTTGAGGAAGAGGAGGGGGGTTGAGGAGGGAGGTTGAAGATGGAGGTTGAGGAGGCGGGTTGAGGATTAGGAGGGGGGTTGAGGAGGGGGATGTAGGAGGGGGGTTGATGAGAGAGGTTGAGGAGGGGGGTTGAGGAGGGGGGATGAGGATGGAAGATGTGGAGAGGGGTTGAGGAGGGGGTTGAGGAGAGAAGATGAGGAGAGAGGTTGAGGAGGGGGGTTGAGGAGAGGGGTTGAGGAGGGGTGTTGAGGAGGAGAGAGGGTTGAGGAGGGGGTTGAGAAGAGAGGATGAGGAGGGGGGTTGAGGAGAGAGGATGAGGAGGGAGGATGAGGAGGGGGTTGAGGAGGGGGGTTGAGAAGAGAGGATGAGGAGGGGGGTTGAGGATAGAGGATGAGGAGGGAGGATGAGGAGGGGGTTGAGGAGGGGGGTTGAGCAGGGTGATAAGGGAGGGGGAGGGATAGAGACAGAAGGGAGAGGGGGGAAAGAGACACAGGGAATGGAGAGGGGGAAGAGACACAGGGAAGGGAGAGCGGGGATAGACACATGGAAGGGAGAGGGGGGAGACAACAGGGGAGGGAGAGGGGGGAAGAGACACAGGGGGGAGAGAGGGGGGACACAAGAAAGGGGCACAGAGGGCACACAAGAGGGGAGAATGAGGCGGGGGTTGAGGAGGGGGGTTGAGGAGGGTGATAAGGGAGGGGGAGGGATAGAGACACGAGGGAGAGGGGAGAAAGAGACACAGGGAAGGGAGATTGTGGAAGAGACACAGGGAAGGGAGAGGGGGGAAGAGACACAGGGGAGGGAGAGGAGGGAAAGAGACACAGGGGAGGAAGAGGCGGAAGAGACACAGGGAAGGGAGAGGGGAGAAGAGACACGGGAGAGAGAAGGGGGGACACAGAGGGCACAAGAGGGACATAGGGGGCAGCACATTTCCCATCCTCGGCTTATACTCGAGTCACTAAGTTTTCCCAGTATTTTGTGGTAAAATAGGTGCCTTGGCTTATACTCGGGTTGGCTTATACTCGAGTATATACGGTATATGAATTAACAAACCCAGCACAGATTGTAGCAATAATAATGGTTCACATCACATTTAATTTCAATGTATATATTTTCCCCAAGCCTGCCATTCTTGCATGCAGACAACCACCAAATCATCAGAAGATTGACCAATTAGGAGCATAACAACGAAAATGGCACCAACCCTTGCAATGAAATTTGCTGCCAACACATCTGTAGAGAGGATACAGCCACACATAAGACAAGACATATAACATCAAGGGCTCATATTCATGTAAATCTTCTAATGTAGTGTACATAATGCAATGTACTGTATGTGAAAAGGGCTGTTATATAGGGGAAACCAGTCAAAAACTAGGATGAATCTGCAAAGAATTTCCATAAAAAAGCATAATGAAGACAGCTACTGTACCCTGGTTGGACATCATTTCACCCAGAATAACCACTCCATCCAAAACCTGAAAATCAAAATACTCAGAGGACATTTCAAATGTCTCCAATAGCAGAAAACTTTTGAATTAAAAATTATTAAGTTTTTTGATTCGAAACAAACCGGTTTAAATATGAATTTAGGTTTCTTATCTCATTACCAAAATGGTTTGTGACTTATGTTTTATACCACATTGCACATGTTCAATTGATACTGTTCTAATCCCCAAACTGTGGTGCCATTTACAGCCCTTAATTAGGGCTCTGCTATGTTCTTATCTAAATCTGATGAACAGATTCATAGGACTATATTTGTCCAATAGAAAAGGTATCACTGTATAATGCAATATTCTGATTATTCATCTAAATTACTGGACAATCATGGCTACCTTGCGATGAGCGCCGAAGGTGATCATTGCAAAGCACGAAAGTTGTGGGTTGCCAAGGCCTGCAATGAGCGGCGAAGCGAGGCCCATAAAGTAGACTGGAGGAGAGGCTCGCAATGAGCAAGCCGCGCAATAAGCACTGGGCACATGATGAGCACCGAAGACTCAAATTGTGTTGCTATCATTTTTGATGGGCAAGTAGCTAGTATACTGTATATATATATACATTATATATACGGTATATAGTAACATAGTAATTAGGGTTGAAAAAAGACGTTCAGTACATCAAGTTCAACCTTTTAAGATCTCTTCTGATCTGCAATATGCGGATTAGTTATTCATTAATTGTTAATTAATTATTAATCAACTATTTAATTATTTATTTATTTTTTTATTATTAGTTAATCCAGAGGAAGGCAAACGGGAAAAAAAAACCCAAGTGAAACTTAGCCAATCGTCTCAAAGGGAAAAAAAATGAATTCCTCCGTGACCCCAGATACTGGCGATCGGATTTCTCCCTGGATCAATACTCTCTCTCTAATTTTCCTGGATAACGCTGAATTCCCTTTTTTATTAGAAATAAAACCAGTCCCCTTCTAAAGTTATCTATCAAATCCGCTGTCACCACCTCCTCTGGTAGAGAATTCCACAGATTAACCACCCTTACTGTGAAGCTCCCTTGACAAATCTTTATACTGACACTGGATTTATTTATATAAGGTAATCATATCTCCTCTTAGATGCCTTTTTTTCTAAAGAAAATAAATTTAATTTGGTTAGTCTTTCTTCATAACTTAGCCCTTCCATTGCCCTTATTAATTTTGTTGCCCTCCTCCGTACCCTTTCCAGCTCTAAAATTTCCTTTTTATGAAGTGGTGTCCAAAATTGTACTCCATATTCCAAATGAGGGCATACTAGAGATTTGTATTGTGGCAGAATTAGACTTACTTCCCTTGCTTCTATACCCTTCTTAATACATGCTAATATTTTATTTGCCTTTGCAGCTGCTGCTTGGTTTTGAGCACTGTTACCTAGGTGGTTGTCCATAAGCACTCCCTCAATATCTGTTACACCTAGATTTGCTCCATTAAGATTATAAATTGCATGACTATTTTTCCTTCCCAGATGCATAACTTTACATTTATTCGTATTAAAACTCATCTGCCATTTAGGTGCCCATTCCTCAATTCTATGTACATTTCTTTGGAGGAAAAGCACATCATTATCTGATTTAATTATCTTGTACAACTTTGTGTCATCAGCGAAAATGGAAACACTACTTTCCAGTCCCACCTCTAAGTCATTAATAAATAAGTTAAAAAGGAGAGGACCTAATACTGAACCCTGAGTAACCCCACTTACCACATTAGTCCAATCGGAGTATGTTCCATTTACAACAACCCTTTGATTCCTGTCTTTTAGCCAGCTCTCAATCCATGAGCAGATATTTACTGCAATTCCTGTATCCCTTAGTTTGCACAATTGTCTCCCATGTGGCACTGTATCAAAAGCCTTTACAAAATCCAAAAAGACTACATCCACTGAGTTGCCTTGATCCAGGTTCCTACTAACCTCCTCATAGAAACTAATTAGATTTGTTTGACATGACTTATCCCTCATAAATCCATGTTGACTCCTACTTATAATCCTGCTCAAATAGACATATTCTTGTATATTATACACTGGTCTGTAATTCCCTGGATTTGCTCTTGCTCCCTTTTTAAATATAGGCATCACATCTGCTTTTCTCCAGTCATCTGGTAGAGACCCTGTGTTGAGTGAATCTTGAAAATTTAAATATAATGGTTTGGCTATTACAGAGCCCAGTTCCCTCAGTAACCGTGGATGTATTCCATCAGGACCCGGTTTATTAACATTTATTTTTTCAAACCTCTTTTGGATTACTTCCTAACCAATAATTCGGCAAAGTTCGTGGAGGCCCATTATGTTGCAGTGTCCTAACCTCTGGTACCTCCCTTGTGTAAGCCGAAGAAAATAACCTATTTAGCTCAACTGCCTTTTCCTGGTCACTAATTTTCAGATGGCCTGTGTCACATTGTAATGTTCCTATAGCTTCCTTCCTCGCCTTCTTCCCATTAATATACTTAACAAATATTTTAGGGTTAGTCTTATTCTCTTTTGCAATTAATGTTTCATTTTCTATTTTAGCCCTTTTGCAAGCCTTTCCTTGTTCAATTGTTATTTTTTAGCGGGAGGCTACAGTTAATAATAGACATATTGTGTGCCATAGTCCGTTGTCCACCAATGATAATTTTTAGCAACAGTGTAAAATAATTTGTTTTATTTGAATTGATAAAAGTTACAATTATTTTTTTTATTGAAAGGCTGGACTATGGGCCTTATTAAATTTCAAACCCGTAATTATCTTCAAACAGCCCGTAAGTCAGTGCGTTAGAATTTGCAACAGTTACAAAGAGATTAAATTGAATAAACCTGCAATTACATGATCGAAAGCCAAAACTGTAAACCATACACCTGTAAGTAGCATTTCAGGGCATGATCATGATCAATTAAGCAGGGCTGTAACTACTGATTTAGAAACAGCCAATAGTAAATGAGACCGTCATCATGTTGTCAGTAAAACATGGCATTAAAACCTCAATCAATTAGCGTTTAGAGGTCCGATGTGTGATCGGGTTCGCTATCCAGCGATATAAGAATCAATAAAAATGAATAAGGAAAATGTTATAGTCCATGTGGTTGGCCTCATATGTATTAACTCCTTGAATACCGAGATTGATATAACACGGAAATAAAACCTAAAAATAATCATTTTTGATTGCAGTTTTACGAGCTTGAGACTGTTATGCAATTAATTCTAATGTCTTTCATTGCTTTCCCTCTATTTTAAAGTGCAGTATTGAGTTTTTATTTGCTTTTATAGTGTTACGAACAGGTGTTTAACCCCCTTGCGACTCCTCTCTAGTACTCGTAGGATTTTTTACTACATTTGCCATTTACGTGTATGAAAGCAATCGCAGGCTTGAGGAATTGTAGCAATTTAATAGCGGTTTGACAATTTAATGAGGGCCTTTGTTCTAAGCCTACATCTAATTCTTTCAATCGCTCTGATCATGTGCAATCCATGAGGGAGTAATCAGCAATGACTATGCCCTAACATAAAAATAAGAATCATAGTTAAGTGTAAGGTCCGGAACAGCTGATAAAAATGATAGACTTGTAATGTGATTTTAGGGTGGAAAATCCATTTTATGTAAAATAAAGTTTAAATGATGAAGTATGATGAAGATATTTTTTTCTAAATTATTCCATAGTTGCAACATTTGCTTTTTCCTGTTTTATATATATACTTGCAACTTGCCTGTCAAAAAATGACTGCAATAGAATTGTAAGGCAGGTAATGCTTTTTGGTACACAAACTAAGTCTGTTGGTTGTGTGAGTACCTTCGGCCCTCATTGCGAGCCTCTTGGTTTGTGTATGTTTGGTTCTGAGAGCTCCAGGCCTTATACACGCCCCCTGATAGGTGCTGTAACAGGTATTAAACTTATAAGAGTAGTACTTACAAACACTCCACTCCTATCTGGTGGCACCTTTGATTGCACGCACCGTGCCCCAAAATTGAAGTGAAACGACCAACCAAGCATCTTTTTCCATCTCCCGGTTCTAAAAATCCAGGCCTTATACACGCCCCCTGATAGGAGCTGTAACAGGTATTAAACTGATAAGAGTAGTACTTACAAACACGCCACTCCTATCTGGTGGCACCTTTGATTGCACACGCCGTGCCCCAAAATTGAAGTGATACGACCAACCAAGCATCTTTTTCCATCTCCCGGTTCTAAAAATCCAGGCCTTATACACGCCCCCTGATAGGTGACATAACAAGTATTAAACTGATAAGAGTAGTACTTACAAACACGCCACTCCTATCTGGTGGCACCTTTGATTGCACGTGCCGTGCCCCAAAATTGAAGTGATACAACCAACTAAGCATCTTTTTCAATCTCCCGGTTCTAAAAATCCAGGCCTTATACACGCCCCCTGATAGGTGCTGTAACAGGTATTAAACTGATAAGAGTAGTACTTACAAACATGCCACTCCTATATGGTGGCAGCTTTGATTGCACATGCCGTGCCCCAAAATTGATGTGAGACGACCAACCAAGCATCTTTTTCCATCTCCCGGTTCTAAAAATCCAGGCCTTATACACGCCCCCTGATAGGTGCTGTAACAGGTATTAAACTGATAAGAGTAGTACTCACAAACACGCCATTCCTATCTGGTGGCACCTTTGATTGCACGCGCCGTGCCCCAAAATTGAAGTGTTACGACCAAATAAGCATCTTTTTCCATCTCCCGGTTCTAAAAATCCAGGCCTTATACACGCCCCCTGATAGGTGACGTAACAAGTATTAAACTGATAAGAGTAGTACTTACAAACACGCCACTCCTATCTGGTGGCACCTTTGATTGCACGTGCCGTGCCCCAAAATTGAAGTGATACAACCAACAAAGCATCTTTTTCCATATCCCGGTTCTAAAAATCCAGGCCTTATACACGCCCCCTGATAGGTGCTGTAACAGGTATTAAACTGATAAGAGTAGTACTTACAAACACGCCACTCCTATCTGGTGGCACCTTTGATTGAAAGCGCCGTGCCCCAAAATTGAAGTGATACGACCAACCAAGCATCTTTTTCCATCTCCCTGTTCTAAAAATCCAGGCCTTATACACGCCCCCTGATAGGTGACATAACAAGTATTAAACTGATAAGAGTAGTACTTGCAAACACGCCACTCCTATCTGGTGGCACCTTTGATTGCACGTGCCGTGCCCCAAAATTGAAGTGATACAACCAACTAAGCATCTTTTTCCATCTCCCGGATCTAAAAATCCAGGCCTTATACACGCCCCCTGATAGGTGCTGTAACAGGTATTAAACTGATAAGAGTAGTACTTACAAACATGCCACCCCTATATGGTGGCAGCTTTGATTGCACGTGCCGTGCCCCAAAATTGATGTGATACGACCAACCAAGCATCTTTTCCCATCTCCCGGTTCTAAAAATCCAGGCCTTATACACGCCCCCTGATAGGTGACATAACAAGTATTAAACTGATAAGAGTAGTACTTACAACCACGCCACTCCTATCTGGTGGCACCTTTGATTGCACGTGCCGTGCCCCAAAATTGAAGTGATACAACCAACTAAGCATCTTTTTCAATCTCCCGGTTCTAAAAATCCAGGCCTTATACACGCCCCCTGATAGGTGCTGTAACAGGTATTAAACTGATAAGAGTAGTACTTACAAACATGCCACTCCTATATGGTGGCAGCTTTGATTGCACATGCCGTGCCCCAAAATTGATGTGAGACGACCAACCAAGCATCTTTTTCCATCTCCCGGTTCTAAAAATCCAGGCCTTATACACGCCCCCTGATAGGTGCTGTAACAGGTATTAAACTGATAAGAGTAGTACTTACAAACACGCCATTCCTATCTGGTGGCACCTTTGATTGCACGCGCCGTGCCCCAAAATTGAAGTGTTACGACCAAATAAGCATCTTTTTCCATCTCCCGGTTCTAAAAATCCAGGCCTTATACACGCCCCCTGATAGGTGACGTAACAAGTATTAAACTGATAAGAGTAGTACTTACAAACACGCCACTCCTATCTGGTGGCATCTTTGATTGCACGTGCCGTGCCCCAAAATTGAAGTGATACAACCAACAAAGCATCTTTTTCCATCTCCCGGTTCTAAAAATCCAGGCCTTATACACGCCCCCTGATAGGTGCTGTAACAGGTATTAAACTGATAAGAGTAGTACTTACAAACACGCCACTCCTATCTGGTGGCACCTTTGATTGAAAGCGCCGTGCCCCAAAATTGAAGTGATACCACCAACCAAGCATCTTTTTCCATCTCCCGGTTCTAAAAATCCAGGCCTTATACACGCCCCCTGATAGGTGACATAACAAGTATTAAACTGATAAGAGTAGTACTTACAAACACGCCACTCCTATCTGGTGGCACCTTTGATTGCACGTGCCGTGCCCCAAAATTGAAGTGATACAACCAACTAAGCATCTTTTTCCATCTCCCGGATCTAAAAATCCAGGCCTTATACACGCCCCCTGATAGGTGCTGTAACAGGTATTAAACTGATAAGAGTAGTACTTACAAACATGCCACCCCTATATGGTGGCAGCTTTGATTGCACGTGCCGTGCCCCAAAATTGATGTGATACGACCAACCAAGCATCTATTCCCATCTCCCGGTTCTAAAAATCCAGGCCTTATACACGCCCCCTGATAGGTGCTGTAACAGATATTAAACTGATAAGAGTAGTACTTACAAACACGCCACTCCTATATGGTGGCACCTTTGATTGCACGCGCCGTGCCCCAAAATTGAAGTGATACAACCAACCAAGCATCTTTTTCCATCTCCCAGTTCTAAAAATCCAGGCCTTATACACGCCCCCTGATAGGTGCTGTAACAGGTATTAAACTGATAAGAGTAGTACTTTCAAACACGCCACTCCTATATGGTGGCACCTTTGATTGCACGTGCCGTGCCCCAAAATTGAAGTGATACGACCAACCAAGCATCTTTTTCCATCTCCCGGTTCTAAAAATCCAGGCCTTATACACGCCCCCTGATAGGTAACGTAACAAGTATAAAACTGATAAGAGTAGTACTTACAAACACGTCACTCCTATCTGGTGGCACCTTTGACTGCACGTGCCGTGCCCCAAAATTGAAGTGATACGACCAACCAAGCATCTTTTTCCATCTCCCGGTTCTAAAAATCCATGCCTTATACACGCCCCCTGATAGGTGCTGTAACAGGTATTAAACTGATAAGAGTAGTACTACTTAACACACCTTATAATAATGCAGAGAGAGGCAACGCAGTGAGAGGAGTCTGAAGAACAGGAGTCAGAGGAGGAAGGTGGCTTTGAGGAGGTGGAAGACCAAACACAGCAGGCGTCCCAGGGGGCTTGTTGTCCCCTTTCGGGGACCCTTGGTGGCTGGGTGGAGGAAGAGACCTTCAATGACATCAGTGAGGCCAAGGAACGGGACATGGCTATCTTGGTATCCAACCTTGTGCAAATGGGGAGTTTGCGGTTGTGCAAAGGGACTGTTTGGGGTTGTTTGCGGTGCGTTAAACGGGGAGTTTGGTCTGTCACTGTGAAGCGGGCCTAACCCTTACACTACCTGATCGATACAACATCATACCTAATGTTTTAAAGCATGTTATTCCAAACAATTTAGGAATGTTAGGTAATTTATGCCCTTTATGGCTTAAAACCAGACTCTGCATCAACTATGTAATTTTCCGTGGGAGTTTTGCCATGGATCCCCCTCCGGCATGCCACAGTCCAGGTGTTAGTCCCGTTGAAACAACTTTCCAATCACTATTGTGGCCAGAAAGAGTCCCTGTGGGTTTTAAAATCTGCCTGCCCATTGAAGTCTATGGCGGTTCGCCGGGTTCGCCGGTTCGCGAACATTTGCGGCGGTTCACGTTCGCGGTTCGCGAACCGAAAATGTTATGTTCGCGACATCACTAGCGCGCTGAGCGCCTTTAGCGTTTATTGTGATTATGTTCTTTTTGTATTTTGTAATGTTAATTAATTAATTTGTAAAGTTATAAATTAATATACTTAATTTATATACTGGAGCATTTAGCATCCTTGCTAATAGTATATTTAGTAGCTCGTACCGCTCTGTGCAAAAGGCGTATGTGCTTGGCGATGTTTTGCGTGCTTAGGAGTAGCCTCGATTTCGTTTTTTTTTTGGTGGCCATTTTTTCTGTTGCTTAGGGGATTTTCTAGTGGCGAAAATCTGTAAATTGTATTTAAATTGCTGTGTAACCTCATTCCCAGCCGTCCTGGCTGCCCCCCCGTTGCTGTGTGTGTAGTTTTAATGTTGCGTTACCAACGGATTTTGGCAAGGTCGCACTGCTGAGAACTATATATGTGATATATATATTTATTTATATATATTTTGTCTGTGTAATGTTATGTCTATGCAGTCATTTTGCTTTTCCTCTTTTTGACTGCTTGATATTTTAAATAAATAATTGTATTAATATTCACATTTTCAGTTGCAGAAAAAACATCCAGTGTTCTTACATATTCTGGGAGATAATAATAATTACAGAGACTATAATATATACAGAAAAATATAATAAAAAATATATACATTCATCATCTGTCATTTGTTTGTTAGGAAGTTGGATATTTGCTATCTATATATAAACTTGCATCAGAGATCTGAAGCAAGATATTATTTGAATATAATGCCCCCGGGGAATTAAATCTGACTGAACATACGAAATAGCGAGAGCTATACTTTGAAAGTCTGCTTTTTATTTTTATTTTTAAAGGATTCTGTAAATAGATTTACATGCCACACAATCCACTAGATGGCAGTATTTAGATATCATTGACTGCTGAAATTTCAGATGAAAACAATTCTGATTATACATTCAGCATGGAAATAAGTATCAGGCACAAAGTTAAAAGTTAATCCAAGAAATATGACCCTCAAATGTGGTTTTGGATAAGATATGCACATTATATGCAGGCCAGTAGCAGCTGCAATGATCTCGTTGGAAACACTGATGCCTTTTCTGCCTTCAAATTTCAGACTTTTATTTCTTGTTTACATATATTTTCTTTTAACAAAGAGATGTATTACCTTGGTAGTATAGCCACGTTTTTATATGCTGTAGAGGCTAGTAAGGCACTGTAGACTAAGAGTAGATATGCTAGTTCAGTTTTACTGAATTGTAGTAGTAAAAAAAATAAAAAAGTAGGAAAAAATGTACTTGCACAAGAAAAATAACGCTGCTATTAAAACCAAGAAAACCGATAACCAAGGGAGAGGAAGGTCACTATATGCATGGATAGGTACATTTTTATTTATTATATTTAATAAGGACAAAATAAATGTCCAAGTACACCATAACTTATTTTGCATAATGTGATCAGAAAATACATAAGTATAAAAACAGCCTTAAAGGTAGATCACAAACAGGAGGAGAAAAGAGCAAGACAAAGGTCCTATGATCCCTATGATAGTCAAGGGATACCTCTTATCTGGAACTATATTGATGACCCAAATCTGTCAGGATCCCCACTAGGCCTGTGGAACTATAGAGACCCCTGGGGATCAGTACTTGGCCTGCAGTGCCCATGGAGACCCCAGAAAATCATCACTATGTATGCTCAAGGAGTGCTCAAGACTCCCAGAGCACTTCCATGTTGATAGAAGAATCCATTCTCTTCTTTCTTGATTGAAGCAATAATTAATCTCTTCATTAGTTATCCCAAGGGGTTAATGGGCACCACATTTTTAACAATGACTGGGAGTTAATGGCCCCTTGCAGGCCCAGCTGGGTTTTTTTGTGTTCTCCCTGAGCCCCACAGGCCTTGCTGGGGGGCTCCCTGGACCCCACGGGCCTTGCTGTGGTTTCCCTGGGCCTAACTTAGCATCTCTCTAGGTCCTTGCGAGCTAGGGAATAGAGGGCTGAAGATGGAGGGAGGGCTCGCAATGAGCGCTGAAGATGGCGGGTTGGCCGAGGCTCATTGCAAGGCCGTAAAGTAGACGGGGGAGAGGCTCGCAATGAGAGCAAGTTAGAGGGGGAGAGCCTTGCATTGTGTGGCAAAGAACATTGCCAGGCTTAAAATATTATTGCCGTAATTTTTGACGGGCAAGTCGCTAGTATATATAATGTAACAGAGTCAAGTAAGGAGTGTATATAAGCCTGAGATTGAGCAGGGCTATATATACAGGCGTGATAAGCAAGGGTTAATTGGAACTGCAGCTCAATCAAGCCAGTGCACCTGATCCTCGTCAGGATGATTTAAAAGCCCTATAGATGAATAAGAACTCCATTTTATGTTTGTGTGTCAGAATCAACAGAGCAACTGGATTTGGAGAAACCGCTTGGCTGGAACCCAAGATTCCATCATTTAATTGGCTTTTGAGTGAGAGTAAAGACTGTTTGTCTGCAAGGAGAGTCAGTCTGGAATGCAAAGCAACATTGGTTTCCAGAGCAGAGCTGTCTGCAGGAGCAAAGCAGGTTTACAAGGAGAATCAGTCTGCAGTGCAAAGCAACATTGGTTTCCAGAGCAGAGCTGTCTGCAGGAGCAACGCAGGTCTACAAGGCAAGTCAGTCTGCTGAGAGAAAGCAGTTTTCCTGTTGAGAGACTGTGGACATTAACCCCTGGGAGACATAACTGGGAGAGTATAACTGCAAGTGTGACAAAGTTTTTCAAAAGACTATTTAAAGGGTCCCTGGAGGTTGGAGCATTTCAGAGAGACGGGCGGACAGAATGCTCCCCTTTTTCTAGAGATGAAGATATTGAAAATAACTGTGTATTATTTTGGTGCAAATATTGGATTTTTTTAAAAATATTAAAAGAATACCTGAATTCCTGGCTGTTCGTTGATAAGGTAACAGGCTAATCTACCACAACTGGTGTCAGAAGTGCGATCTAGGTCCTTATACCAAAAGACTATCCACAGAAAAAATGGAAGAGGTAGTAAAGCAGGAAATAACAGCCCCGATAGTGCCCCATCGTCCATATGCAGTGGTTTTAGGATTACATTTCCCAAATTTTTAAAATCTCCTACATATAGAAAGCAATGAGATGAGTCCCGAATCTATATTGGATATATTCCCATTTGAGAATAATGAACTATTCTCCAGTCTGGAAAAGTTTCCGAAATCTCGAGACAAAAGGAAAAAAGAAGTGGGACAGAAATAAAAAACAGACAAGGACAAGAAGAAGCCCTGAAAGCTGACTAAGCATGACGATACAACAAACTTGGAAGGATCCTCTTCTGACCAAGAGATGACTCTTCCAAATCAAACAGAGATTGAAGAAGCACGGAATGTTCTCCAGGAGGTAGAAAGTTTTGGGAGAGACCAAGCGAATGATCCTCTCCTACAAAATGTCAGAGGGGAAGTGGTAAAAGTAAATGGAGAAATCGTACAGGGACGAGAAAATCCCCAGGGTCCACACTTTGTGTTAAAAAGAGATCTCCTATATCGTGTGGTTAAAATAGGAGAAGACATCACAGAACAATTACTGGTACTTCAGGGCTACAGAAGAAAAGTATTAGAAATGGCTGAGACTCATCTTTTTTCAGCCCACCTAGGAGTGGAGAAAACCTGGAGTATATGAAGAAGTACGCCGATATTGTCTATCTTGCCCAGAGTGTAAGCTAGCAAGTCCACGTCCCCATCTAAAAGCTCCCTTGATACCACTTCCTGATATAGTAGAAGGATCTTTTGAGTCAATAGCAAAGGACCTCTTGGGACCACTGGAAAAAACTGCCCGAAGGCATCAATACATTTTAGTTATATTGGACTATGCTACACAATATCCAGAAGCATTACCTTTAAGGTGTGCTAACTCTAAGAATATTGCAAAAGAAAAGGTACTTCTTTTCTCAAGAGTAGGAATACCAAAAGTTATAGTAACGGACCAAGGAACACCATTTGTTTCAAAGCTAATGAGGGATTAATGCAAACAATTACAAGTAAAAACTTTAAGGACTTCAATATATCACCCTCAAACCAATGGACTGGTGGAAAGGTTCAATTAAACTTTAAAAAGAATGATACAAAAAGACGTGGATGAAGATGGAAAGAACTGGGACCTATTACTGCCTTTTCTTTTATTTGCAGTACAAGAGGTACCCCAGGCCTCTACAGGATTTTCGCCATTTCAGCTATTGTATGGATGTCATCCAAGGGGAATACTCAATACACTAGGAGAAACCTGGGAAGATCAAAAAGTCCAAGGGAAAATATTGTGGAGTATGTTCAGTCCTTGAGAAATAGAATTTCTCAGATAACCCCGCTTGTTAAAGAACACATGGAACAAGCACAGCTGCACCAGAAAACATATTACAATCGAGACGCCCTTGTCAGGAAATTCCAACCAGGGGACAGGATTATGGTACTTGTTCCTACAGCTGAAAGCAAGCTCCTGGCTAAATGGCAGGGAGCATATGAAATAATAGAGGCTGTAGGTGAAGTATATTACAAACTCAAGCAGCCTGGTAAATGAAAACAGGAATAGATCCATCACGTGAAGTTATTAAAAGCCTGGTGTGAGAAAGAGGCTTAGGTAGCAGCAGTATGCAATGTATACACAATGGAAGTGATGCTACCTGAGGTGCAAATATCATCAGAATTATCACCACAGCAAAAAGAGGAAGCAATGAAAATGATTCAATGAAATACAGATGTTTTTTTCTGAAAATCCTGGTCAAACAAAGATGGTCTACCTTGACATCCTCACCAAACCTGGAGTAATCATAAGAAGCAGACCTTATCGTATTCCTGAGGCAAAAGGGAGAAAATAAAAATAGAAGTGAGAAAAATGCTGGACTTAGGGGTCATTGAAGAGTCTACCAGTGAATGGTGTAGCCCAATTGTCCTAATCCCAAAATCTGATGGGACAATTAGTTTTTGCAGTGACTTCCGAAACTTAAATGAGGTATCCCAATTTAATGCATATCCCATTTCAAGAGTGGATGAATTAATAGACAGGCTAGGAACTACAAGATTTATGTCTACAATAGATTTGACCAAAGGATATTGTTCCTGTGGCAAAATCAGCAAGAGAAAAAACAGCTTTTTGCACCCCTAATGGCCTGTTCCAGTATAAGGTTTTGCCTTTTGGTGTTCACGGAGCCCTGGCAAAATTTCAGAGACTATGGACAAACTTCTAAGACCCCATTCAGAATATGCAACTGCTTATTTGGATGGCAATGTAATACATAACTCAGACTGGGACTCACACTTACACAAAGTTGAAAAGGTATTTGGCGTCCCTGAGAAGAGCGGGTTTAACAGCGAATCTGGCAAAATGTGCACTAGGATTGGCAGAAATTAAATATCTTGCATATACAGTAGGAAAGGGACTGATCAAACCTCAACTAAATAAAGTGGACGCCATATGAGTAGGGCCAAGGCCTGTGAGGAAGAGATAGGTGCGTGCATTTCTGGGGATAGTTGGGTACTATCGAAGATTTATACGTAGATTTGACCCCCATTGCAGCTCCTTTAATGGATCTAACTAAATAAAAAGCCACAGATACAGTAAAATGGAATACAGAAGGTGAAAATGCATTTGAAGACCTAAAGTTGGTCTTGTGTCAAGAACCGGTATTAGTAGCTCCAAATTAAAAAAAAAATAACTCTTTATACTACAGTCGGATGATTCTGAGATTGGTTTGGGAGCTTTACTATCCCAAGAAGAAGAGGACGAAGAACATCCAGTAATATATCTCAGCAAGAAACTGTTACCCAGAGAACAAAGGTAGTCAGTGGTTGAGCGAGAGTGTCTGGCTATAAAACGGGCTACAGAGGCTTTAAAGTATTATCCACTGGGCAGGTCATTCAAGCTTGTTACGGACCATGCGCCATTAAAGTGAATGCATCAAACCAGAAACAAGAACAGCACAGTGACTAGATGGTTTCTTTAGTTACAACAATACAGATTTACAGTAGAACATCGAGCTGGAAAGAAACATAATAATGTGGATGCCCTATCCAGGGTCCACTGCCTCTCGGCTCATGTAGCTCAACCCCATGGTGTTGAGCTAAGGGGAAAGATATGTAACAGAGTCAAGCAAGGAGTGTATATAAGCCTGAGATTGAGCAGAGCTATATATCTAGGCGTGATAAGCAAGGATTAATTGGAACTGCAGCTCAATCAAGCCAGTGCACCTGATCCTCGTCAGGATGATTTAAAAAGCCCTACAGACAGAACCAATGGGTGTGGCTTTTGGAGTGAGAGTAAAGATTGTTTGTCTGCAAGGAGAGTCAGTCTGGAGTGAAAAGCAACATTGGTTTCCAGAGCAGAGCTGTCTGCAGGAGCAAAGCAGGTTTACAAGGAGAATCAGTCTGCAGTGCAAATCAACATTGGTTTCCAGAGCAGAGCTGTCTGCAGGAGCAATGCAAGTATAGAAGGCAAGTCAGTCTGCTGAGAGAAAGCAGTTTTCTTGTTGAGAGACCGTGGACATTTACCTCAAGGAGAAGGCAGCAGTATAACTGCAAGTGTGACAGAGTTTTTCAAAACACTATTTAAAGGGTCCCTGGAGGTTGGAGCAATTCGGAAAGACGGGTGGGCTGAATTCTCCCCTTTTTCTAGAAATGAAAATATTGAAAATAACTGTGTATTATTTTGGCGAAAATATTGGACTTTTAATAAAATATTTAAAAGAATACCTGCATTCCTGGCTGTTAATTTGTAAGGTAACAGGCTAATCTATCACAATATATATATATATATATATATATATATAGTAAATAAATAGTACATTTGTCTTCACATTTGAATGTCTAAAACAAGTTAAACAACCTGCTTCCAGGTCAGAATTACGAGAAATACAGTTATTAAACTGCATTCTGGGAAGCAGAGCAGGGACATGCACATGTGCACACAAATGCCTCACTCTTCAATCCATAGACCACTTTAAAAATGGCTTCCTTTAAGGTTACACAGCTTTTATGCAAAGCCAAGGTTGGATTATACACAAGCTGGGAATCATACCCACGGACAGCCGTTTCAAGGTTACTGCCTATCATCAGCGTGGTGCAGGATGCCAGCTTGTGTTGTGGCCCTTATGAGTAGGTTGTTCACCACAACAATCATTTAATATATAGTGGCCAAAAGGGCGACAGAAGACCTCCACCATACAGTAGTACAGTAAATAAATATTTTATTTGTGTTTACATTTGAATGCCCAAAACAAGTTAAAAAAACCTGCTTCCAGCTCAAAATTATGAGAAATACAGTCATTACACTGCCTTCTGTGTCGCTGAACAGGGACATGCAAATGTACCCACAAATGCCTCACTCTTCAATCCATAGACCATTTTAAACATGGCTTCCTTTAAGCTTATGCCTGCTGCATTACACAGCTTTTATGCAGGTTGGATTATACATAATAATATACATGAAACGTGGATGCACTGAGCAGGCTAGATACTGAGCCATGGGGAGCAGAAAAGAACCGTCAAAAGACCTGCGCAACAAGGTAATGGAACTTCATAAAGATGGAAAATTATATAAAAAGATATTCAAAGCCTTGAAAATGCCAGTCAGTACTGTTCAATCATTTATTAAGAAGTGGAAAATTTGGGGATCTCTTGATACCAAGCCAAGGTCAGGTAGACCAAGAAAGATTTTAGCCACGACTGCCAGAAGAATTGTTCAGAATACAAAGAAAAACCCACACGTAACCTCAGGAGAAATACAGGCTACTCTGGAAAAAGACAGTGTGGTTATTTCAAGGAGCACAATACAGCGATACTTGAACCAAATTGAGCTGCCAGAAAGAAGCCTTTACTGGGCCAATGCCACAAAAAAGCCTGGTTACAATATGCCCGACAACACCTTGACACACCTCACAGCTTCTGGCACACTGTAATTTGGGATGACAACACCAAAATAGAGCTTTATGGTCACAACCATAAGCTATATGTTCTGAGAGGGGTCAACAAGGCCTATAGTGAAAAGAATACCATCCCCACTGTGATGCATGGTGGTGGCTCACTGATGTTTTGGGGGGGGGGTGTGAGCTCTAAAGGCACAGGAAATCTTGTGAAAATTGATAGCAAGATGAATGCAGCATGTTATCTGAAAATACTGGCAGACAATTTGCATTCTTCTGCACTAAGGCTGCGCATGGGCCAAATTAGCCCTCCAGTGTTTACAGGAGAAAAAGGTGAAGGTTGTGGAGTGGCCATCACAGTCTCATGCCATCACAGTCTCATGCAAGACGACCAAAGACTTAGCATGACCTTGAGGCATTTTGCCAAGACGAATGGGCCTCCTGCAAGAATTTGGGGCCTCATAGACAACTTTTACAAAAGACTGCATGCTGTCATTGATGCTAAAGGGGGCAATACACATTAATAAGAACTAAGGGTATGCAAACTTTTGAACAGGGTCATTTCATTTTTTTCTTTGTTGCCATGTTTTGTTTTATGATTATGCCATTCTGTTATATCCTACAGTTGAATATGAATGCCATAAGAAATAAAAGAAATGTGTTTTGCCTGCTCACTCATGTTTTCTTTAACAATGGTACATATATTAACAATTCGCCAAGGGTATGCAAACTTTTGAGAACAACTGTATATATATATATATATATATATATATATATATATATATATATATATATATATATACACACATCATTACAAACGCACATAAATATATGAGGTGGCTCCTGTGTGAGGTGGCTCCTGTGTGAGAGGGTGTGCCAGCTCAGTGTGGAGAAGTGTCCCAGTCCTGTTAGCACTGAATGTGAATGCAGGAGGAGAGCCATGGTTCCTTGATTGCTTCTCACCCCTACCTCCAATGCTCTGCGTGTGAATATTTCTGACCCCTACTGGCCACTGGAAAGCATTCCCCTGGGCGGGCCCCCGGAAGGCATGGAATTGGTTGGGGTAAGGTTAGGCCCTACACTATAGAATAAAAAAATAAAAAAATCTGCACGTGGCCTCCGCCAGCATTGAACTACCTGCACCAACGGTAGCTCCGCCATTGCTTGTGACCTTATGCTAATTCTCATGGGTCTTTATGGGACCCAAAGACCTAATTTGGAATCTTAATAGGCCTGGAGTCTTGATGGACCATGTGGAACTAGTGGGGATCCCTGTGTGTATATATATATATATATATATATATATATATATATATATATATATATATATATATATATATACTGTATACAGTATCTCTCAAAAGTGAGTACACCCCTCACATTTTTGTAAATATTTTATTATATCTTTTCATGTGACAACACTGAAGAAATGACACTGCTACAATGTAAAGTACTAAGGGTACAGCCTGTTTAACAGTGTAAATTTGCTGTCCCTTCAAAATAACTCAACACACGTCCATTAATGTCTAAACCTTTGGCAACAAAAGTAAGTACACCCCTAAGTGTTAAATGTCCAAATTGGGCCCAATGTTTAAATATTTTTTGTGGCCACTATTATTTTTTAGCACTGCCTTAACCCTCATGGGCATGGAGTTCACCAGAGCTTTACAGGTTGCCACTGGAGTGCTCTTCCACTCCTCCACAATGACATCATGGAGTTGGTGGATGTTAGAGACCTTGCACTCCCCCACCTTCGGTTTGATACACTTGTCTTTGTACTCTTCACCTGGTTGCCTCCACACGCTTGACACCAAATAAGTTTATCTTGTTCTCATTGGACCACAGGTCATGGTTCCAGTAATCCATGCCCTGTTTGCAGGCTTTCTTATGCATCATCTTTAGAAGAGGCTTCCTTCTGGGTCGACGGCCATGCAGACCAATTTGATGCAGTGTGCGGCGTATGGTCTGAGCACTGACAGGCTGACCCCCCCACCTCTTCAACCTCGGCAGCAATGCTGGCAGCACTCATACGTCTATTTCCCAAAGATAACCTCTGGATATGACGCTGAGCACATGCACTCAACTTCTTTGGTCGACCATGGCGAGGCCTGTTCTGAGTGGAACCTGTCCTGTGAAACCTCAGTATGGTCTTGCCCACATTGCTACAGCTCAGTTTCAGGGTCTTGGCAATCTTCTTATAGCCTAGACCATTTTTATGTAATGCAACAACTCATGAGGTGCCATGTTTAACTTCCAGTGACCAGTATGAGAGAGTGTGAGAGTGATAATTCCAAATGTAACACACCTGCTCCCCATTCACATATGAAACCTTGTAACTAACGAGTCACATGACATTGGGTAGGTTTTCAAACATTCTGCCATAAAAGTTTAAAATTTGTCAAGATCAGCCAGTTTAAAGCTGCACTGGTGTGTGAACCCTTGTAAAAATCTGTGAATGAAAACTGAAACTTTAATACTGTTTTCACAATTGATACAATTTGTTAATTACAGCCTTAGCATGTATGTCAAATTACTCAGACCGCCTACATTACAATACACAGCCACCTCCACTTACATCAGTCTACTGCCTTGATCACTGCCATCTTGCACACCCACTCTTACCTTTTAGCTTTTTTTTTTGGAGTAGGAACCTTAAAGGGACATTTAACTCACTATAAGTGCGCTTCATGGTGCGAAAGAGCACAAGATTATATGTTAAAATGATCCATTGTTTTTTTTTTATTACACTAATAACAGATAAAAATCTACAGTCTTAGGTATGCTTACAAACACATATCTGACTGTTCCATGATTAACAACATCTGCCGACACCAAGCAGTGAAGGCTCTGTGAACACAACGATTTATATTTTTTCTCTGAATTTCAGGTATGTAGCAGGAGATGTTAACCCCCCCCCCCCCAACTGACATGTTTATCTGATTCCAGCAGTCCTTTCCCTGCACAGATGAATTTGTGAAGTGGTAACTCTATTCTGATTATACTCTCTGCACTGAGCTGCTGTTGTGGGTCTGCCTGGGGATGTCTCATTTATAAATGTCTCTGTGAAAAAAGAATGTATTTCAAACATTCAAGAAAGTTTTTCAACATAGTTTTATGAGAAATGTACTGTAGTGTGCTCCAAGTTGCACTGAATTAACTTACCCTTACCCTCTGTTGCACCAAGCTGATGGCTGACCTGTTTGTCTTGTATTAGTATTGTATTGTATCATGTATTTCTATTTACTTTAAAATTTGTCTACACCTTTGATAATTGTACCCACTGTCTTTTTTTCTAATTTGTAAATAGCACTGCAGAAACTGTTGGTGCTTTATAAATGAAGAGTAATAATAATAATATATATTCAAAAGTAAGCTGCCGGCAAATGCAAGAAGTTCCTTTAGATCGCAATATCAGACAAGTATGACTCATATAGCTATATTATTGCACATTTACTGCAGGGAAAGGCCCCAAGGACAGTTATACATGCAAAACAGTTTCTGCTTCAGATCTTTATTTTTTTTCCAAAGAGAACTTAAAAAAAATCTAATGGCTTCTTTCAGATGCACCACAGACAAACACTTCTTCCCCCAGTCCAATAACATAACCTTTATAGAGGGTAAACTTTCCTTTTCCATATATTGTTAATCATTCAATAAAACTTGCATGCCCAATTGTGCAGAAATCTGGGGCATCTTGTAGAAAGTGATTGCTCACAATACATACATCTATGTATGTTACTTTCATGGACATGATGCAGGTTTGCATTATGATACTCTACACCTGAGGGAGAGATTCATTTATTAAAGGGTATTAAAATGGGTATTAAAGGGGATTAAAATGAGAAATCACATTCCCATATAGCACTATGTTTCAGTTTTTCATGGGTCAACATGAGGTAGATGATTTAAATTAGGCACTGTTAATAAAATTTGTATTCTATATATTTTTAAAAAAACAAAAACAAAATCTATTTCAACGTGCAAATTCAACTGCTGTTGGTCTTTGCTATAAAGTCAATGTGAGAGAGGCAGTGCTAATTTTTCAGGCACAAAGTTATACCAACACAATTATTTCCACTGACTGCAGACATATTAAAGAGGCTTCCCTAGTCAACAAGCTTTTCCTGTGGGGGCAGCCTTTCAAACATTCTGTTTTTGGGCCACATAAGTAAAAAAATTATGGAGTTTGACGAAATACTGACAACATAAATGCCAAAGTCTCAGTTTTTACCTTTGAACCAGTAGCGGAGCTAGTGAACGGAAGGCCACGGTGCAAAAAAAGAATGTTGGGTCCCCCGTGGGGTAAATATATATATATATACAGATAGATAGATAGATAGATAGATAATAAATACATACATAAATACATATTTATATATAATATAATAACTATATAAATATATACATATATATTTTAATATCTATATAAATATAAATATATATATATAATAACAACTATATATTAATTTATAATTATATAATAATAAATATAAATATATATATATAATATAATAAATATATATATGCAGTGCTGCATTCACCTGCCCACCCCAGCCCATGCCATGCTCCCTTACTACAAGCCCCCTCATCTCCCCACAAGCCCTCTTTGCCCATGGGTGTAGGAACTAGGGGGGATTGGGGAGGCAAATCCCCCCCCCCTGATTTTTATATATATGTATAAATAAGCTATCTTACAGCCTGTGTAAACAATGAGTTGTATCCCCCCCCAGATGTTTTCTGGCTCCTACATCTCTGCCTTTGCCTCACCTAGATCCCCCCCCCCCCTCATGGTTACTTACCCTGATCCACAGCATTTGATTTCGGTGCCTCTTACTCTTTTCCCCTGCCGGCCCGTCTTGATGACATGATTCAGGATTCCCAGCTCTGCAGCAAGACGCGCTGACAGGGGAAGAGCAGAAGAGGCACTGCAATCAAGTGCCGTGGATCAGGGTAAGTAACCACAAGGAGGGGTGGGGTGGGGGGTCCAGGTGAGGCAAAGGGCTCATTGCATGGGGTGGGGAGGTAAGGGAGCATGTGGTGAGGGAGCATGACCTGGGGTGGGGAGGTGAGGGGGCAAGGCGTGAGGTGGTGCACATGGTGAGAGGAGAAGTAATAAGATTGCAGTGGGGCCCCCTCAGAGGTGGGGCCCTGGTGCATTGCACTGCCTGCACCCATGGTTTCTCCGCCACTGCTTAGAAACCATTTTAGATTTTATTGTATTAATCTAATTTCATAGTTATTTCATAGAGCACAAGAAAATATAGTTGTGACACAGAGGGTGAGGTCACTGATTTGCATTTCTGCCAGGGCTGGCAGTGTATGTAACTGTAGTGGGAAATTGCTGCTGACACCAATGATTAGTCATTTTTTTTTTGTAGTCACCAAATGCAGCTTTATTCTGACATTACAATTTAAATCCAGACTTATATACACACACAACCTGTCTTACAGAGTGGTTCTTGGAATGTTTTAATGATGGTAATGACAATACAGTAAAAATAAGTGGGCATTTATAATTAACATGATATCAAAAGTAGCCAAACACTGCAGAGAGCAGGGAAACTAGTAGGATGCTGAGTGATATAAGATGTAGAATAAGCATGGCAATGAGAGGTACTAATGTCATGTAATACATTCCAAGATCAAAATACTGTATCCATTTAAGAGACCGTTGTCCATTTGCACTGTAGAGTAAATCACTGACTAAGTCTTGGAGAATATGCCTATTTGTATATTGTCTTATGGGATGTATGTACTAAGAATTGACCTTTCAAAGAGATCTCAAACATTTCACCCTGTAATAGCCATAGCATCTCCAGAAAGATATCAATGAATAAGAAACAATTTCAGTGAGAAGACTATAACTGTGCATAATTTAAAAGACAAAATTTGTATGAAATGTTTTTTGTGTGGCTTAAATGTATAAGATGCAGTAGAAAATGCAGAATACATAAATTAAATGTTTAATACAGTTAAAGAGGCAAATGAGGAATACTAGATCAAGATGTTATGATTTGAAAATTCAAGGATCATTTTCAAAAGCAAAACCTTATAAAAAAAAGTGTAAATCCAGAGGCTCTGGGGGGAAACATAATATAAGAATCTAAGAATATGCATAATATTAACTTGAGCCTTGATTAAGTCAAAGCTAGAATGGGCAGAATAATGGTCTATTAATACTTATCAGCTGTCAAAATCTGAGTTCTTATCGACCAGCAGAAAAGGAGATGAAACAAGTGAGGTCAGTCATATAGGTTAACATTTATTTTTCTCCTTTCATAAAAGACAGGTGAATGGTGAAACGATTAAAATATCATAAGCTGAGATAAGGATAAAAATATAGTAAGAGGGAGAGAGGGAGGGGGAGAGGAAGGAAGGTGAAGAGGAAGGAAGGGGGAGAGAGAGGGAGGGAGGGAGAAAGAGAGGGAGAGGGGGAAGGAGAGAGAGAGAGGAGGGCACAAAGAGAGAGAGAGGACAGAGAGAGAGAGGGTGCACAGAGAGGGAAAAGGCACACACAGAGAGAGAGGGCACAGAGAGAGACAGCACTGAGAGAAATCCAATTACCAGAGACTATACTACCCTTTTGAATTTCTCCTATTCTTGTGACATTAGGATGCTTATATGGTCATATTAAGAGTAGATTTAATTTCCCTTCAGGACTTGTTCCCTGACTACTGCCCAGTCAGTAGACCAAAGGAGATCCTCATCCTCACTTTTGAATGAAACGTTATTTCAGTAACAGTTGTTCCTGTATTCACTTCATGTGCATAAATTGTGCAAGAGCTATTGAGTTCTATTAATACAAGTGGAATTTTACTCCTTAAATATAAACATACTAGCGTATTGCCCGTCAAAAAATGACGTCAATCAGATGTGTATGTTTTAAAAGTTGTTTAGTTATTAATATACATATGGAATTGCAAGGTAGCTAATGTTGTTTTGTGTGTACTACTGAAATATAGAAATCAAATTAATAAAGGAATGTACGTATTTTTATGCATTGTGTTGAAGAGCTGGCAATCTGTGTTGATGTTGCTGCAGCATTAGTGGTGTGGAGGTGCTGTGTAAGCGTGATGAACATGTGCAGTGTAATAGTGTGCGTGCGCGAGACTAAACCGTTAACGTAACTGTGTACTTACGCATTATCCTAAAATGGCGGATAATGTGTGGTATGCGTCTTAGCAAATTATCGGTACGTGTTTTCCGTGGTTATAGTGCTGTCACCTGGTTTTCGCTTTGTTCGTGCGGCATTTTTTCTGCGTCGCTCATTGCCAAAGTACTACGGTTTAATGGCTCGCCTCGCTGCGCGAGGCTCGCTAAGCAATGATCGCCTGCAGCGCTCATTGCTCAGCCCGCTAAAGTACTACGGTTTAACAGTAAATATGGTCAAACGGTCAAATGACGGTCACTAAAAATTAAATGTAGTGAAATGTGTTTGCCACACAACATGACGCTACATTTGTCCCTTTTTTTTTTTCTTAAAATAAATACAATTTTTTTTTTTTTATATTTTTTTTTGTAACTTCCAACTTATATTTCACATCAAATGCGTTGGTTTAGGCGGGAAATCTGATGTTGCGCGAGACAAAATCTGTGTTAATGCGTAAATCTGTAATTGTGTTTCGTAAAATGTACTCGCTACTGTCTTTTTACTCATTGCGCGGTTAATCCGCATCCTTTATCTCGTTGTTTTTCAAAGACATACGTCTGTGACTGTGTTTTACGCAGTGCGTAGTAGTATAGCCTCGTTTTCATTTTTTTCGGCGGCCATTTTTTTCGTGCTTAGCCGATTTTCGATCTTTGTAACTCTGCTAAATCGATCTAAATTGAAGTTCCAACTCACTTCCAGACGTCCTGCCTGGTTCCCCATGCTGTAAGTGACCTTTGTTTTATTTTTTAGTGTGTATTTAGTGTTTTTTTTACTGTTTTTGTTCTGCCGCTTATCTCGTAATTTTTTTCACCTCGTATTTCTTTTCTAAGTGCTACGGTTTAACGGCTCGCCTCGCTATGCGAGGCTCGCCTGCAATGAGCGCCTGCGGTGCTCATTGCCAGAGTGCTACGATTTAACATAACGGCTCGCTACACAAGGCTCGCCTACAATGAGCACCTGTGGCGCTCATTGCCAAAGTGCTACGATTTAACGGCTCGCCTCGCAACAGAGCCGTTTAACGGCTCGCCGGGCGATGAGCCCCTGGGGCGCTCAACGCTAAGTCGTACGCACTACGCAACGCAGCATGACGACGAATCGTAGTTAGACAATTATAATATGTGATGTGTGTGTGTGTGTGTAAGATACATTTAACGGCAGTACGCAACAGAGCGGTTTAACGGCTCGCCGGGCGATGAGCCCCTGGGGCGCTCAACGCTAAGTCGTACGCACTACGCAACGCAGCGTGACGACGAATCGTAGTTAGACAATTATAATATGTGATGTGTGTGTGTGTGTGTGTAAGATACATTTCTTAGACTATGTATGCTTTCTGCCATTTTGTATCTTTTCAGAAACATCTGCCATTTTGTATATTATCTTCCGTTTTGGAAAGCTAGCCACCATTTTTATACTGTTACTAACCTTGACTTATGTACGGATTGATTTTCTCAGCAAAAAGCAATTTTTCTATCTATAACCCCAATAATTATTACCAGGTTATGTGTCCTTGTCAGTCTTGGCACAAAACATCATGGCCCTACTAACTGCTATTGTTTTGGTATGCTTTGTAGAGTGATAATGCAGCTGTTTTCTCACTATGTAAGTGTAATATGTCACTTTGCTTATGTTATCCTCTGTGCTGTAGAATGGTGCCAGACACTTCTCCAAGCAGCCTTTGCTGTGAGAAGTCTCTGTGTACACTATGCCTGATCAGACCAGATCTGTTCTTCATTATTGGATTTACCACCATATATATATATATACATATATATATATATATATATATATATATATATATATATATATATATATATATATGGCATGTTGATGTAATACACAGTGGTCTCTGGGGCCCACTAAAGTAGGAAAATAAGATAATTAAAGGCAACAAATTTAATTTCAGAACTTAATGATTCTAGGATGAATTTTCACCATGACACTGAAAATAAAAACATTTTTCATGTACCATTTCTTACAATCAATAACTTGAAACAAATGATCTTTAATTAGTTTTCTTTATAAAGCAGAACAATTTACATTAGTGTTCTATGTCTGAAAGCATCTAGAAACATTAACATTTCAATAATTAAATGTGATTTTGTACTGTAAAAACAATATAACAAATTAGCGACTAATGTTATCTATTTAGTATGTCAAACTTTTAGTAATCAAGGAAAGAATTGCTTGTAGTATTGAGGATGCAGATGAAGAGATGACATGCTGAAGGTCAAAGTCTGAAATTAAACCTTGATTAGAAAAAGTATTTGATTAATGTTTTGATTATGTTTTGTCAAGAGACAACAAGTAATGAGTTTATCAAATGTTCTTATTTCTCTCACTAGAGATAAATAAGACACATTGCTCTATTATTCTCTGGATCTTAGGTATCTAAGGGCTGTATTCGGTTGGGCAGGAAACATTTTACAGAAAAGGAATTCATATGAATACCTACAGTATTTCCTATTTTAATGCTTTTTGAAAACTGAGTTTCTAGTGCTTTATTACTTTTTGAAATTGCAGTGTCAAATTAATTTAACAATCTTTCCTTATAAATTTGTTAGCTACAGTCTATTGAAAAGCCCAGACCACTACAGTGATATAATAAATGTTAGTCACGCTAAAGCAGATATTAGCACTGTACATAATTGTTTATTCCAAAATAATTTCTTAGATGGAATAGAGCTGTGTAAAAGGTACACAAAACTCCATTTTGGTAACAGGTGAAAATGTACCACTTACATGCAATAACAGGTAATATGAAGTATATATTTGCCTGTTGCTCCTAATATAAGCAAGAGGCAAATATAAATAAGGTTTAAAAAAATACTAAATACTTAACCCTCATGGGCATGGAGTTCACCAGAGCTTCACAGGTTGCCACTGGAGTGCTCTTCCACTCCTCCATAATGACATCACGGAGCTGGTGGATGTTCCACTCCCCCACCTTCAATTTGAGGATGCCCCACAGATGCTCAATAGATCTGGTGACATGAGTGTATGAGTGTATGACTGCGTGAGTGCTGCCGGCACTGGGGAGCTACTTTTCATTGAGGGAACCATAAATGCCAACATGCACTGTGACATACTGAAGCAGAGAATGATCCCCTCCCTTCGGAGACTGGGCCACAGGGCAGTATTCCAACATGATACCGACCCCAAACACACCTCCAAGATGACCACTGCCTTGCTAAAGAAGCTGAGGGTACAGGTGATGGACTGGCCAAGTATGTCACCAGACCTAAAACCTATTAAGCATCTGTGGGGAATCTTCAAACAGAAGGTGGGGGAGTGCAAGGTCTCTAACATCCACCAGCTCCAGTGGCAACATGTGAAGCTCTGGTGAACTCCATGCCCATGAGGGTTAAGGCAGTTCTGGAAAATAATGGTGGCCACACAAAATATTGACACTTACGGGCCAATTTGGACATTTCCACTTAGGGGTGTACTCACTTTTGTTGCCAACAGTTTAGACAATAATGGCTGTGTGTTGAGTTATTTTAAGGGGACAGCAAATTTACACTGTTATACAGGCTGTACACTTACTACTTTACTTTGTAGCAGAGTGTCATTTCTACAGTGTTGTCACATGAAAAGATATAATAAAATATTTACAAAAATGTGTGGGGTGTACTCACTTTTGTGAGATACTGTATGTATATATATATATATATATATATATAAAAATAAATAGATGTATTATAGATATAAAGCCTTATTAAATTCCATTTTTTTTACAGAAGCTTTTAGTTAGTGAAGGCCTTACTTTTGGATAAAAGTTCACTAACTAAAAACTTCTGGGAAAAAAAAATGCTCTGTGCTTATATAGAGCCCTATTCAATTGTCTGAATCGCAATTTAATAAGGATATATATATTATATCTATTATATCTATTTTATAATACATTATATATAATGAGGAGGCCCGAGGGGCCCAACACAAAATGACTTTTTCACACCCCATTGGTAGGACCAAATTTTCTTTGCACCAGGACATATGTTGAAAAGAGGCTACAAAGTAACGTAAGAATTCAGAGAGGTAATGCCAGATTAAACCCTTCAATCTGTACTTTGTATGTGTGCTCTCTCAAAGACTTCATATTACCTGTTATTCCATGTAAGAGGTTACATTTTCCCCTGTAACCAAAATGGAGTTTTGTGTACCTTTTACAGAGCTCTATTCCATTGCTCCTGTAGGAAAAAGTCAGAGAGAAGTTCACTCTTGAAACACTACTGTGCTAACACTTCACATTAATAAGTCTAACCTGTGTTAAATACAATCCTGGGGCCTCATTCTATTAGCGGCCGTAAATCGGCCGTAAGGCTGCGATTCCTTGCGGGGGTTTAGTTAACTCGCGATTCTATTATACGGCCCTGCAAGGATCTCCTCTTACGGCCGGCCGCATATCTTGGAACCGGCCGTAATCTCAGAAATCTAAAAACTCAAAAGTAAATTCAAGCCTGCACTGTACAGCTCTGTAAATGCTAGGGATCATATTGGGGGACATGAGGATTAAAAGGAACCCCCTCTCAAGCTTGCACATCTGCCCAAACCCGAGTTCAAATTAACTGTTTATTTTCCGGCTGCGGCGTTGGCGGGTCTGAGGTGCTCCAAGCACTCTGGACTTTTTACATGGATATTTTACGGATATTAAAAATAAAATATTTTACGGATTTGAGTATAGAATAATTATGTGCTATTTATTCTAACACCTAAAATCCCTTTATAGTCTTCTCAAAGTGCAGGATGGCTTTATTTGAGCTATTTTATGTGCTTAATTGGTGCTAGCGAGACCTCTTTCCTGCAAGTAAGCTGCGGCTCGCTTTTAGCCTTGCAGAGAGGTTTCCCGGAGCAATTGAATTGCAAAACTCTTGCGGCCGTTTTAGATCAAAGGCTTTCCTCCGGCGCGAGCGGCCGCAAGAGATAGCAAGGCACCGGCCGCAAGCCTGTCGGAGCCTCCGGCCGTAAGGGAATAGAATAGCCGAATAGCTTGCGTCCCCAGTGCTGTTCCATAACTATTTAAAAAAAAATGCAAAAATTTTATACCTTTAGTAATTATCACCCATCTTGCTGAAGTTTAAACACAATTCTCTACAAGTGCCCATATTTTTTAAAAATATTTGAATAACTTCTGAACCATTTCTGATTGAAATGCATGGACTGAAATCTGTGCATTCTGATTGGTTAGCTTTTAACCAATATAGTGCTCTACTTTTTCATATTCTTATAGACTGAAATGTCAGACAAACAGAATAGGGTTTCATTGTCTGATTGACTATAAAAACAATCAATCAGAGAAGAAAATATTAGCGAATACCCTTGCTTATAGGGTGTAGTGAGTCATAGGTGTAGGGGTCATAAACCCCCACATTTTGTTTTATTATTGTTTAACCCTTCCCTGCCATGGTATTGTGTATATGTAGATATATCTATCTATCTATCTATCTATCTATCTATCTATATATATATATATATATATATATATATATATATATATATATATATATAAATATGGGAGGATGTAAAGGGCTAATGTAGTTAGTTCACGTTAGAAACATTGCAATAGAGACTGCTGAGTTTCTGACTCACAGTCTCCTACGGGTATACTTAAGGCAGACTGCAAGCACACATGTCCGGTCACTCATTAGGCAAACTAGTCAGCTGCATAGGGGGGGCATCCCTGTGAGAGGATCTTGTTTTTTCAGTTTAAAAAGCCTTAAATTATGGATTCCTGTCTTTAAAAAAATGAAATACTGACTGGCCACTGGAGGGCGCACGCCTTGAACTAAACTAACAAAAAGAAGAGGAAGTGTTATATTGTCATTGCAATGCAGACAAATGGTAAATTTGAATATATACTCATACGTATTACTGTACTAGAGCATATATACATATAGGTATTACTGGAGTTTTATCATCCACATACTATGTATTGTAATTCTACATCTGTGTGTTTTATTGTGTATGTTTAAATTTGTGTTAGAAGGTCTGACTATCTAGTATTATTAAGTATTTTGTGAATTTGGGGACATTTTGTATATCTGTAGTGTTGGGGGCTACTATATAGTGTGGGGAACTGTGAAGTATTATCTGCAGTGGATATAAAAAGTCTACATACCCCTTTTAAAATGTCAGGTTTCTGTGCTGTAAAAAAATGAGACAAAGATAAATAATTTCAGAACTTTTTCCACCTTTAATGTGACCTATAAACTGTACAACTCAATTGAAAAACAAACTGAAATCTTTTAGGTAGAGGGAAGAAAAAATATAAAAATAAAATAATATGGTTGCATAAGTATGCACACCCTTAAACTAATACTTTCTTTAAGCACCTTTTGATTTTATTACAACACTCAGTCTTTTTGGGTATGAGTCTATCAGCATAGCACATTTTGACTTGGCAAGATTTGCCCACTCTTCTTTGCAAAAACACTCCAAATCTGTCAGATTGCGAGGGCATCTCCTGTGCACAGCCCTCTTCAGATCACCCCACAGATTTTCAATCGGATCCAGGTCTGGGCTCTGGCTGGGCCATTCCAAAACTTTAATCTTCTTCTGGTGAAGCCATTCCTTTGTTGATTTGGATGTATGCTTTGGGTCGTTGTCATGCTGAAAGATGAAGTTCCTCTTCATGTTCAGCTTTCTAGCAGAAGCTTGAAGGTTTTGAGCCAATATTGACTGGTATTTGGAACTGTTCATAATTCCCTCTATCTTAACTAATGCCCCAGTTTCATCTGAAGAAAAACAACCCCAAAGCATGATGCTGCCACCACCATGCTTCACTGTGGGTATGGTGTTCTTTTGGTGATGTGCAGTCTTGTTTTTGCGCCAAACATATCTTTTGGCATTATGGCCAAAAAGTTCAACCTTGGTTTCATCAGACCATAACACCTTTTCCCACATGCTTTTGGGAGACTTCAGATGTGTTTTTGCAAAATGTAGCCTGACTTGGATGTTTTTCTTCGTAAGAAAAGGCTTTCATCTTGCCACTCTACCCCATAGCCCAGACATATGAAGAATATGGGAGATTGTTGTCACATGTACCACACAGCCAGTATTTGCCAGACATTCCTGCAGCTCCTTTAATGTTGCTGTAGGCCTCTTGGTAGCCTCCCAGACCAGTTTTCTTCTTGTCTTTTCATCAATTTTGGAGGGAGCTCCAGTTCTTGGTAATGTCACTGCTGTGCCTTATTTTCTCCACTTGATGATGACTTTCTTCACTGTGTTCCATGGTATAACTAATGCCTTGGAAATTCTTTTGTACCCTTCTCCTGACTGATACCTTTTAACAATGAGATCCCTCTGATGCTTTGGAAGCTCTCTGTGGATCATGGCTTTTGCTGTGGGATGCGACTAAGAAAATTTCAGGAAAGACCAACAAGAGCAGCTGAACTTTATTTGGGGTTAATCAGAGGCACTTTAAATGATGGCAGGTGTATGCTGACTCCTATTTAACACTATTTGGAATGTGATTGCTTAATTCTGAACACAGCTACATCCCCAGTTATAAGAGGGTGTGCAGACGACTTATGTAACCACAATACTTTTTTTTTTCTTCCCTCCACCTAAAAGATTTCAGTTTGTTTTTCAATTGAGTTGTACAGTTTATAGGTCACATTAAAGGTGGAAAAAGTTCTGAAATGATTTATCTTTGTCTCATTTTTGTACAGCACAGAAACCTGACATTTTAACAGGGGTGTGTAGACTTTTTATATCCACTGTATGTGCAGGTAGAACTAGTGAGTGTGAGTGAAATAGTATTTTTATATTTATAATGTGAGAGAATTAGTATCTGCCTGTGAGCTCTGTATATCTCTGCTGTGTATATATCTGTCAGTTTCTACCTTGTATGTGGAGGTGTATATGTATAGTGTGGGACAAACTGTATATAAATATATATACATACACACATCTATACATCTATAGTGTTGAGGGTAAATGTGAGGTTATATCTGTAGTGTGCAGAGAAGTAGTATCTGGCTCTATCTCTGTTGTGTATATATCTGTCTGTTTTTAACTTGTGCTTAAGCTGCATTTCGAATCTGTAATAATAATGTCATATCCTCACTCTCAATTATATTTGGGGTTTTATAGTATACTCCTACCAATATTCTTTTGAATAAATATTCTTTTATTAGAAGGTATGCAAAATCCACACATAAATAAAACATTCTTAACAGTCATAAATGTCAGTTTTATCAAGTCATCTAAACATAAAATTATCATATTGCAGCATTTAACTGACTAAACCTTCTTGTTTTTTAATTTTTAGTGATAAAGTTTTCTAGTGTCTAAACTGGTTTTTCCAACCATATAGAGAATACAAGGCAAAATGAACCAATTAAATTCTAAAGTATACAGTTGATAGGAGTATACAATATAACATTTATTACCTATCTATTTTTACTAAGCTATCATATACCCTATCACATAAAAAGAAAAAAAAAAAAAAAGAAAAAAAGAACAAAAGTAAAAATAATAATCATTTACCCCTTTAGGTGGCCACAGAGCAATCCCGGCTGGTTTCTCCCTCTTACCTCAGATCCTCCCTGCCATCTAGTACCACCGAAAGGTCTCCAGAGCTCCCCCACTCCAGTCCACTCATCCAAATCGCTTCAGACAATTACAGATATTATACTAGGGGAACGCTAAAGGAGGATGTTATCCAAGGGTCCCAAACTATCTGGAATTGGGGCATCCTATCTAAAACAATATGGGTTTGCCTCTCATTAATTAGTAAATAATTGATCTTCCTAGTTACCTCTTGGAAGTTTAGATTCATGTCCTTCCATCTACTGGCTATGTGAATCTTTGAAGCTAATGCCATTATTTGAAACAGCTTGTTCTGGGGATGCGACAAATTTTTAATATGAACCCCCAGTAAACAGGATTCTATCGAAGGAGTTACTTTTTCATGAAAGAGTGTGGAGGCTAAACGGGTCAATTGTTCCCAGAGATTCTGGGTACGTGGACAGGCCCACCATATATGAATATGATCCCCCACATCCTGGCATCTCCTAAAGCATTTATTACTCTCCTGCGGCCTAAACTTCTGCATTTTATCGGGAGTACAATAGGCCCTGTGGAAAACTTTGATGTTTCTAATAAAGCCGAATTAAGAGATCCTTTTGAAAGATTGGAGCAAGATTCAGTCCATTTATCCCAGTCCCACTCTACCCCCAGGTCGTTTTCCCAATGAAGCATAAACTTGGGTTTCTGGCTCCCCATAGTGCCCAGAAAGGTGTTATACAAAGAACTCAAGTTACCTTTAGCAAGCGGGAGATTTTTTACAGATAACTGATAGCCAGGAGGCTCTGGGGGGCCCGGAGTCCTTAATCATCTTGGTAACCCAACTTCTAATTTTTAAGTAATTATAGAGTTCCGTAGTTGGCAAGTCGTGAGTCGTGCAAAATCCAGGCGTCTGGAGGTCCACCAGAATTTAGACATAGAGCTTGAGTCTGCTAAAATTTGTGGAAAGGACATAACTGACAGAAGAGGTGATAATTCCGTGCCGAGTCGATGCCTAGAATTAGCCCATCTCCAGGCCTGAAGTGTTAAGGAAATCATGGGGTTTTGATGAGATGTGAAAGGGGCAGAGTCTTCAGGAATCCAGACCAACTTATCCCAACTATGTGGAGACATTTGGTAATTTTCCATAAAAACCCAAGATGGATGGTGTTTCGAAGAGTGAGCTCTGGGCAAAGGGGCCAAGTGTGCGGCCTTAAGATAAAGTCTTAAATTCGGGGTCGCGAGGCCACCTCTATTCTTGGAGCGAAACATCACCTGCCTGGGTATGCGAGGTCGTTTATCGTCCCATATGAACCGGGAAATACTATTCTGGAACTTATCTAGGTCTTTAACGGAGATAGGGATAGGAAGGGATCTAAATAAGTATAGTAATTTAGGTAAGATATTCATTTTCACAGCCGCAATGCGGCCTGTCCATGAAATCTTAAAACTCCTCCATTTCTGCATATCTAAAGTCAAAGATCTATACAAGGGGGGAAGATTTGCCCCGTACATATCCCCCAACTTGGAGGTAAGTCTGACACCTAAGTATTTTATAGACTGTGCGGGCCAAATAAACTGGTGGTTAGCTTTAAGAATGTCAATCTCACCCTGCGACAATCTTATCCCCAGGGCCTCAGTCTTCTCAACATTCAACTGGAGCCCCGAGATTCTGCCAAAGTCCTGAACAGTGGACATGAGTGCAGGTATGGATGATAGGGGATTGGTCAGGGTACAAAGCATGTCATCCGCAAAGAGAGAGCATTTGAAATGCTGGAGGCCTACCTGTACCCCCTGGATGACTGGGTTGGCTCTAATCGTTTGCGCAAGGGGTTCTATGGCAAGAGCAAATAACAGTGGGGAGAGCGGACACCCTTGCCTGGTCCCTCTTTGAATTTGGATGTCGGCTTGGTGGTCCCCTGGAGGTTTTAGATTGGCTGCTGGGGAGTCATAATATCTCTTAAGTAAATTAATAAAACATCCCTTGAATCCAAATTTGTCCAAAATCTTATATAAATATGGCCATTCTACCGTGTCAAAAGCCTTCTCTATATCTAAAGCTAAAAGACAGACTGGTATATTAGACTTCTGAGCCATGAACTGTGCGTTCATGACCCTCCTAACATTGTCCCCGGCCTCTCAAAAGGGAACAAACCCAGTTTGGTCCTTGTGGATCAAATCTGGAAGAAATTTAGAGATGCGGGTGGCCATAATCTTCGCCAAGATTTTGACGTCCCCATTGATTAGGGATATAGGACGATAATTTTTCACCTCTAGAGGGTCCCTGCCATCTTTTGGAAAAACCACTAAGTCAGCCCGGTTTAGCTCCGGGGGCATAGGCTCTCCGTTTAATATGGCATTAAAAAGAGATGTCAAGTGGGGGGTAAGAAGGGGTTCAAATTTTTTATAATACAAATTAGTAAAGCCATCCGGTCCTGGGGATTTGCCCAACTTAAGATTCTGGATGGTAAGCTTAACCTCCTCCTGTGTTATTTCTAAGTTCAAATCATCCAATTGATCATCCGGTATTTTAGGAAGATCACATAAATTTAGAAAGGAGTCTATATCTGATCCGCTGCAAAGGGGTTGCGATGAGTATATTTTTTGGTAATAATTTTGAAACGTCTTTTGAATATCATTGGGGCTGTAGGAAATCTGACCACTAGGAATCCTAATTTGGGTGGTTCTGGGTTGGGAGAATTTGTTGTTTAGTCTTTTAGCTAAAAGGGAGTCAGGTTTGTTTGCCTTCCAGTAATAGAGGTGCCTCATTTTTCTCAAAGCCCGTTCAGTTCGATGGGATAAAATAGCGTCCAGCTCTAGCCTAGTCTGGTCAATTAACTTACGCCCCTGAAGAGAGGGACCCTGTTGATTTTTCTCCTCTAACCTCTTTAATGAGGCTGAAAGCTCTGTCTCCTTCTGCCTGAGAAGTTTCTTATGACTAGAGGACAGCTTAATGCAAGTTCCTCTAACAAAAGTCTTATGGGCAGCCCAAAGCCATCCAGCCCCAATTTCGGGGGAGTCATTTGTCTCAAAAAACAGCTGTATGTCCTTGGCTATGGAATCCATACTGCTCGGGTTAGACAGTAGAAATTTGTTCAGAACCCATTTATAGGGAAGTCGAGGGTAAGGACCCAGATCCAGCTCAACTAGTACCAGAGCATGGTCTGACCAGGGGCAGGGGACTATCTCAGAGTCTATGGTAGAGTCGTACAATGAGGAACTGATAAAAAGAGCGTCAATCCTAGAGTATGTCAGGTGAGTCTGGGAGTAGAATGTGTACTCTCTCTTGTCTGGGTGCTTTCCCCGCCAGGCATCAACTAGCCCCAAACCGTTTAGTAAGGACTTAATCTGATTAGTCTTGTTGGAAAATCTGTTGGTTGGTTTTCCAGATCTGTCAAGGGTCGGATCCAAGGTCAGGTTAAGGTCCCCCCCAATTATCAATTTCCCCAAATCCTGAGCCTCTAGCTTTTTTAACAGGTCTATGAGAACAGAGTAGGGAGAGTTCGTAGGAGAGTACAAGGATAGCAGCGTCATTCTTTCCCCTCTTATAGTCCCAGTTGCCATAACATAATTACCGTCCCCATCTACCTGAGTGGATTCTACCTGGAAAGGAAAGCATCTATGCAATAAAATTGCACAGCCAGCTCTCTTAGTAGGAAGAGAAGCCAGATAATAGGTGGGGTAATCTATATGCAAGAATTTAGGTTTGTTGCCGAGAGAAAAATGGGTCTCCTGCATGAAAATGACCGAAGGAGTGTATTTTTTGTAGAACGCAAATGCCTTCCTCCTTTTAAAGGGGGAATTAAATCCCTTCACATTATGGGTACCAATATTCTTTTGGAATGTGCTGCTCCGCTATTTAACTCTACCCACAAGCATTCAACATTATTGCTAGTTTCAGCATAAATATCTTCGCTGACTATAGGTTTAAATATAGGATTAACATAAAGACAAACCCCTCCTCCATTTATCCCAATATTTCCTAAATAGATTATAACCATCCCGATTAACAGTTCAGTCATGAGATTCATCCCACTATGTTTCAGTAATGCCTATTACTGCTGGCATGTGATATGAGTGCAATTGTCAATAGATAATAGATAATTGGAGCACTTGTTGGCACTGCCTTTTTTGGGATTGAGATGTAGACTGACCTTTTCCAAATGTTTTGTCATAAGGAAAGCAGCACACTCACAGCATCATCCTGTGGCATTTTGAATAGTTCAATTGGGATTCCATCACCTCCTGCAATCTTATTATCAGCAAGACATCCTAGGGCCCATCTCACTTCACCCTGCAAGATGTCTGGCTCCAGCTCATTGGACAAATTATTGAGGTCATCACTCCTATTAAGATCCTTCCTGTATAGATCTTCAGCAAATTCCTGACACCTTTTATTTATCTGTTCTTTTTCTGTTAAGTCCCTGCTATTTTTGTCTTTTATCACTACTACTTTGGCATGAAAGGTGCCTTTGAGATCCCCAATTTTCTTGAAGAGATCTCTTGATTTCGCTTTCCTTCTTTCCTGGGCTACTTTCAAAGCCTCATCATTTTCTTTCTTAGTTTTCTTTCTTTTGGGGATATTGTTTGTGGCTGTTTCTTGGACAATGTTGCAAACAATGGTCCAAAATTCTTCAGGCATTCTATCTTCCATGTGTAGTCCCTTAAATCTATTCTTTACATCACTGCATATTCATAGGGAATATTATTTATTTTGTATCTACTTGGTCTGATGATTTTCCCTCTTTTCTTCAGTTTAATTCTGAACTTTGCAATAAGAAGCTAATGGTCAGCTCCAGGTCTTGTTTTTGCTGACTGTATAGAGCTTCTCCATTGTTGGTTGCAAAGTATATAGTCAATCTGATTTCTATGTTGTCCATATGGTGATGTCTATGTGTAGAGTCATCTTGGGGGCTGTTGGAAGAGGGTGTTTGCTGTGACCAGAGAATAATCTTGACAGAATTCTACTAATCTCTGACCTGCTTCATTTTGTACTCCAAGGCCAAACTTGCCAATTATTCCAGGTGTCTTTTGGTTCCCTACTTCAGCATTCCAATCTCCTATGATGATAGTAACATATTTTCTTGGTGTTATATTTATGACGTGTTGAATATCTTTATAGAACTGGACAACTTCAGCCTCTTTAGCATTTATAGTTGGAGCATAGACTTGTATCACTGTGATATTAAATGGCTTGCCTTAAATTCAAATTGAAATCATTTTGTCATTTATTGTAAGTTATTCTGTTCCTGTAAGTTATTGTCAGGGGTTGGCAACTATTTGTTTTACACATCACTGTTTTTCTATCCAAATTGGATTATTGGAGCCTGTATTATGAGGGGGAGGGTGTGATATACAGGCTGGCTCCACTCTTGTTATATTACCTGAGGAAACTGTATAAAAGGTGTCAGGTCAGTACCTCATGCTCACTGACATTATGCATGAGGTGTCTGTATGTCACCACCTCCCTGGTCTGGACCTCCACATTATGTCCATCGCGCCACAAAGCTTCTCTGTCTCAGTACTCTGAATAACGGGCAGCTCCCCTGCAAATGAATGCTGACTTGCCTGCCAGACATCTTATTTATCCACTTGTTATTGCATCTATTGTGTTGTGTCTGTTTGTGTCTGTGTGTTTGTGTGTCTGTGTGTGTGTTTGTCTATGTGTGTGTGTGTCTGGAATCATGATGTGTCTGGCGATTTCCCACCTTCAGAAATATAGTACACACAAATAAATGTAAACTACCAACATTCTTATATGACGCATTGTAAGGAAGGGCCAACAGCTGGTGAGACCCCTCCTGATCGTACACTCACTGATCACTTATATTAGCAATGATATTCAGTTTTATCATTAAAGGTCCTCTGAAGCCCAAGACAAAAGACAGCTTGTTTGTCAAGTATGTGTAAGCCATGGATATAAAAACATTTGTGGGGGGAAATTGAAATGTTTGTTGTCTCTGTTTATGAGTAACGTAAGTATCCATACAGTGGTACCTTGGTTCTCAACCTGAATCTGTTCCGGACGGCAGGATGAGTACCAAAAAGGTTGTGTACCAAACTCCCATAGGTACCAAGGTAGCGCAATGAGTACAAAGGTTTTTTGCTTATTCAGGCAGGTTGAGTATTGAAAATGTTGAGTTCTGAAGAGGTTGAGAACCCAGATACCACTGTATTTATTAGACACTTTATTTAAATGCCATTCTACATCCTAAAATGACTACAGATATGTATCTTTTATTTGCTTGTAAAGTATTCTGAAAAGCTATTAGCATGCCCTGGGATTTTTTGCCTTGAAATGTTGTGTGATTTCTAAGTAAACAGGTCTAGAAAATACAATTACCCTACAAAAAAGCCAAATACGGATACAATGACTTCAGACACACAGTTTAAGCTTAGCAGGGGTACATTTCCACACATTGCACACAGAATGTTAGCAAGAACTCCTTTTGTTGTTGATAACAGAGTGAAAAAAACAAGCAATCAAACATGGTGTAGCAAAAAAGACTTGTGTGACTGGCCTGCAACTGGTGCATCTTAATCACACAAACAATGCATTTATATTTCCTTACTCAGAGTTTGTCTTATTTTTTATCATTATATATATTAACACATTGCTTCAAATACATAATAAAGCCCAAATGGGAAACAAAATAATGTAATTTATAACATATGCCAATAGAAGAGTACAGAAATATAATTTAAGTTAATAAGACTGGGAAGCATAGAAAAGACAAAAAAATAATATAGAGAGATAAAATAAAGCAGAAGATAATTTCCTCGCTCTGATTTAAAGCAGTAATACAAATATTAGCAAGCAGCTATCAAGGCTGATAATGAAAGGGTGTGCTCTTCCTTGGTAATAATAATGCATTTTACATATTGTGAGTACTCCTCTAGACTAATATAATAGAATTAAATGTAATAAGTCTGCTTAATAAATTAAAAGTGATGGTGCACTTCATATTAAGTACAGAAAGGAGAAGAAAAAAGTACACCTTTAATTCCCAAGACAGCCACCTCCCCCAAAGGAACATCCATGTAAATATCTACAGACAAAAGTCATAACTCAAACCCACTTCATATTAAACAGTAATGAGATTTTTTATTGAGGAAGCCAAAAAAAACAACAATCTAGAATCTCACATGTTATGGTTTATTCATTCAGTTGTGCCTGACTCTCCGTGAACTTATTGACCTTAGCACGCCAGGCACTTCTGCTCTGAGCTCCATCAAGCTCAAGAATCTCACATAGGCTGTATGAAAAACAATATACAAAATATATTGACAGTTTATATCATACAATGTTTGACGAAAACATATGACTACTTGTTTTTTGCGCTCATTGCAAGGCTGTCCACTGATGTAGTTTGTGTGCTATGAGCAGCGTTGGCGCTCCTTGTGAGACGTGCAGTGAATATCTTTTGCGTTTATTGCAATAGTGTTTTTTTTGGTGTATATGTATGTTGTTATGCTAATTAATAAATTAATATACTTTACCTATTTGTAAGTAATACATGCAGGAAGCATTGTGCTGAAGAGCTGACAATCTGTTTTGATGTTCCTGCAGCATACAATGTAGGTTTGCACTGTTGTGGAGCTGAGGTGTAAGTGTCAGCAATGTGTGCAGTGTGTAGTGTAAATAGGCTGCGTGCGCGAGGGGAAGCCGTTAGTGTAGCTGGGTACTTCCGCATTCTGTAAGGTAGTGTTGTAAAATGGAGGCAAATGTGTATGTGGTAGGCGGGTTTGTATGATGAAGCGTCCTCGCTAATGGTGTATGTTGTAGGTCGTATGGGTTTTTGTAAAAGCCGTATTTTCTTTGTGGAATTTATCGGCTTTAGGGGTCGTGTGGCCTCGTTTTTTTTCTCTCACTTAGGGGATTTTCGAGTGTGTATACTTTGTACATTTGCCAGAATTTGAGGTTTAAGCAGTGTTACAGAGGTCCTGGGTGTCCCCCCTTGGTGTGGGGTTTTATTTTATTATTGTGTGTATTTTTGTTTGCCGCTGTGCGCGCGTAGTCCGTTAAGGTTGTATTTTTGCGAGTCCGTAATGGAAGTCCGGCGGATTGTAATTGTTTTTGTGTAAGTCCGTAATTGATTTTTTTCTAAGTCCTGCGGCTCATATTTTTTTGTATAAGTCCGTAGTTAGTCATTGCGAGTTTATGTTTTTTTTTCCAAGTCCCGATTGTGTGGTCGTTTGTAACCGGTTGTGAGGCGCCGTAGAGCCTCCACCTCCGCAAATGCAGCCCCTTGCTTCGTGAGGGTCCACATTTGTGGTCAGAAAGTTGTAGGGGGTCGTAGGGATGAGCGCCTACATCGCTCATCTCCACCAGAGCAAGGAGCGCCTTCGGCTGACAACTATATATGTGATTCTACTACAATGACTAGTATATTGAGCTTATGGGGAGAAATTGATGGAAACATTTTTAGAACCTTGAATGATCTTAAACTACAAGCTGTCTCTAAATACTCATTTACTCTCTTCACTGAAGTACCGTAGATAATTGAATATGGCACCACCCGAATATACCGCAAGGGTTACGAATTTGGTAGGTTAATGGGTAAAAAGTGCAAGTTGCGAGCATAATGCAAGGGTTAAAATTACTGAATTGTAGACAAAATATGTGCCGAATCCTGTTCCAAAAACACCCCAAATGGTGCATAAATGCTTTAATATTCAATATAACAAGTAAATACCATAGAATATTATAGTTAATGACATGTTCATATATAATATGTACTGTATGCTTGAGACCTCCACTCCCATTCTCACCTGCTCACAACATGATGGCCCCAGCCTGTGCTAAATGCATCACTCAATGCACTGGCTGCACCAGCAGGATGCACTCTAATAAAGAGATGACAGCGAGGAGCCGTTTGTTCCTGCATCCGTGGGAAGACTAGAAAAATCATTCAAGAATAAGAACTGCAGAATTTAGAACAGCTGTATCTCAAATATATTGCAATCCTCCAATTATTGTTTAAAATAGGAACGTAAAAGACTATCTGAATACTGAAATATCTACAGTAATACATTTCAAATTGTATTTCCTTTGTGATTAGTGTATTTGGAGAAACCGAAGGAGAAAGATGAGTTTATGTATTGTCGGGTGCTTGTGATTTGTGAGCATTGGCCAGCAATTTCAAGGTAGGATTGAAAAACAACAGCTGTAGGAATTACTAGGCCATAAAATTTTAAATATGCATCAAATTTAAACATTTTAACAGTTTTTAAACTTAGTTTGCTGTGCTCTGTTTGTTGAACTGCTTATTAATTTAGGAATTAAACACAGACTGCATAATTGAGTGGGGAAGGGGAAATGTGTATGGTAATATATTAGCTGTTTGATCTGTTTGCAGATATATTCTTTTATCGGTGTCCCGAGTGTTTTGTTTTTCAGTAGCATAAACCACCCCAAGGCCGTTTTGAGCAGTTCATAGAGAAAATAAAAGGATGCTTATGTCAGGACCCAATGTACCTGTGTAATTGTAGCACGCCTAAAGCAAAAATATAATTAAAACTTAGCTTTAATTGTTCAACTTCTAAAAGGTAGAAACAAAACAATTATCACTGTTCATGAGTGACTTATAAGGTATAACATTGAATGCCAGTACCAACATTTGTAGCACGTAGGCATAAAGTTGTAGGACATAGGAGACAGGTAAATTCAAATAGATTGTTAGAAAATATACAGCTAATATGACATAATGGTACTTGGCTCAGCCTCGGTATTCCCACTATGTTCTAGCTCATTGTCAGGCAACCTATATCATTTGAAGAGCAGCATATTGGAATCATCAAACAACTGCAGAATACATTATTTTGTATTCAAAAAGATGTAAAATACATTGTGGCAGAGTGGAGAAAAGAGGAAAAGCTAACAATTACAATTTTTAGAAAGAACTGGGCAGCTAGGAAGAATAGCCATATCTTTCCACTCCAGAGAACAGACATTTCTGTATAAGAAGGAGTTGAGGGCTTCATGCAGCCCACTCAAGTTATTATTATATATTAGTATATTATAATATTATTATATATTAGTATACTAATTATAATTTTTATTATTAGGCAACATGTATTTGTATTAAATGCTATGATATATGACACTGTCCATGTAAATTAAATATTAGATACCATGTCAAACTACTATAACAATGAATTGTCTCAAAAACAGTAAGTGTACATTTTAGAAAATAATGAATGACATTACCAACAGGTTAGTAATAAGCCACTTCAGGCATCCTGTTCAGTATTTAGATTATGTTAATTATGTCATAGAATCTATAGTAATTATTGCTATTATTATGCTTTATTTCTAACGTGCCAACATATTCCATAGTGCTATATAGGGGTCAAGTACAAATCAAAACAGTTTTAACAATTTGCAAAAGAATGGAGGGCCCTGTTTTTTAGCTTAAAATCGGTTGTACACAGTGCTTTCCTTAAAGCATTAACAAGACTGAAAACTCGCAAACTTAGAGCCTGATTCAATTGCAAGCCTGCAACTCGATTGTAGTCGGCTGTATGTCTGCGGGTGTGTTGTGGGCTCCCGTTCGTCTCCTATTACAATGCTATTCAATTGCTCAAGCCCACAAGTTACTGTCCCAAAGCCGAAACCGTAAACCATGCACGTTGTTCGTAGCAGTTCAGGGTGGGAACATGATCAATTAAGCAAGCCCGTAACCTCCCATTTTGAATCAGCCAATAGAAAAAGAAACTGTCAATATTACGGCAGTAAAACATTGAGGCTACATGTCAATCAATTATGTTCGGGGGTCCAATATGCGATCAGACTCACAAAATAAAGAATTATGAAAAAGAATGCCAATACTGTTCTAGTCCATATGGGTGGCCTGATATGTAATAACTAATTAATACCCGAGATCGATTTAGCCCAGAAATGAAACATAAAAATAAATGTAATTTCCTGCCGATTTGCAAGCTTGAGACTATCATGCAATTCATTCTAATGTCTATCATCACTTTCCCTGTTATTTACAGTGCAGTATTGTTTTTTTATTTGCATTTACAGTACTACGAATAGGTGTTTAACCCCCTTGCGGGTCCTCTCTAGCACTCGTAGGATTTTCCCCTACTTTTGACATTTATTGGTGTGAAAACATTTGCGGGCTTGGGGAAATTGAGCAATTGAATATTGATTCACGTTTTTAGCCATCGTAATGCTTGCGAAAGTGAAAGATCAAGGGCTTCGGGAGGCTGTAAGTTCGGGTGTAATCATCACAATTTGTTCAAGGCCATAACTCGTAACCTGTTTGGAGCCAGCAAAAAGACGACAATTGAATAGCAAATTAACTTGGAAGCTCACTTTCAGGCTTCCGGATCGAGTGGGAGCTCAATTGAATCGGGATCATAAAGTCTAAAGAGGTTGGATGTGTTACCGGGGAGATGCGTTGTGCATATTAAAGCTGGAAGTTATAAGCTTCTATAAACAGATGTGTTTTTAGGGAGTTTTGAAGCATTTGAGGCAGGAGTATAGTCTAGTGGAGTGATGCAAGATGTTACAGAGAATAGAAGAACCACGAAAAAAGTCCTGAAGGTGTGAGTGAGAGGAGGTGATAAGAGAGGGGGATAGAAGAAGGTCTATAGCAAATATGGTGGTTGGGAGAGTATTTTGAGATGTAAACAGAGAAACAAGAGGTGCATTATTGTTTAAAGCTTTATACATTAGGGTCATGCTTTTAAATGTTATACTGGAGGCTATGGGAAGCCAGTGGAGTGACTGACAGAGAGGTGCTGAAGACACTGAGCATTGAGTATGGTAGATGCATCTAACGCATGTGTTCAATATGGATTGGAGTGGGAACATACTGATGATGGGGAGGTCAGCAAGGAGAGAGTTGCAGTAATTTATTTGAGATATGATGAGAGAGTGGATTAGAATTTCAGTCGTGTGTAAGTTATTGAGGGATGAATGACAGGGCAGGGTCCATTAGAACCCCCAGACAATGGGCCTGAGATGTGGGAGTGATGGTGACATTGTCAATAGGGAGATACATGTGAGGAATGGAGGTTGTGGGGGAGGGTGGGAAGATTAGGAGCTCAGTCTTTGACATGTTGAGTTGACGGGCAGACCTCCAGGAGGATATGCTAGAGAGGGAGTTGGCAACTTGAGCTAGAAGAGAGATCGATAGTTCTGGTGCTGAGAGGTAGATTTGAGTGTCATTTGCATATAGATAGTACTGAAATCCCAAATATTTTATGAGAGTACCAACAGATGGTGTGTAGATGGAAAAAAGGAGGGGGCCGAGGACTGAACCATGGGGTTCACCAACAATCTGAAGGCAAGGCGAAGAAGAGGAACCAAAGGAGGAGACACTAAATGTTCAATTTTCTACATAAGATGTAAACCATGAGAGACAAGTATCACCAATGTCAAGAATGTGCAGAGTTTTAGTGAGAAGAGGGTGGTCAACTTTGTCAAAGGCAGGAGAGAGATCCAGTAGAATTAGAATGGATAGATGACTCTTTGACTTGGAGGTAAGCAAAGTCATTAGTGACTTTAGTGAGAGCTGTCTATGTAGACTGTTGTTGCCAGAAACTGGATTTTGAATGAGTCAAGGAGGTAGATAGAGGAAGTAAATTGGGTAAGGCAATTGTAAATTACATGCTCAAGCAGTTTAGAAGCCTGGGGAAGTAGTGATAGTTAGATGCAGAAGCTGGATCAGATGAGGGTTTCTTAAGAATGGGTATTAATATGGCATGTTTTAAAGGTGATAGAAGGTTGCCAGTGTTTATGGAAAGGTTGAATAGATGTGTGAGAGCTGGGATGAGTGTGGTAGAGAGGGGAGGGATCATCTGAGTTGGAATAGGATCACGTGAACAGGTTGTAAGATGAGAGCTTGATAGAAGATTAGAGTCTTCATTCTCAGTTACAGTGTCAAAGGAGTTCATAATGGACATGGGATTGGGGAAGGGTAAAGGCAGAGTGCTATTGTTTTTTTGAGGAAAGGGTGAGTTAGGGCCATGTTAAGAGGACGGTTTGAATATTTTCAATTTCATTTTTTAAAGTAGCCAGCAAAATCTTCAGCTGTGAGACAGGAAGGGGTGGGAGGAGGTGGAGGGCATGTTTGGGGTTTGAGGCCAAATTGGAATAAACTTGTAGTGAAGGCAGTCTGATGAAGTGTGAGATTTCCTCCATAATCGTTCAGCAGCTCAAGAGCACATCTGGATGTACCATGTTTGTGTAGTGTGCCATAGTTGTAGATGAGAGAGAGGGTGTCTATTTGTGGTCATGGGTTCAAGAGTTCCAAGGGTGGAAGTTATAGTCAAGTTGTGTTGTATGGTGGCAATGTCAGGGTAAGTGGGGGTGGTGAGGGGTTGTAACACATTGAAAATATATTGTGGGTCAGATGCTTGTAGATTTCTTTGGGTTCTGGTGATTGGGGGTGAAGAAGGCAGTGTGATGTGAGGGTGTATGTTAGGAGATGATGGTCAGAAAGAGGGAGTGGGAAGGTGATAAGGTTGGTCAAGTGAGTGTCCACCACAGTGAGTTGGGGATTCTTTCCATTCTGAGAGGCCAAGAGAAGAGGTATGTGCCAATAATTTTGCAGCTGTAAGGGAGGTGGGAAGTGTCAGTGGCAACGTTGAAAGAACAAATGAAGGTAGTCATTGGGTATAGGTATACTGATGTTAAAAACTTAAAGGGACATGGAACACAACTGTTCTTTTCATGCATATATTTGAGCACATTTTAAGCATTATGAAGGTTATTTTTTTAAATAAAAAAATATGTAAAGTCAAATGGAATTAGGTCACAGGGTATTTAGTTGTTGGATCCCTAAAGCAGGAATGGATATTTCACTTCCAGTTCTTCTATTACATTTTCTCTGTTGTATTCATCATAAGGTTGGTATGTGCTCTGGTTCTTGTTTTTTTAAAGCATTAATGCATGTACGTGACCTGTAATTAAGTGTTAAGTTCAAGTTATTTCTTTCCATTAGATTGATTGTATATAATTTTCCCACATTTGTTGAATGTATCATTTATATCTTACTTATGCTTGGATAAACTGAGTTTTGCAATGCTAAATACTTGCAATTTGGTAAAGTAAGCTAGATAATATGAGTACATATGAAGAGAAACCCCTGACAAATATTATTGACCTAGTAGAATTATTAATATACTAGAAAGTCAGTGACTGCACAATCTCTATTAGCAAAACATAGACAATATGACAATTCAAGTGATATATAAATACATGTATATTTTATCATAGTCATCTAAATGTATGAAAATATAATCTCAAACACACAATTTATTAGATCACTGAAATTGTTACATGTATTGTGTCTGGCACTGAGTGTTAGCAGCCCAACCAAGGAAATTAAGTTTGCTGTCAAGGTGCATATATCTGTATTTCGCTGAACAAGAAATGGGCCCACACTTTTGGAGAAGGTAGCAGACTTTTTTTCCTTTCAAACAATCAATATGATGAACCTTATAAAGAAAATATCAGCAAATTAGAAATAACTATTCAATATAACTCCAAACATGTCACCTAATTAGTGTCTTTGATTTATATTTTTCCAATTTTGTTATAGATTATATAATTATCTCAAAATATACGTTTCCATTGCAATCTAAGAATCTAGATGAGACAAAATAGCTCACAAAATGTGCTCACTCTTAAATCCAAGAAACATTTCTCATGGCTCCTATATAGAACATGCCCATCATTATAACACAGCTTTTGAGAAAAGCTCAGGTAGGATATGCATGTGTTGGCAAACCCACTCACAGACGGCACTGCTTCAATCTTTTTGATCTCATGAACTTGTGTCTAGATGCTAACCCATGAATCTGGTAAAAAGACTACTAACCACAAATCCATTAAGCTTATAAAGGGTAAAAGAGTGATGGAAGCCTCCTATCTTAAAAAAAATACTGTAAAGCTAAATATTGCACTTGTTTGTTCATTTATATAATATTATGCATTTACTGTAATATAGGTGAAAAATATTGCAAGTCACAACAAATGCCTGCATTTGCATTCTGATATGTTTATGAATACATACTATTAATAAATTGTTATTTATTGAAATTGGACTAGCATTAGCAGATTTGTAATTGTTCCTCAAAAGTATTTTCATTAAGGAATCCAGTGTAGCTCCGGTGAGCTACACTAAGACAGCCACTTATATCTAGTGTGTAGAGTACTGTCATGAGTTGTCTAAATATTGCACTTTGCTATTAGAAATTGTGATATTTGATTGAATTGATGTACATTTTTCTCATCATCTTTAGGCTGAAGCTCTTCCCACCTTTGATTGAATTGATTGTATATATTCTAAAGTCTTAAACGCATTATAAACCACAATAAAAAAGCAATGAAGCTATTGCTACTAAATTATGACCAGTATATTCATTCTTCAACACAATTAAATATGGTTGGGGTGTTTTACATGTCAGTTATATAGTTACCATGTAGATACAAAGTACACAATTTCGTAAAACACATTGCCAACAAATTAAAAGTATTTAAGAACTTCCACTTTTCACTGTTCAAAAATGTCTTTCTACGCAGAGATGTGTGCTTTGTTTCCATTTCAACCAGTTTGTTATAAAAAAAATATGAATCAGTTTGTATGCAGGCAGTCACCATGTAAAAAAACATCAGTAGGGAAAGAAAAAGAATACCTATATGCCAGATATATCCTAAAGAAGTTCATACAACAAAACATGTGGGAACAGGAGGGATTTAACCTACAGGAGTATTCAGTGCTGCTAATGTGATTTGATCACTTTTTTATTTTATATCTCACATTTTTTTTATGAGATATTTTGGATACAGCTCTGGGACATTTGGTTTTGTGTTAAGTATATACTTAGTACCAGATTAATCTAATTTTCTGCCATCTGAGGATCATGCTTCATCAGTTAGTGGAAATACCAGTTTCTATGTGGAACAACTTCATTATTTTTAGGTGTATATCTTGTAAGTCATATTATTAGCATATCTTTATGTCAGTTACTATTACGTACTTCACAATATTTGGCCACATGCACGCTCCTCTCCTGTTTTTCCAGTATGAGCGAGTGTCAGATTCTTGGGTTACTTTGCTGAACAATCACAGCCTTATGTAACAGACACACTGTTACACAGGATGTTACTAAAGCCTGTGACATATCATCGTATGTTTGAAAATTATGCACACTTTGGACCTAAACAGCAGACCCTAACCCACAGACGCACCATTACATATATAATCCAGCCCTCTTACATTTATCAGGACACTGTATTGCATTTCCATTCTGCATTTTCTAATGCTTGACTTACCAGCTTGACTTACCATATACTGGAGTGTCTCACTTCACTGTTGCATAGTCAATACAGATTCCCAATAAAGGACACCACACAATAAAATACACTTACACATAGTTGGGATTTTAAACTGCCACAGCTTTTATTGACATTTTATGGAAAAAACAACAAGCGTTGCTTGCCCACCCATAATTTACTCGTACCCCGTACCACATGAGACCTGATATCACAAAGAGCTGATACGGATGCTCATACACACTGTGGGCAAGCACTCCCGCCAACCCACCAGGTGTGACAAAAAACACCCGACCCAAGTCATTACTAACCCACACTTATGCCAATAGCAAACAAGACAGGGACGGTGGGAGGAGGAAAATGAGCTGGCTTCACACATTAACTGACAGGGATAAACAGACTTTTTTTTACTGTATATAGATGTTGCCTTCCAAAACCTGCCACTCCCCTCCAGCATCTCCCCTAAACTTAACCCTTGTATTTCTATTTGCCATCCTATTACTACCACGGGCAATCCCCCACACTCTTTAACTACGTACAGCCGTGGGGTTACTTACACATACATACACTATCTGCTCCTATAGCATTTCTTTATACCCCAATAAAGTTGCTGGTAATCCTCAGTTCGTGTTGCATACTTGCCTTGTGTTGCAGATATAACTCCTTCTTCCTCACCAAAAGGGTGCATTTCATGAGGACATCAGCATACTCTCCACTTCAACATCCTCCTATCTGCACATTGTAGGGGCCTAAGGTAATGCTTTCCATCTTCCCTTCATTCATAGGTATGGACTTGCCTCTACCAAGAAGATAACAGGGGAAAGGTTCTCTTGTTCTCTCAACAAGATCACTAAATAAGTCAATAACAATTACCAGGGCCCTAAAAGTACAAAATCCACAAGACAGTTACATCGTAAACCTCATTTAATAATCAATAATTTAATGAAGCCAGTACATTACATAACAAACATTTCATTTCATGGTGTATGCAAATAAAGTATGTAATGTGTAAATACTTTGTTTGCATACACCATGAAATGAAATGTTTCTTATGTAATGTACTGGCTTCATTAAATTATTGATTTGTAACAAACGTTGGCTATATCACGTTTTAAGATATAATTTTATTGATTACATTATGAATGGTATTGTTAGGAAAATAATTTTTAAATTAAAAAAATAACATTTAATAGTCAATCACAAGCATAAGGGTGGCTATTGTGTATCTAAATATAAGATGTATATGTTTTAATTAAATAAGACAAAATATTATTTAAACATATAATGATAAATGTGGCTATGTTGCATATATCACTTACTATATATTTATTTTATCTCCATAACTGCATGGATATTCTATTTATTTTTAAGGGAAATAAGTCATCAGCAATTGATTTTTGTTGTCACACTCTTCGTTCACAGTTCTCCTGTCTTCTGTCACTTCACAGCAGTTGCAATTAACTTTAGCAAATATATTTCATTCCCAAATCACACCTCATACTGAGCTGGCATACACAATACCATTTTTCAGCTAGAAAGTTGACTATCGGTATTTGATTCCCACAGAGGTTAAATTACAATATGTGCACTGAGTTCCTTCATTAAGTACATGTCTTGGTGTTTGGGCCTTTACCCATCTGGAGTCTCACATTGTGGAATTGGCAGTAAGCAAGAATACAGCTGCTTGATACCTTTGGAACAGGATCTCAGGAGATTAGTCACCCACTGGCACCAAATATGCATGCTGTTCACTCAGCCCGGGGGTGCATCATCTGAATTAATCTGAAGATTCATTTAGGCTTCATCACCGCTGAGATGTAACTTTAGCTCAGACTGATTGGAACTGAATGTGAGCACCATCATTTTATTTTAGTTGTAGATTCAACTACTGTATTGTTTAAAGAAAAAATGAAATCATATACCACTGATTGCAAATTATGAAAAATATGTGAATGCTTCTTTCTGAATGTAATATAAGAATGTCGATTATACAGTATGCTAAAAACATATGAATCAAACAGGTTTGTGCATAAATGCTAACTTTTCACAAATTGAGTTCCAACATTTTATTTAGTATATTCCACAGAATGGCTTTATGTAAGAAAAACACAGTGTATAATTTCCCAAAAGGTTACATGAACCATCCAAAAAACACTGCTTGTGATTAATTACTGTTAGTGGGTCCACGTAAGCTTTTCCTGTAAGGATATCAGTATATCAGTAACTACTCCAAGTCTTGTGTTTGGTTTCACCTAAAATTGCTAATTCTTCTTTGAAATTGGTTACTATGGAATTAGATTAACATCATGAGGATATTTTGTTACAAAGACTACTTTAAAATTGTTGAGAGATTTTATCAAATAAAATAAACTTTTATCCAAGGGACATGGAAATCACCCAAACTATTGTTCACCATCAATTACAGGCTTGAATATTGTATGAAAACGTTGTTTGAAATGCTTTAAGTAATAAAGAATTGACTTTATTTTGTAATTAATGTTTTCAAAGTCCTTGAAGTCCTCTAACAAAACACTGCATAAATCAGACTATGGTCCTCATTAAATAGTCCAAATTGTAGTTACTGAAGCCCTTAAAGTAGCCCGCAAAAGTTAGGGATATTTAATTGGCTTCTTTTAGTTAACTGGAATCTATTTGCGGGTTACAGGCTGAAAATCCCTACGGGCTGTCAAAATCATAACTCTGACCCAGCTAAGCCTTTGATCTTTCAAGCCCGCAAATGTTACAATCTCTAAAATTGCAAATCGCTATTAAATTGCTACAATTCCCCAAGCCCACAATTGCCTTCAAACCCGTAAATGGCAAATGTAGAAAAAAATTCTAATAGTACTAGAGAGGACTCACAAAGGGGTTAAATACCTGTTCTTAACACTATAAAAGCCAATAAAAGCACAATACTAGACTTTAAAATATGGGAAAAGCGATGAAAGTCATTAGATTTAATTGTACAACCGTTTCAAGCTTGCAAATATGCAATACATTTTTTATTAACGTTCAATTTCCGTGTTATATCAATCTTGGGAATCAAGGAGTTAATACATATCAGACCACCCACATGGACTCTAACAGTTTCTTCATTCATTTTTATTGATTTTGAAATTGCTGGATTGCAAGCCTGATCGCATATCAGGCGTCTAAAAACTAATTGATTGACTTTTGATTGGCCATGTTTTACTGATGTCACGATGACATTCATTACATGATGTCTCATTTACTATTGGCGTGTATAAATTGTTATTTACGGGCTTGCTTAATTGATCTTGATCACGCCCTGAAATTCCACATATGGAAGCATGGTTTACGGTTTTGGATTTCTGACTCTTTCAATTTGCGGACTTTTTCAATTTAATCGCTATGTAACTGTTGCAATTTTCAAGCAGACTTACGGCCTGTATGAAGGCAACTGCGGGCTTTGAATTTATTGAGGGCCCACGACTGTCACATTGACAATATTTCCATTTTATTGGATTCTGTACTTACTCTTTATCATGTATAGAAATGATACAGTGGATATACCAATGAATTGGAGGTTTGGAGCTGAATCTCAGTTCTCATTTTAAAAGTGTTACAACTGCCATATTTGTTAGAGTTTACATACAAATTATTATTTAAAAATTAACATCTGAAATTTAAACTCTCACCCTTCATTTCCAGGCTAAACGACTGCACCATCTCTCTGCATGAATAGTACTGGGTGAAAATAATATAACTAATATAGTCAATTCTCTTTCCCTCTCCCTCTCCTGTGTCTCTTTGCCCTGTGCTCCCTCCCCTGTGTCTCTTTTCCCCCTCTTTAACCCCTGTGTCTCTCCCCCCCACTCCCTCTCCTGTGTCTTATTCCCCCCTCTCCCTGCCCTGTGTCTTTGCCCCCCTCCCTGTGCTCCTTTTTCCATTTACGCGTGTGAAAACATTTGCCGGCTTTGGGAAAGAAGTTACAGCTTTGACGGTCGCCGTTATCAAAAGGCTGTATCTCGGAAGCTGTCTGGAGTCCGCAAAAAGATGCCAGTTACATAGCAAATTAGCTTCCAACCTCACTTACGGGCTCCATGCCTCTCCCCCTGCGCCCAATGCTGCCCTCTCCTTTCCCCCCTCTACCTTGTGGGCCCGCGAGGCAAGGGTGCAGGGGAGAGGCAGGGAGCCCGTAAGTGAGGATGCAATCTAATTTGCTATTCAATTAGCGTCTTTTTGTGGCCTCTAAACGGCTTCCGATGCCATTTTTATTTCAAACCCGTAACTCAATTTTAACTGTCAATTTTTTTTTCCAAAGCCCGTAACTCGGAAGCCGTTCGGAGGCAGCAAAAAGACAACAATTGAATAGCAAATTAGATTGCAACCTCACTTACGGGCTCCCTGCGCCCATTGTGATCCTCGTCTTTCCCCCTGGGCCTATTGCAGACCTCGCGATGGGCACCTTTGGCGCTCATTGCAAGTCTCTCCCCCGTCTATATTGCAGGCCTCGCGATGAGTGCCGAAGGCTTTGGCACTCATTGCAGACCTCTCATTGCCACTCATTGCTGCATTGGATAACTAGAGATGGAGTATTAATCCAGGGAGGAATCCGATCACCAGTATCTGGGGTCAGGAAGGAATTGTATTTTTTTCCCCCATTCGAGACAATTAGCAATGTTTCAGTGGTTTTACCTTCCTCAGGATCAATTAACAATCAATCTGCATTTGCAAATATCAGAGGAGATCTAAAAAGGTTGAACTTGATGGACTAAAAGTCTTTTTTTAACCCTAATTACTATGCAAATATGTAGCTCTAACTATGTATAACAAAAAAAGGATTGCTCAATTTAAAATACACTCCATATGTAAATTGCTCATTGTCTAATAATATCTAAATAGTCTTATAAAATGATAGATTTTTTTAAAATATATAATCTTTAAAATTTAGAACTTGATTAAGTGTATTTCTCTACTACAAAGTATACATATAAATCTATGCAAATACAATTAAAAGCTCAATACTACAAACAACATTTTAACACAGCGTTTGACATGATCTTATTAAAGAAAAAAGCAAAAATACTAAACACTGTCAGCCTTATTAAATTCAAGCCTCGTAGATAAGAGGCTTCTACTTAAATCCTACGTGCTGCAAATTTATAAAAGTTACCACCCTATTAAAATAAGCCCTGCTGCGAGCAACACGTGAGCACCGGAGCAGGGCCATCCGTATCAACACAGAGAAAATCTACATGAGGAGAGACAGCTTGCGAGATGATCTCGCAGGCTCCCACACCTCATCAATTGCTGTGGGGTCCTAAACGAATAAGCCCTGCCATGGGGGGTACTCCAACTACCCCCCCGGCACCTACAATTAACTCCCCTCTATGCTGGGGGTCCCCATCGGGACCCCCGAAGTGTCCCCACATTCACCCCTTGCTGCAGGGGTCCATAGGGACCCCCGCAGTCCCCCACATTAACCCCTTGCAGCGGGGGTCCCCAATCGGCACGGATCATGACCCCGCTGCATTTACATTTTTACATTTCCCACCTCGCAGGTCCTGAAAGGACTGTAAAGGTCCTGAAAGGACTCACGCTAAAAAATATTAATACCAGGCAACTGGTACAGACCCCCATAAGCACTTAATTAACCCGTCACTCATGGGGGTCAATACAGACCCCCATAAGCCTTAATTAACCCTGTCACTCATGGGGGTCAATACAGAAATAAAGATTGATAGGTGCGTTAGCCAATCAGAGTGGGATTTTGGGGTGTATCCCATCCTGATTGGCTCACACATTGGCACCTTCTGATTGGCTGAACATTGATAATACAGCGTTTTCAGCCAATCAGAAGGCGCCATTGCCAATTTCTTTCCGGAATGGGCTCTAGGAGGCTCATTAGCATCGGGAAGGTCTGCGAGTGCAGACCTACTTTTTTTTTTTTTTTAGAGCGCAGATTTTTCCAGGGCCCAACCGGGGCAGAAGAGGAGGAGAGATCGCGGGGAGGTAAGTTGAATCTATATTATGTTTATTTGACTTTATTTTGTGTCTATATGTTGCATTAATGTAATGTGTTTTTTTTAACAGGGGCCGCACCAGAAAAGAAAAGAAGAAGGACGGGGACATGCTGGAAAGGTGAGTAGAATATTTAGAATGTGTATTTATTTTATGTAAATGTGTTGCACAAATATTTTTTTTTTTTTCACCCCTAGGTTGGTGATGTGAAGGGACATCTGCAAAGGTAAGTGGTCTTAATTATTTTATTTTAGGTTAGAATTAGGGTTTCTGTATGTAGATAGGATTTATTGTATGTTAGATAGGGGTATATATTTTAGATTGTTAGGATTTATTGTATACTAGCGACTAGCCCGTCAAAAAATTGCGACAATAAGATTTTAAGGTAGGTAATGTTGTTTGTGTGCGACATTATTTTGTTGGTGTTCCAAGATCCTTCAGCGCTCATCCTTCGGCACTCATTGCGAGGTTCTTGGTTGTTTGTGTGCTATGAGCAGCGTTGTGTATTTTTTTTCTATGCCAAAGAATAATTAATAAAATAAGAAATTAGTATACTTTACATATTGTGAAGTAATATATACAGGAAGCATTGTGTTGAAGAGCTGGCAATCTGTTTTCATGTTGCTGCAGCATAAGTGCTGTGGAGCTGCTGTGTAAGTGTCATGAATGTGTGCAGTGTGTAGTGTAAAATAGTGTGCATGCGCAAGACAAATCCGTTAGCTGTGTACTTCCGAATTGTGTAAGTTTTGTTCTAAAATGGTGCCTAATGTGTGGTACGCGGCTTGTTTTCGGATGTCGTCCGACTTTTTGGAAAATCTGTCGGTGTTTGTTGGTGTTTTTCGTGTTTAGGGTGCTTTAGCCCCTTTTTTTGTTTTGTTCGGCGGCCATTTTGTCTCTCGCTTAGGTGACTTTCGGTTGTCTAAACTTTGTAATTTTGACTTAAATTGAGGTGTAACTTCACTTGCAGAGGCCCTGGGTGCCCCCTTGCTGTGGGTAAGCTTTTTATGTGTTTGTTGTGTGTATTTATTGTGTTTGTAATATTTTTTGGGGTTGCGTCCTTGTTTTCGAATCTTGTACGTCTTTTTCTGAAAATCCGTAAGTGTTTGGTGTTTTTTTGCGTCTTTAGAGTGCTGTTGCCTCTTTTTTGTTTTTTTCGGCTGCCATTTTTTCTCTCGCTTAGGGGATTTTACGGGTGTCTAAACTCTTTTATTTCAAGTGAAATTGAGGTGTAAGTTCAGTTTTCGAGGTCCTGGCTGCCTCCCCTTGCTTTAGGTAACCTTTTTATGTATTTGTTGTGTGTATTTATTTAAAATGTTTTTAATGTTTTCATGTGCGCGGGTTTCGGGTGGTAAGGTCGTATTTTTGCAAGGTCATAATGGGTCGTAACGCGTCTCGTATTTGTTTGCCATAAATTTTCCAAGGTCCGCAGTTGCTAGCAAGGAGCGCTTTCAGCGCTCCATGGCAGCAACTGCGGTTCTCGCTTTGCTAACGCGAGCCCGCAGCGTTAGCAACAACCCGCCTGCTCACAACTATATATGTCACTAGATAGATAGGGGTATGTATTTTATATAGTTAGGATTTATAGTATATTAGATAGATAGTGGTATGTATTTTAGATAGGATTTATTGTATATTAGATAGATAGGGGTATGTATTTTAGATAGTTAGGATTTATTGTATATTAGATAGATAGGGGTATTGTATTTTTTTTTTTTTTATTGTATTGTATGTATTGTGTATGTCTCTCCTTTTCAGGTGTGTAATTTTTTTTTTCTGTACCGAGGGTGCTGGTGGGGGTTGTAATGTATTTTTCTTATTTTCTGTAATGTTCCTTTTTTTTTTTTTGTGACTTAGGTTTTTTTATTTTCTGTAATGTAGATTTTTTTGTTTTTTGTGACTTAGATTTTTTTCTGTAATTAGAGTAGTGGGGAGGTTATTGGGGGGTAGGTAGTGTAGGTAGGTAGTATAAGTGTTAATAGATTAGTGTAGAGGGGGGTGGTTTAGATTTAATGGTTTATTGGGGGGTATAGTGCAGTGTAGTGTTTGTAGTTAGTGTCATAAGGGGCCTTGAGGACCATCATGGCACTTATGTGGTTAATGTTAGGGTTGTAACTGCCCCATAAGGGTCATAATATACCCTTATGGGACTGATGGGGTTAAATAGAGGCTTATGGGGGTCTGTATTAACCCCCATGAGTGACAGGGTTAATTAAGGCTTATGGGGGTCTATATTGACCCCAATGAGTTACAGGGTTAATTAAGGGCTTATGGTGGTCTGTATTGACCCCCATGAGTTATAGGGTTAATTAAGGGCTTAGGGGGTCTGTATTGACCCCCATGAGTGACAGGGTTAATTAAGTGCTTATGGGGGTCTGTAGTGACCCCCATGAGTGACAGGGTTAATTAAGGGCTTATTGGGGTCTGTATTGACCCCCATGAGTGACAGGGTTATTTAAGGGCTTAAGGGGGTCTGTATTGACCCCCATGAGTTTAAGGGTTAATTAAGGGCTTATGGGGGTCTGTATTGACCCCCATGAGTTATAGGATTAATTAAGGGCTTATGGAGGTCTGTATTGACCCCCATGAGTGACAGGGTTAATTAAGGGCTTATCGAGGTCTGTATTGACCCCCATGAGTTATAGGGTTAATTAAGGGCTTTTGGGGGTCTGTATTGACCCCCATGAGTGACGGGGTTATTAAGGCTTATGGGGGTCTGTATTGACCCCCATGAGTGACAGGGTTAATTTAGGGCTTATGGAGGTCTCTATTGACCCCCATGAGTTATAGGGTTAATTAAGGGCTTATGGGGGTCTGTATTGACCCCATGAGTGACGGAGTTATTAAGTCTTATGGGGGTCTGTATTGACCCCCATGAGTTATAGGGTTAATTAAGGGCTTATGGGGGTCTGTATGGACCTCCATGAGTTACTGGGTTAATTTTAGTGGCCTGGGGTTAATATTTTTTAGTGCAAGTCCTTTCAGGACCTTTACGGTCCTTTAAGGACCCGCAATATGGGAAATAAAACATTTTAAATGCAGCAGGGTCATGATTGGTGCTGATCGGGGACCCCCGCTGCAAGGCGTTAATGTGGGGGGGCTGCGGGGGTCCCGATGGGGACCCCCAGCATAGTGGGGGGTTAATTTTAAGTGCCGCCACCGGGATTGCTAATAGTGTGCCGCGGGCCCTTTAAGAAGCCGCCACGGGGAATTTAAAAGTTTTAAATGCATCGGGGGCCTGATCTATGCCGATCGGGGACCCCCGCTGCAAGGGGTTAATGTGGGGACACTTCGGGTGTCCCAATGGGGACCCCCAGCATAGAGGGGGTTAATTTTAGGTGCCGCGGACGGGCTTGCTGATAGTGTGCCGCGGGCCCTTTAAGGAGCCGCGGCGGGAAATATAAAAGTTTTAAATGCAGCGGGGGCCTGATCGTTGCTGATCGGGGACCCCCGCTGCAAGGGGTTAATGTGGGGAGTTGCAGGGTTCCCGATAGGGACCCCTGCAGCATGGGGATGTGTATAGGGATAAGGGGGGAGCATCACACGGCTGTCTCGGGCTGCTTCGAGGCAGCACGTATGTGATTTAGGATCCCTTGCTGGCACTTTTTTTTGTGCCCGTAGGGATTCTTCCAAAGTGTGAGATTCACCTCATAGATTTAAGGCTGCGTGTGACTCCGTAGCTATCTCTGAGCTTATTCTCAGCCATTTTCCAAAGTCATCTCGCAAAGCAGGCTGCGAGGGAAGTATTGGGAATTCGGTCCTCGCAAACAGCAAAAACTGCCTTTTGCGAGGACCGAGGGAACTAAGAGGGCTAATTTAATAAGGCCCTAAATGTATTTTTTTTATACATGTACCAGATATGTATTGAGTCACATAAACAAATCTGCACATATAAATAAACACTGAACACACAGACAGCAACTATGAACAAGCGAGCATAAAAATAAACCTATAAAAGTATATAAGAACACCTCAAGCCTGCAGCATTAAAAAAAGGTTAATTATCAATACTCAAAAATATAAATAAATAGTACATAAATATGAATGCTTATATTGTCTTTCACAACATTCTTAACAGGGTTGATGAAGCAGTGATGCTAAAGCAGTGCTTATATCAGCATAATGAAGATGTAATGCATAATTTTGCTGTTATGCACAGTTGAGTTAACCACTGTCTGAGCAGGAAAATCAGGAAAATCCACGCATATATTCTCCACAAAAAAGCTCTAGCGGTATACCTGGAAACCTTGGGCCACTGTAATCTCAAATCTACTTATTGCATATTTAATAATGCATTACTTATACATTATAGAAGTTTTTCCTCACAAAAAATAAAATCTATTAAGAAAATGAACTTCATGACCACACTGAAAGTTATAATAAACACAAGTTTTGATTCAAAGTAGCCTTACTGGTGAAATAAAAGACACTTGAAAGTAAGTATAAATATGGACTCTTGATGTGTCCCCTTGTCTATTTTCTCTAATTTTGATTTACATTCACAGGAATGAAGAAGACACAAATGGCACTTTTCTATTGCTCTAATTGTAAACTTATACACACTAAAAACCACACTTAATATTGCCATGGATTATATTAGCTACTTGCAATCTGATTTCGAGTTCCCCGCCCACAATCACTGCGGGCCAAACATAGACGCAAATTTGGGATTACAACTCCATTGTTATTGCACAACTCGAATATTGCGAGATCTAAATAATTACAGTTAAACAAAATCGATATTCTATTAGAACCGTAGGTCTAGCTCGCAAATGAAGTATTATGTTTCTGACAAAAATATTGAGTACTAAATAGGACTCGCAAGGGCTTTATCAGACACTTATTAGAGCTGTAACAGCAATTAAACACACAATACTGTATTTTAAAGGCATGGGAAGACATGAAAATACATTAGAATGAGTTGCAGAACAGTCTCAAATCGACAAATGAATTATATTATTATTAATAATACATATCATGAAATCTACATGGACTAGAACCGATGATCTAATGCATTTTATAGATTGCCAGAGTGCTTGATTGCAAGCCTGATTGGCAAAATATTACTTATTGGTAATAATTATTTTGTACCCTCCTCTTGCAGATCCTCTAACTTCCATGTTTTCCTGATGTCATGATGATGGTCTCATTTACTATTGGCTGTGTTTAAGAAGTATATTATGGGCTTGCTTAAATATTGTCAGATCATATTATCACAAACCCTGAAATCCTACTTAAAATGCAGCGTTTATATGTGGAAGCTGTAAGAAGTAAATTGCAGTCAATGCAATACATCAAAACATTTACAGCCTAATTAAATTGCGATTCGGCCAATTGAAAAGGGCTCTATATAAGCACACAGCATATTTTTTTACAGAAGTTTTTAGTTAGTAAAAAAAGCAAAAAGCATCTATCCAAAAGCAAGGTCTTCACTAACTAAAAACGTATGTAAAACAATATGCTCTGTGCTTATATAGAGCCCTATTCAATTTGCTGAATCACAATTTAATAAGGCCGTTAGAGAAAAAAATACCTGCAGCCAAAATCACGGGTTAGAGTCACTTACTGGATTCTAATAGAATAGAGCTCAATACTGTTTCAGCCAAGAGATTCACAATGCTGCCCGTCAGTTTGTTTACTGTAACATGTTAAGAATGCATTATAAATCATTTATTTTACAAAAAAAAACACGTTTAAAAAAAAAAAATATGATTTATTAAATACATTGTAGTTTTACACAAAGTAGTTGTAGTGGCTTTACTATGATTTGACTACATTCATATCTTACAATTATATTTAGCTTAATGTTTTAAGAAACAAGAATTCAAAAGTTTAACAAACCGAAACTATACATATTTGTTCAAATTTGGCAAATTTAAGATTGTCATTAATCTTAAATATTATAGTGACAGAAAGATAAACACATGTTTTGTGAACTTTCCTATAGGCTTCCCAAATAGTAAAAAATTCTATAATACGAACTACAAAATTACAAATAAACAGGATGAAAATACAATTGGCACCTAGGCAGTGAAACATTTTCATCAACAAATAACAAAATGTATGCCACTGTCTAAAAAATACAACAAAATATCAATAGTGAAATTGAATTTTGTCATACATAGTATTCTGAAATTGTTTGCACTTTGGAAATATCACTGATTTTGTGTCCAGACATAACAACTTATTTGTAGTTTAAACATATGCATAATGTATTGTGGGCTTCCAGTATGTACATTCAGTTCTCTTTGTCAAACTATAAGTCTATGCCTTGCTCCCACTTAGTCATACATGGAGCTTTAGTTTCCCTGAATCAAATTGTAACAAGTTGATATAAAAGGCATAAGGAAGTTTACAGGATTATGAATCAATCAATAGTGTCGGAAACATTTTTTTGCATGAAAATTATCCCCAAATAAACATTAATAAATGTACCCTAAAATGTCTTCAGTTTTCTCGCACTAGATTTTGAGAAGGAAGGCCCTTGGATATCCAAGATAAATTAGCAAAAAAATAATAATTAATTGTGGCCAATCAGAGGCACCTATAACATTGCAAAGTGTGGGGATTCAGTCTCTGCAGCAAAGCATCATGGGATGTGTAGTCTTTTGTTCCCACCACACACTTTGCTCCTCCCTGGAAGGAAGCAGCTTGGGCAGTGCTGCTCTGGATCTCGAGGTACTCATGTAGGCACTTCTAAAGGTGTGGAAACAATTTTCTTTAAAATAAAATAAAACAGTATGTGTATAGAATGACTCAATATTATCTATGTTTCTTTTTTTTTTTATAACAATGAGTTTTATTGTCACCGCATATAATGATTATTTCACAGCCTGGATCTCGGCACGCAGGCCTATCCATTTCTCATATGTCCATAACATCCAGTAAACAAACATTTATATACATCAGAGTACAGTGAGTTTTGGACCCACCCTGTAAGATAAGTCCAGATGCAGGTTAGCCTGTTCTAGGTCAAGCCGAGTAGTGCTAGTGTATGCATGGTGACTATCACTTTTTTAATTTTATTTATAACATTAACCTTTTAGAAACAAAAAACAAAACCTAACACTTGAACAGCTTGCTGGCCGGTCCCTTTTCCCACATATGGGCTCCCTAAATATAGGATTTTTTTTTTTTATTTAAGTAGGATTGTCCCCCAGCCCCATCATTAACCCCCTCCCCGGGCTCCCGGGCCTACTTCACTGAGGAAATGGACTAAGCTTACAACCCGCCGCTAGTTCTAGCACCCTAATGCTAGGCCTATGTATACTGTCCATGGGTCCCAAATTTTCCTGTACTTATCCATAGAGTCATCTAATAGATGGGTGATTCTTTCATTGATGGCAATATAGTTAATCTTTTTTTTAATCATCTGGAAGTTTAGATTACTGGATTTCCAGGCTTTAGCAATATGACTCTTAGCTGCCAATGCTATGTATTGCAGCAGTCTGTTTTGAGAGGGAGTCAGAGTACTATTGGGGATCCCCAGCAGCATGCTATCTATAGACCTTTCTACCGGGGTAAGGAATAAGTCAGAGGCTAGTTCTGAGACTAAGTCCCAAATCTTTACTACCTTGGGGCAGAACCACCAGATATGGGAAAATGTCCCCGTTGCCTGACACCCTCTAAAGCATAGTTGGCTTTCTGACTTTTTCCATTTTGCGAGCTTCTCCGGGGTTATGTATACCCTGTGGAGCACCTTGATGGCGGTTTCTAGGATGCTATAGTTAAGGGAGCCCCTATAGATGTTAGACCACGCTGCCCTCCATTTACTTAGGTCCCAGCTCGTATTCATGTCAGTTTCCCAATCAGCCATGTGTTTGGGCTTAAGTCCAGCAGGCCTGGCATTGAATGTTTTGTATAGCATCCCTAGGGTGCCCTTCGTTAGAGGAGCCGCTTGACAGATTTTAGTCAGCCAGTTCATTTCTGGGACTGTGTGCTTTTCCAATAAGGAGATTGCCAGATGTTTTAATCTACAAAAATTGTAGTGTTCAGACAGGGGCATATCATGTTTATCCCTTATTTTTTCGAATGAGATAATTTGCCCCTTTTCCATCCACTCTCCCAGCCTATCCAGATTTTTATTCTTCCACCAGTGTTGGGAGGATAAATTTAGGTTAACTGGCATCTGGGGATGATTAAGGAGTGAGATCATGCAGGATGGTTTTGGGAATAAATTTGTGTGTTCGCGGGCCCATTTCCAGCATGTCAGAGTATGTTTTATTATGGGATTGGATATGTCTTTAATTTTTGGGGGAGTTTCTGACAACCACACAATAGAATCCCAGGTCAACGGTTTCATTGATTGGTTTTCTATGTAAATCCACGCCGGCTGATGTGTCGTTGAGTGTGCAATTGGTAGAAAGGATAGTTGGGCGGCCTTGTAATACAATTTAATGTTAGGGCAGGATAGACCTCCATCTAACTTGTGTAGATACATGATTTTTTTTGCGATTCGTGATGGGCCTTGGTTCCAGATGAACCTAAAGATATGCCTTTGGAATTTAGATAACTCTTTATGTTTAACCTGAATTGGGAGGGTTCTAAAAAGGTAAAGAAGTCTGGGCAAAATGTTCATTTTAATTGTGTTAATGCTCCCTACCCAGGACAGGCGGAATTTCGTCCATCGACCTAAATCGGCCATCAAGGTTTTTAGTAGTTTAGAATAATTCTCATTATATAGATCGCTCAGATTCGCCGTTAGCCTTATCCCCAAATAATTTATATATTTAATGTCCCAGTTGAATTTATATCTGTCATGTAAACTGTTTTTTTCTGCTGCCGGAACCTCGATGGCTAGGGTTTCAGTTTTTTCTAAGTTTAGTTTTAGTCCCGAGATTTGGCCAAACCTTTCTAATGTTTTAATGAGTACCGGGACTGATTTACTCGGATTGGACACCACGCAGAGAAGATCATCTGCGAACAGGCAGATTTTGAAGTGATGATGTCCCACCTCTGTCCCTGAAATCCCTGAGTTTGCCCTGATCTCTCCAGCCAGCGGTTCCATTGCCAATGCGAAGAGCAAAGGGGATAGCGGGCATCCCTGCCTAGTACCCCGCCCTATTCTTATATTTGGAGTTGCAGGCCCCGGGAGCTTCAATTTGGCCGAAGGGGAGCTATAGAAAGAATTCAGCAAGTTGATGAACTGGCCACTGATACCGAATTTACTAAGGGTCGCGAATAGATAAGGCCATTCTAGAGAATCAAAGGCCTTTTCTATATCGAAGGCCATAAGGCACGTTGGTGTTTTAGTGGTTTTGGCTTTGTGTATGAGGTTAAGGACTTTCCTAATATTATCTCCTGCCTGTCTGTGGGCCACGAAGCCTACCTGATCATTGTGAATCAATCTTGGCAAGAAAGAAGCCAATCTGTCTGCCATAATTTTGGAGAGAATTTAGAAGTGAAATTGGCCTGTAGTTTTTCATTTCCAATGGGTCCCTACCTTCCTTGGGAAATAGAATAATTTCAGCAGCGTTAAGTTCAGCAGGTATTTTTTCTCCGGCTAGAATGTTGTTAAAGAGTGTGACTAGGTGTGGGCCAAGGGTATCTATAAATGCTTTGTAATAGTTATTGGAGAATCCGTCTGGCCCCGGAGATTTCGCTACTTTAAGTTTGTGAACCGTTTTGCGGACCTCGTCTAGCGTTATTGGGGCGTTAAGGGCCCCCAGCTCTGCCCCCGTGGTGATGGGGAGATCTTTTGAATTTAGAAATGAATTTATTTCATTACCATTAAGAGCTGTGGAGCCTTCATAAAGGGAGTTAAAGTATTTGGTGAAAGTAGATTTAATTTTACTTGGATTGGCTGTTAGCTCACCTTCCCGCGTTCTTATTTGCTGGATTTTATTCTGCGTGTTTTTTGATTGTAGCTTTTTGGCTAGGAGTGGGCCTGGCTTGTTAGCTTTATCGAAAAATTTTTGCTGAGTCCACCTTAGGGCTTTCTCAGTTTGGTCCGAGAGGAGAACATCTAGGTCTGTCCTAATCTTGTCTATTAGCTGTCTGTTTTTGATATCTGGCTTGGATTGGTTTAATTTCTCAAGTTTTGTCAGTTCTGTTTGTAGTTCAATTTCTCTGGCTTTTTTTCGTTTTTTGTATTGGGATGCTATTTTGATAAGGGTTCCCCTAATGTAGGCCTTGTGTGTGGCCCATATAATGCTTGATCTTATCTCTGGGGAGAGATTAACCTGAAAGAACAAATCCAGATCTTGAGAAATTTGTTTCTTTACATCTGGGTTAGCTAGAAGTCTTTCATTCAGCCTCCACGAGAATGTAGGCTTCCCCCCTGAGGCCCATTCCAAATTTAGCTTTACCGCGGCGTGGTCTGACCATGTGCATGGGACAATTTCGGATTTCTTTACTTGGTCTAAGAGGGAGAGATCTGCAAGAATGTAGTCTATCCTGGAATAGGTATTATGTACCTGGGAGAAAAAGGAGTATTCCTTAGCCTTGGGGTTAGTTTCCCTCCACACATCTGTCAGGTTTAGCTTAAAAAGAAGGCTCTTAATTGTCTGCAGTTTCCTGGAAAACCTCTCTTGTCCCCCTTCCCTAGACCTATCTTGAGTTGGGTCCATCACCAAGTTCAGGTCCCCCCCAATTATTATTTTTCCCAACCCCGGTTTATCTAGAGTTTTTAGCACCTTTATGACAGTCTGATGAGGGTTTGTTGTAGGGGCATAAATAGAGACCAGGGTTGTCTTAATACCCTGGATTAGTCCAGTTATCATTACGAAACTGCCTGCTGGGTCTATCTGTTTGTTTTCTAATGTAAAGGGGAAGTTCCTGTGTAGGAGTATGGCCGCACCTCCTTTTTTAGTTCTTTGGTTGGCTAGGAATACTGTAGGGTAATTCTTATGTAGGAAGTTTGGATGGTTATTGTGTACAAAGTGAGTCTCCTGCATGAATATGACAGAGGGGTTGCTATCCCTGTAGGAGAGAAAGGCTTTGCGACGTTTAAAAGGGGAGTTAAAACCCTTGACATTGTGTGTCAGGAATACTATGTCTAGATTGTTCTGGTTTACCGCCATGTTTGTGGTGAGGTGAGGTGTTGTCCTGACTTACCCCAATCCAATGGAGAAATCTTGATAGTTTTGTGGACTGGTGTGAATGACTGGGAGAGTGGATAGTTCCATAGCCCTGTGGACCTACCATCTGAGCAAGTATTGGCTGAATGAGGGCTGCCTTCAAACCTGACGGAGTTACCTCTGGGGAGTCTTGCGATCCTGAAGGAAGAGATTGAGACCGCCAGCAAGCTAACAAAACAGTAAGAAAATACTAAAACATAGCAGTTAAAACGATGGCAATAACCAAAAAACATTTCAAGAGCATTGATCCTCATTGTAATTTACCGATAGCACCTAAGTGCCTAGGGTGGATAGGAAGTAAAAGAAAAAACTCCTCCTCCTAACCCTAGTATGAGGAAAAAGAATACAACTGAATAGTACTTGACTAGATCATTAATACATTTACACTACAGAACACCAACCCTGGAGAAGGCCCGTCCCTGGAGAAACGTATAAACTATGAGAATAAAACATATCCAGGTCTATAGTCTCTTTGATGAATTGTTCACTTTTCTCTGGTGTTAAATCTAGTACTGTATACTCCAACTTACAGAATGTAAAAACCTTAAATTACAGCCCCTGGTTTCCTAGCAAATGTTAGACTTTTTATGCATTATTTTAAAATGTCTCTAGGTCCTGAAGTTTGTAAAAGTTCACCCTTCCTGCACCGGTATGGAGGGGGTGCCTTGGGTGGACTTGCCGGAGGTCCCCTGCTCAGATTGTGGCGTGTCTACAGCGTCTCTGTGCTTTCTTTGTTTTTTGTGGATCGGTACATCCGTCCACTGCCTGGAGGGCCTGTCCTTTGGCCTCACTGCTTGTTGTTCACGAAACTCTTCCATGGTTGCAAGATTGAGATGGATCAAGTGTTTCTGACAGTCCTCCAGAGAGAAAGCGGAGTAGGTGGAACCTCCAGCTTGGAAGAGCAAGCGAAACGGGAATCCCCATTTATAAGGGATCTTGTTTTTTATAAGAACATTTAAAGCCGGTTTCATTTCCCTGCGTCTGTTCAGGGTGGTTGGAGCAATATCAGCAAAAACCTGCAGGTGAGATCCATCTGGGCCAACAACTTGTGGAACATTTCTGGCGGCCGAGAGGATGTTATCCCTTGTTTTTTGTCGGAGGAAGCGGACTATTGTGTCTTTGGGTAGGCTTTGATTAAAGGATGCACCTAGGGCCCTATGTGCCCTTTCAATTTCGATCACTTCAGCTTCTTCTCCCGGCAGCAAGGATCTGGCCACCTCTTTGATGTAAGGTTCTAGATTTGTTACCCTTTTGTCAATCCCTCTGAAACGAATGTTGTTTCTGCGAGAGCGATTTTCAGCATCCTCTAGCTTGTCTTCCAGAAGGGAGATTCTAGCAGAGTTTGCCGAGATGTCCTTTCTGTCTTGCTCTTGGGATGAGGCCAGTTGATCCGTGAGGTTTTCTAATTGGTGAGTTCTCTGTCCCAGCTCTTGGATTTCTTTCTTAAAGTCCTGCACGGCTTGGGAGAGTTGGGTCTTTAGTAAGGTTTCAAATCTGGTCATAATTTTGTCGATCATCTCCGGGTCTTGTAGTGTGCCTCTCTGATCCCCTTCCATATCCGAATTGTCAGATAGGTCTGCAGCGGGGCTCTGGGGTGTGGGTTGGGATTTTGGGAGCGTTTGAAAGTGTTCTTGAATACCTTTAGCTGCCAAGCTCTTGCGTGTTTTACCCTTCATCTTCCCCACCTTATCTCATTTGTGGTTTACTGAGGCCTTGTATTTGATCCAGCTTATGAGATATGAAGATTATTTGTTTATAGCTGGGTTTCCCGTTTTCTTGTCTCTGCTTGTTAAATTAGTATGTTGACATATTGCAGAGCTGTAAGATGCAGACCTAGTTAAGGCCCTCTCTTCTTTAAAAGTGTGACATGGCTAGGGAGACTTGTGATGACAGTCCTGTATATGTGCCATGTGGTGATTGATTAGCCGGCATTTATCCAGCCCATAGGTGAAATCAAAGGGCACTGTATTTGCTTACCCAGAGCTTTGACAGGGAGGTTAAGCATAGCTCAATCCAGGGCTTACATGTTCAGCAATGCAAATGCATCATGATCACTGGTCACATTTCAATTCCAGGATGAATAGTGCTGTTCAACTACCACTGCATTGAAGCACACACTGGTCGTCCCCTCCTGTTTGGGTCTAGATGGGAGGTTATGTCCTGGGCCCCCTTCTTGATCCAGTGCTGTGGCCTGCCCGTGGTAGATATGGAATTATAAAAAAGAGTAGGGGTGAGAAGAGGTTGTGGCTTCTTCGCTAGGCCTAGATTTTAAAATGGCCGCCACCCGTTTTGCGGGCTTTTTCCCGCGGCCTGAAACTCCCTGTGCTGCAGCACAAGCTGGACTTAGGCCCTTAGGCACCCCTCCGGCCGGCACCAGCCACCCCCGGAAGGCTCTGGGTGGCCTTTATAGCTCCCTCGGGGTATCCCCGTTACCTGGGCTTGGATCGGAGTTCCCTGCTCCGGAGTGGGCAAGATGGCCGCCGCCTGATGTCCCCAGGCTCCTGCCGAACCTCCCGGCGACGGAGGACCTCAGCCAGGCCTCTCCGTTCTGCCCGAATGGGACCCCCAGGCGCCGAACCGCCAAGGCTCTTCCCAGCCTTCTTCTCCCGGCGGTTCTCAGCAGGGAAGCGGGTATGAGCGTCTGTGCTGCAGTTGTCCTTCCGATTTTGTGTTTGGGTCTCTGTGCCACAAAATTGAGCCCCCGAATTGCTGCTGGGCGCTGGTTTAATGCCCTCCTGCTCCCCCAGCCTCTTTGAAGGAGAATATTGAAGGTTTAGGGCGATTAATGGGCTAAAATTCCCTTTTCAAAGCAGGAGCTCTGCCTAGGCACGTCTGACTCCATCAGACTCCGGCTCCGCCCATTATCTATGTTTCTGATATGAGCAGCCTGTGTTAGATTAGAAAAAGGTAAAAACATGTAAACTTCCATATACCTTTAATTATTTTGATGGTGTGCCCAAGGTGTGTAAGTGTTCATCGGTTGTAAGTTGTGTTAGGCAAGCAGTGTAATGAAAGAATACCATAAAACAGTGGTGTGTTTCTGCCTAGGCTGCCTAAGCTAGCAGATTTTCAGAGGCAGCAGGCTGTGATGTACCATGGAATAATAACTGTACATGAACAGGCATGTCTATATGCAGTAACATCTGCCTGTCAGTCTTCCTGAGACCCTGTGACATATTGTACATATACATAAAGATGGATAAATGTATGATTTGTGATATAGCAAGAGGAAAGAAGGAGTAGTTATTAGATACAATTCTGTATGGACATAAAGCAAAAAAGCCTATATATTCCACTACTAAGGGGGACTGATTATTTGTACTAGTCCGGGCAGAATACTGCATGTTGAAGCTGTGGGACTATACAACAATAATTGGATGGCCACATTTTGGACAACCTTGATCTACATCTTTGTGTACTTATTTCTGACAGAATTTTGTGAACAATAAAATCTTATTTGTTTCCACAATATTAAAGATGTATCTGTTAAACTCCAAATAGCATGCTATTTAATATCAACATATAACAAAATAACCATATAAAACACCTTAAAAATAATAACAATTACAGGGCGCAATGATATAACTAGAGTTAAGGTTTTGGAAAATCAATATAAATTAACACTTTATGCAGATTATATAATTTTTATGCTTGCAAATCTGCAAAAAACATTCACTAATCTGTTGATATTATTAAACCAATTTACCGTATTTTTCGCCGTATAAGACGCACTTTTTCTTCCCCAAAACTGGGGGAGGAAAGTTGGTGCGTCTTATACGGCGAATATACCTTTTCAGACTGCCTCTGTCCTCTTGATTTCACCCCAGAGCTTCCTACCAGCATCGCGTCGGCCGGTGCGTCCTAGTGACGTCACACACGCAACGCTGCAGTAGGAAGCTGGTAGGAAGCGCTGGGGTGAGATCAAGATGGCAGAGATCAGAAGGAAGGTGAGGATCAGGGGGATCAGGGGGGTCAGGGAGGATCAGGAGGGTCAGGGAGGGTCAAGGGCTCCCAAATGCTGCAGTATATGGATGTGTGTGTGTATGTATGTGTGTATGTATGTATGTATGTGTGTGTGTGTGTGTGTATGTGTGTGTATATATGTATGTATGTGTATGTATATTTATGTGTGTATGTATATGTATGTATGTGTCTCTATAAAGGTGAGGATCAGGGGGGTCAGGGAGGATCAGGACGGTCAGGGAGGATCAGGAGGGTCAGGGAGGATCAGGAGGGTCAGGGAGGGTCAATGGCTCCCAAATGCTGCAGTATATGGATATGTATGTGTATGTGTGTGTGTGTGTATGTATGTGTGTGTGTATGTATGTGTGTGTGTATGTATGTGTGTGTATGTGTGTGTATATATGTATGTATGTGTATGTATATTTATGTGTGTATGTATATGTATGTATGTGTATCTATATATATATATATATATATATATATATATATTTGTGTGTAATGTAGGTGTGTATCTGTGTGTAAAGTGTATTTGTGTTTGAGTGTATTTGTGTTTGATTCAGATTTTTTTTTTTCTTGTTTTCCTCCTCTAAAAACTAGGTGCGTCTTATCTGCCGGTGCGTCTTATAGGGCGAAAAATACGGTAGCTCTTTGTCAGGTCTAAAAATTAACATAACAAAATCATACTCAATGTTAATGAAACTCAACAATAATATTCAACTTCTATTAGGTAAAACATTTCCCTAATAGTGGTCAAATAAAGATTTTTTCTTACCTAGGTGTAAAAATGCCAGCCAACCCACACTACCTATGAAGTTAATTGTTCTCCTTTGAAAACACAAATTACTAATAAACTTAAAAAATGGGCTTAGTTCTCTATTTCCCTCGTAGGGAGAATAGCAGTGCTAAAGATGAATCCTTTGTAACATTTACTATTTTTTTTTTAGAATTTTACTTTTAGATTTATTTCAAAAATTCTGAAAAAAAAACCAAAAGCTTTCCCTAGAACTTTACTGGAATTTTAACTTTGGAACTGTTTTCTATCAATGTTGACACCCCCTGAAAATCGCAGATGAAATTAGCATATATAATACATTGTATCTTTTTGGTCTGTGAATTGAGCTGGCAGCTTTCCTTTAGATTTCTGTAATAACCAGAACAAGGTCTGTGTCCCTTCATACACTGATTGTTTTACCTACATCCCAGGTGAAACTTCAGTGATTTGCCCCATGAAAACCCACTCTCAGCACCAGTAATTTACCCCATAATCTCCCCCACCCCCAGTAAATTGCCCCATTACCTTCCCCAGCACTTGAGATCTCTCCCAGCCCCAGTATATTGCATGCACTCCCTTATACAGAGACACATGTACAGACCATGAACATTGCAGGTCATTGCAGGTCCTAAAAGACAAATTAGAATAGGAAGAAGAAGCTGAAATGTTTGGTTTCAGTAAAATTATAATTTGTCAGAATTTATCAAGGAGAGGGCGTATGTCTAAAGAACAACCGTGTAACCTCTCAAGCATTTTTACTTGAATTCTGATTTATGGTCCTTTAAGGACCCAGTGTAGTAGTCATCTATGCTGGCTGCATACAGCATTGCTGATTGGCTGCAATGCTCAATCCTGGGGGTGTAAACATCACGTGCAACAGTTTTTTTTTAATACAAGGCAAAAAAACATAGTGCATGCAAATAAATGTAATCATACACTACTAATTCCCCTCTACAGGATGCATTCATAACCAACCTCGCTTTAATATGCCTTTAAGAATATTGCATGGTTAAGTGCATATAAAAGGCCAAACAACATAAACAATAATATCCCAATCAATCATAACTGATTCTCATGAGGGTAAATATACAAATACATATAAACTGACTCCACTACAATCTGCCTTAATAACCATAGCTTAAAATTAAGATCTTGGCCCAGGGATGGGGATTAATCCCTTTTTATATAAACCAATTAATCAGACTGCCCCTAGTACTGAAGCATAAGGCACTTCACATTACTAATAAACAATATGATCCTTGTTTAGCATACTGCTTTCTCGTTTCTATTCAATCCCTGGATCAGGTGCACTTATAAGCATACAGGGCATTTCCTTTGTTTTGATGGTAACCTCCTAAGCTTCATTGTTTTAAAAGCCTTTTCAAAATCTAAATTTATCACATGCTTGGCATAGCAGCATCGATCAGAATTTGTACTCACTGCTTTGCATCAGCGCTATGAATTAACAGTGAACTGTGGTTATGGCTGGGCCGAGCACTTACAGAACTCTTGGGAAAATGGCTTGTGTACTAGTTGCTTTATTTACTTTATTGTTGCTAAAAATGTGTGGCTTAATTGAAATGGTTTTGAAAAACAGCTCTGTACTTTATCAAGCATTAAGTGGCCATCATAGTCCCAAACTTTCTATCATGCATTTAAAACAGGATGTGTTACAAATTGCAGAAGTTTTTTTGAAGTATTTATTTATTGACTTTGTCATATTACAAACTTTTAATACATAAAAAGTATTCATACATAAAGTGAAACAATTGTATCATTTTTTCCAAGGGTTGGGAGTGTGTGATGGGGTGGGGTGTGGATGACATAATAATGTGAAGGTAGTGAGAGGTGATGTCAGAACCTGCTTAGTTTGCTTAATGTTAGTCAAGCCTTATCTGACATACTGATATATCATACCTTTCATAGAGGAAGGTTAAAGGAACTCCAACTCTACAGATCTATTTCAGTCTAGTCTTAGATAGATACTCATAAAAGTTTCCCAGAGCATCCATTTCTTTATAAATTATTACATACTAGCGACTTGCCCGTCAAAAATGAAGGGGCAATAACATTTCAAGCCATGGAAATGCTGTTTGACACACAATGTAAACTGTTTTGTACTCTGAGGACCTTCAGCGCTTATTGCTCATTGCGAGGCTTGCGCTGAGCGCCTTTGGCGCTCATTGCGAACCTCTCCTGTCATGTACTTTTGGTCCTCTGAGCACCTTCATCAGTCATGATAAAAAGAGACATATATTTTTATGTCTATGTAGCTAAGTAATAATGAATTATTTATTGAATAAATTAATATACTTTATGTATTTATAATTAATATATGCAGCCAGCAATAGGCTGAAGAGCTAACAATCTGTTTGTATTTTGCGTCTGCATAGAATATACATTGTGAGTGTTAGTGCCCTGCTGATAAAGTGTAATGAATGTTTGAACTGTGCATTCTAAATAGGCTGCGTGTGCGAGGTAAAGCCGTTGGTTTATTGTGTAAAGCGGCATTGTATATGTTATTAATGTGTTACGCGGCTCGTGAGCATTTTCTAGGCTTTTGTATTTTCTTGTTCGTAGTTTGATGTGTAAAGTGCTATGGGTTTGGCAAGGTTTTGCGCGGTCCGGGGTCATGTAGCCCATTTTTTTTCTTGCTTAGGAGATTTTCGAGTGGCAATTTTTTTTAAATCTGCTTAAATTTGCATTCTACCTCACTCCCAGACGTTCTGGCTGTTGCCCAGGGCTGTTTGTGATGTTTTTGTAATTTTTTGTTGTTGTATTTAGTGTGTGTTTATTGTTTTTTTGTTTTCATAGGTTCGTCCGTTAATCTCGTATTTTTTTGCGTCTCGTCCCGCGTCTCGTCCCGCTTTTTGCATCTCGTATTAATTTTTTTCTAAGTCCCGAGTCTCGTAATTTTTTTTTCTAATTCCCGCGTTTAGGAAGTGTTTTGTGGCTAAGTCCCGCGTGTTTCATTGCCTCATAGTGTTTGTGGTGATAGTTGTAGTGCGTTGTAGTGCCTTAATGGCTCGCCTCGCAGGCGATGAGCGCCTTTGGTGCTCATCGCCTAAGTGCTACATGTTAACGGATCGGCAGTAAGTTTTTTGGAAATTTTCCTCATTTGGTATAATCTGTCAGGTACCAAGTTCCATTGCATGTGGGTTCTTGTATCCCTGTTTCCTGTAGTTTAAACTTATTGATACTTTATTGCTTTCTGGATGTCCACCCAATAATTAGTGTCTAACTTGGGGTCTACACAGGAGTTTAGCTTCACCAATTTCATTGAACAGCAGGTTGATAGCAATTGTTTTGTTAGTATATATAAGGTGCATAAGTGTTCATCAGGTGTAAGTTGTGTTAGGCAAGCTTCCCTTTTGTCTGGGTTTGTTGAGCAATTCTTTTTAAATAGACTAAAGAAATCATGATTTATAAGAGGGTGTCTTGGTTGAAGTAATCACAAGTACTAATGTCAGAGCTCATATAAAGATCTTGATATCATCCTACATTTGCTTCTAAGAGACTGAATGCATATGGGGAAAGTCCTGGAGGGAAAGCTTTATTTTGTTGTACCACTGTTAATGTTGAAGGTGTTGATTTTAAGTTGTGCTTATAAACATCCAATATTTTTATAGAGGGAAGGGCATTGTATGTTTTGATCTTTGTGCGGTTTGATCTTAAATCATTCCGTATCGATATATAGTGGTATAAATCATTACCTTTTAAAATATTAATTTCCAGATCTGCCCACTTTTTGCCCACCTTTTCTCATCTGGAGAAAGGGACCAGGCTTGGTTTTGAGCTAATGCAGCTAGATAGAAGAATTTGTATAATAGTGATGGTGCTAACCTTCCCATTAACCTTGGGAGTTATAGTGCATGTCTAGCTACTATTGGTCACTTTGAGTTTCAAATACTTTTGTTAATTGTGGCTTAGAGTGACTTGAAATGGTTAGTGTCTGAATGTTATAATAAACTCAGTAATAAATTAATTTTATGGTTCCAACTAACCACAAAATATGCAGATGTTTTTGGCATGAAGGGCAAATTGCATGACAGAAAACATAACATTTGAACTAATTTTTTAATATTACAGTACATAAAACGTTATAATCTTTGTTATCTTCATGTCATATAAAATCTGAAAATGAAGTAACTGGTTACAATCTCTGAGGATGGAGTGTAACTGGGACACAGGTCCAAGTCTGGTAAGTGACTTTAAAGGATCACTGTGGTAAAAAGTGTTAGGTATTGTTTTTTTGAATAAATAACTTGCTAATGGTCACTTGGCAATGATAATAAAAACATAAACAATACTTTTACATTTTATAACTTTTCTCTGCAATTATTCTCTACTGCAGGATTCCATGTTCTTTTCTGGTCAAAATGTATAATTTTCTTTCCCGGGAAGCTGTATCTTGTAAACTAACAAGCTTTCCATTAGTTCCATTGAAAATACTGGCAGTTTTAACTGCCATATTTCCATTGTGCAGATAAAAGTTTCCTCTTCACACAAAGCCTCCTAGAAACCCAGGAAGTTGGTAAGCAGAAACCAAAATAATAGCCACTGACCAGGGTTAGTAGCCAGAATATTTTTTGGGGGAATACAGCTCATTGTGTACACAGGCTGTAAAATACATTATATATACATACATGCAAACATAGAAAAATCCGGGGGGGGGGGGGGGGGGGATTTGTCACCCCACCACCCCAGCTTTTATGATGCTATTATTATTATTATTATTATTATTATTATTATTATTATTATTTTATGCTTAGAATCTAAGAACATGTTACGATTTTCAAATGCAGGAGCATAGGAGTATAGTTTTAATCGGGGACTACAGTTGCTGGTGTTTAATAAAATTTAAAATAAAAGCTACATTTTATTCAAGAAAGCCCAGCATTTACCAGGCCCTGGCAGAAAATGCCGGCAGCATGCTCCTGGTCCAGCACTATCATCTGTCAGTTTGAGTGCTCTTTTCTACTATGAATTATGGATACAACTACAAAAGAGGATTACTCTGGTTTAGCAACACAGAAAACTCACTATTGTAGTAAAAACCAAGATTGACTGGAAAAATGTACCTGTGTTTTCAAAACCAAGAATTGCATGGAGGGTAAGGGAGTAAAATGTTATATTTACTTTCAACTTATCTACTGTATAAATAATACATATAATAATATCAAAATATAGCTTCAAAATTGTGTGGTATGAAAAATGTAGTAGAAATTGATTTTCAATATCAAATGTTTGAACGGAGCAACGGATCAAAAGGAGATGGAAGGCCTTATCTATCGCTCTTCTTCGCCGGGTTAATGGGTAATTCTCCCAATGGTAGATGAAATGCTTGACTAAGAAGCGTATGTAAATTATACTTTTCCCCTTTTTAAAAGGTGGAAAAAAAATATTCTTTGCACAAATTAATACAGGGCTCTCGGTAACAATTACCTGTTTAAAGGTTTGACATGGTCAACGCTTATTTTTATATTCTATCACACTTGTGTAGTATGAAATGTTTTGGCAGCTATGTGAGTGTTTATGTTTGTATTTATGTAATTTTGTACATTGTATATCTTATAAGTAAAAAACAATAAATTATAAAAAAAAAAAAATATATATATATCAAATGTTACATCTTGCCTACAGAATATTTAGAGGGACACTGAAGTCAGTCACCTCTATTCAATTGAGCAAATTGTAGTTACAAAAGCCCGTAATATAATTTGCTATTCAATTGGCGTCTTTTAGCTACCCGCAATCGGTTTGCAGGTTAGAAGCTCAAAATCCCTGCGGTTGTCAAAATCGTAACTCTGACCCATCTAAGCCATTGATCTTTCAAGACCGTAAATGTTACAATCACAAAACGCTATTCAATTGCTACAATTCCTCAAGCCCGCAATTGCCTTCAAACCCGTAAATGGCAAATGTAGAAGAAAATCCTACGAGTACCAGATAGGACTCGCAAGGGGGTTAAACACCTGTTCGTAGCACTGTAAATGAAAATAAAAAAATAATACTGCACTTTAAAAGACGGGGAAAGAGATGAAAGACATTATAATTAATTGCACAACAGTCTCAAGCTCGCAAATCTGCAATCAAATATATATATTTTTTAAAGTTCTAATTCTGTGTTAGACCAGTTTTGGGAATCAAGTAGTTAATACATATCAGGCCACCCACATGGACTAGAACAGTATCACCATTCATTTTTATTATTTTGTACATTGCCAGATTGCAAGTCCGATTGCATAGCGGACTTCTAAACTAATTGATTGACTTTTAACCTCCATGTTTTAATGATGTCATGATGACGGTCTTCTGACGGTCTCTGGATGTTTCTAAATTGGTAGTTACGGCCTTGCTTCTTTGATTATGATCATGCCGTGAAATGCTACTTACGATTGCATGCTTTACAGTTTGGGCTTTCAGCCAGGTAGCTGTGGGCTTGTTCAATTGAATCGATCTGTAACTGTTTTCAAGCCTGCAGACTTATGGGCTGAATCAAGGCAATTGAATGGAGGCCATTGTGTTCTGCAACATCAGATAGCAGATGGAAAATTATGCAGAAAAGTTGTCAACATATTTTAAGTTGATTTAAGTTTCAAATCCCCCTTCATCTCTTTCTTTTCTTACATCGATATTTTTTATCAAGCATTTACATCACTATAATAGTTGTGGATCTACAAATGTTGGTCCCGTTTGAGGTGTTGGTCGCGCTTTGCGGCCCCTTGCAAAGTGAGGGCCGCAACTGCGAGCCTCTTGCAGCAAGGCGAGCAGTTGAGGCACGTTACTGCGAGGCCCGTGGGACTTAGGCTGCAATGAGTGCCGAAGCTCATTGCAAGCTCTGTAACTGGATAGACCACCAAAAAAACACAATTATGCCTCAAATTCAATTACACACTCACATACAGCACAGGGGGAGAGTCAGGGAGCCTGCGAGTGAGGTTGCAAGTTAATTTGAAGCATATTTGTCGTTTTTTCATGATCGAAAATTGCCTATGCGAGAAAAACAATGGTGGCAGAAAAACGTAACAAGATGAAAACAAGGCCCAAAGACTGTAAAAAATAGCCCATAGGCAGTAACACTTAATGCAAGCCAGTAACATTTAACCCGAGACAGTAACACTTAACCCAAGGCAGTAACACTTACACCAAGGTAGTAACACTAATCGTGAGACCCCTAAACTACATGGGGTGAGAGGCTTGCAATGAGGTGCTCAGAGGGACACAATCCTCACATTATTATTGGTTATTTTAAAAAGGAAATCACTTTACTGAATGTTTTTCCAAGCTCTATCTGATGGTGCAGAGGATGTATGGTTACATTAGGGTCCCTTTATGACGCAGCTCCTACTCAATTAGTGTCCCTACTAAAACTTGTGAGGGTCTTATATGATCAAGTTAGCAAAAGAGAGAGGTCCTTTTATCTTTCTGCAAATAATTTTAAGTATCAGTAGAAGTGTGTTAAGGTTAACCAAACACGCTCAGCCAGGCGTTACTGAATCAAGTATTATGGAAGGTATGTCATAGTATTCATTTATGTACCACCTGATTAATGATAATTCTCCTCATATCCTGTAGTTTTTAAAGAATATAGATTCCATGATATGGGTTCACAAAAAGTGAATATGATTAGCAAGATATAAGTAAAAATAAAATAGTGAATTGACTGGGTAATGAGAACTGATCAGACTGTGAAAGTCATGACTCATGAGTAGAGTATATAAAGGACATGGTATGATTCCAGGGAAAGAGTCAGTTCTTGCTGTTTAACTAATTATGATTTTCACTTTATTATTAGAATACTGTAAAATGAAATCCTCCTTTAATAAAATGTCCTAGTTACTTGTTATTACAAACATCACACTGAGATCAAGAAATGCTTCAAAAGAAAACCATATTACTTAATGACCTGCTAAGCTTGGGAATGTGGCCTTATTATTTTACTTGGATGTCACACTTCACTGTCTTCTCTGCCATAATGACACATTCTGTGCAGTTGTGTGGGTGCTTTCATGTTAGGTACACTGAGCTGATAAAATGCGATATGCAACCTGAGTGACTAATTTGCAGTATTAAACTATTTATAGTAAGAGGACAATGCAATTGTTGATCTTTGTGAATATGTGAATACTTTGCTGTTTTCCTTATTATAATTATGCATCAAATAACATGTACAGTGACACTGTAGCTAAAGTTATAGGATTTTGGCTAATGATTTCCACAGAAAACAACATAGGTTTAGACAGTTTTTCAAACATATAGTGTACTTGAGATGTAGCTATTAGAAAAGAAATAAAGGTCACACCATATATAGAACAGAATATTTACAACAGTATTTCACTGCAGTGATAATGGCATGAAGTAATTTAAAATAATTGTAACAATATTGGATTTTGCCCAGAGCTTTTAAACTGCAATCAGATTGCAACAGTAAGTAATTGGGTTTATATTTATTTTAGACCTTTTATCTTCCAAATACCCTCCCTTTCACTCATATCTTACTACTTCTAGTTTCTCTTTTGGATTCAAAATTCATTCCCCCAGTGATCATTATCTCAGCACTTCATTCAATATTGATATGGGGCTGGAATTAATTGAAGTCATTAAGCTTTTTAAACTCTGAGATTTTTTTTTATAAAAGGTTTGGAAGTCGTTAGCATAGGCAATTATTTTTCATACAAATAAGGCTATAGTTATATCCTTATGATTTCACACATCTTCTTCTATTACAGATTGTGTTGACAGGTCCTACAAATCTCTATAATTTCTTATGTGACTGCCTATCATATTAAAGGGACACAGGCAAGGTTCCAACTACAGTATGATACAGACTGAAACATTGCCTGTAAATATTTGCAATTATTTTAAATTTTTAAATTTTTAAATTTTGCAATTTTACAAAAATAAATTTTGAGTAGTGTTAGATAACTGACCTTGAATGTTCCTTTGAATACTGAAACTTACAATCTAAAGGCTTTGGGTGTGGTACGGGAGGGAGTATATCTATTCCTTTGTTTTTTTACCTATGTCTCTTTTTCTCTCTCGAACCAACTATGCAAAGTCTTGTTCATTGCAGCATTCTGTATCTAAAGCCAATTTCCCTTTTAGACAGAGATATATTTTTAAGATACTTCTACCTGTTCCTGTCTCTAATTCCTGTCTAATAATTAACACTTACTACAGAGGTGATTAGAAGGAAGCGCATGCAGAGTTACCCGAATAAGACAAACTTTTTCCTGTTAATGCACCCCTTCTGTGAGTGTTAATTAATAACTTAACATAAGAGACACTTCCATGTATTATCTAAAGGTTTCAAATTATTTAATGTATAACAATTGGAACCTTTTGTGGGTCCTTTTAATGCAGACTTCTGAACTGAAAGACACCTCCCCAGAAGCATGAAAGATAGTTTTGTTGGAAGAGGTCTCTATTTGTATAATATTTTTTGCTATGCAACATCAGAAAAAGGAACTAGTCTATTCACACTGCCTTCTTTCAATGAGAGTTTATCATGGAACATGTGAGACTTTACACACTGAGACAGACAGACATACAGAGTGGATACCAACTGCTAATCAGGCCTCCTCTCCCTGTACCACCCATAATTAGTTGTGGTGGTAAAGTTGTTTTTCTCTGGAGTTAAACACTATGCCTACTTCTACTCTTCTATTATATTTCTTAGATGCTTTTTCCTAGTCTTCCAGACTTTTCTATAGCAGTCCAAATATAACAAGACATGTATATATAAATATATATATATATATATATATATATATATATATATATATATATACACTCACTCACATATATATATATATCTCATCAGGGGCGGCTGGTTCATAGGGGCAAATCGGCAACTGACCTCCCAGAATGAATGCACTGACTTAATCACCCATCAATTACTTGTTTAATTTAAATAATATAAATATAAAAATGAATTATATCATATTCAATCTTTTATTTTTTTTATATCTGCTGCTGTCACTTTAAATGATGAATCTTTTGGCAAGCAGTTAAACACACCGACTTATCCCCTTATCACATCTCCCCCTGCTGGTCACTTGCTTTGTACTACAGATCAGGGCAAAATGCTACATGTGCTCGATTTGAAGCAATGAGCCTGTCTGTCATACACAGCATCACCCAATTAGAATGACTGTGAGGAGCTGAAGCTGTGGGACCTTTCAGGGATCACCCAATCAGAATGACTGTAAGGAGCTGAAGCTGTGGAGACCCATTGGGGCAAACCCCAGCTAATCACTGACACTGCCCCAACCAATTAGGACTAATTTGCAGTATGCAGTGCATACTGGGAAATATAGTTCAGCTGTAAGGGCTGAATATAGTAAGGGCTGCCTTGCTGATAGAGCTATTCACAACCGGTTGAGTAGTCTCAGTCTACTCTCTCTTTCTTGTTCTCTGTGGCTCTCTTATTCTCTCTGTGTGACTTGTAGTCTCAATCTTATATTGCCTGTCTCTTCCCCCAGGCACCATGCATCTAGATAGATTGATATAGGCAGCTTCATAATGAAGACTAGTCCTTTTGTCATGACAGTTTGCTTTTAATTTGATACTGAAAAAATGGTTTCTATTTAGTGCAAAAAACATTTGTGAGTATATAGTTTACATACAATTTTTATTTTTACAAATTTTAATTTATTGAATCAGTCTGTGTGCTGAAGGACAAATACTCCCCCCCACACACACTTTATTGTTCCCTCTATAATCTCTCTTTCTCTCGCTCTATAATCTCTCTTTCTCTCCCTCTATAATCTCTCTTTCTCTACCTCTATAATATCTCTTTCTCTCTCCTCTTTCTGAATAAAGTTTTCGGAAAAAAAAAACAGTGTGCTGGGTGCAGAGCCTCGGCCATCTCAGTACTCTGTTGCTGACTACCCTGTATATATCAGACAAGCTGGAAGGAAGGCTCCTTGAATACAACTTGTATTCTATATTTACAAAGAATAAGGCATCTGCATTCCTTGGAATGACCTCCTTCCAGGCTTCTAGAAAGCAGCCTGTTGTGCTCCTACAAATTTTCCCAGGTTCCCATGTTTTAGATATTTTAATATTCTTCTCCGCCCCTTTGTATGCGTATATATGTGTGTGTAAGTATGTCCACAAGAACATATATAATGTATATGACATGCTTGTTATATATATATATATATATATATATATATATATATGTTTATGTATATACAGTAAAACCCCTGTTATCCGGCACCCACGGGGACACCCTATTGCCGAATAACTGTAGTTGGCGGTTAATCGTGAGTCCCCGATCTTAAGGGTCTAAACGACCCTTAAAATCCCCCCAAACCCCTCAAAATGCCTTTAAAAAGACATTAGCACCTAAACCGGGCCATTTAGGGCCCAATAAAACAATCAGGAAAAAAGTTATCATTTTTTTTTTTGCAGTCTCGAACTGCCGAATAGTGTCGGTTATGCCGGTTTAGCAGGAGTTTTTTTCATTTGGGGAATTGATGCCTGTGTATATATATATATATATATATATATATATATATATATATATATATATAGAAAAACACATATATCATATAGAATATACATTATATATGTACTTGTGGAGCTTTCAATCAACAGTTTTAGTACAGTTTAGTATAACAGTTAACATCTGATTGTATTTAATTCAGATGATACACAGTGCTTGTAGCCAGTTTAAGATGATGGAGTATGGTACAAGAGGTTGGGTGGTTTTTACTTCAGTTTAATTCTTGTATTGTCAAGTAAAATAACTTGATGTCTGTTTTTTAGGTTTTACTTCAATCAGTCTACCTGTATGAGCATTTAGCCTGTGTAGTGTTGTAAAAATATATTCAAATATAGGATTTTTCCCCCATTACTTTTGTTTTTGTTCAGTCATGTCCGTCTCTTTGTGATCCTATGGACCACAGCTCATCAAGCACATCTGTCTGTCACTACCCTCTGAGCTTCCTCAAGTTCATGTTCATTGCTTCAATAACCTCATCTATCAATCTCCTCCTCTGTCGTCCCCTTATCCGTATGCCTTACACTTTTTCCACCATCAGGGTCTTCTCTTGGAAATCCTGTCTTCTATGCTGAATTGTTCTTTACTGTTTGCTTATTTATCCCTCTCTTTCTCCATCCCTCTCTCTCGATCCTTGTCTCTCTCTATGGGATAATTTTTGTCTATTTCTAGACTGCCACGGCTATACGTCCTTATCTAACATGTTTTATATGTATTCTATTTAATTATTGCATGTCATCAAGAAAATGCAAGCACTTCCCTTCATAAGAATAGTGAGCAGAACCAGCACCACCTCACCCTCATCAAGATAATACGTACCTAAAGTGACAGGGGAAAAAAAATCAAGTAAGTGGGTGGAGTATGATTCAGTGGGCAGGGCCTACAGAGGTAACATGTTGTGAAGAGGAGCAGTTTCTACTTTTGGGTGGAGTCAATTTAGGGGAGGGGCCAGGTCTCTGCCCTCCTCCCCACCAACTTGGAAAGTCACCAGCCGCCACTATATCTCATTACATTCAGTTTGACAATATTTTTCCGATCTCCACTACCTTTTGCTTTGCTTCTTTCATTGCAACTTTCAAAGTTTCATCAGATAGCATGTTTGCCATTTATTTATTTTTTCTTTTGGGTATATTCTTTGTTGCTGTTTTCTGGATAGTGCCACAAACTTCTGTCCAAAGTTATTCAGGCATTCTATCTACCATGTTTAGTACCTTAAACCTATTCTTTACTTCCACTGCATATTCACAGGGGTTATTAATTATTTCATATCTACTTGGGCTGATGATTGTCCCTCTTTTACCTAGTTTAATTCTGAAACTTTGCAATAAAAAGCTCATGATCTGATCCACAGTCCAGATCTTATTTTCCTGACTTTATAGAGCTCCTCCATCTTTGGCTACAACATATATAGTCAATCTGATTGTCAATTTGGTGAGGTCCATGTGTAGCGTTGTCTCTAAGGCTGTTGGAAGAGGGTGTTTACTATGACCAGTGAATGATCTTTTTTTAACTTTTTTAGTTTTATTAGAAGACAATATTAAAAACATATTTTGTGATTACAACAATAAAGTGTATTTTAATTAGAGAATTATATTTACAGAATTCTACTAATCTCTGACCAGCTTAATTTTGTACTCCTTGGCCAAAGCTGCCCGATATTCCAGGTATCTTTTGGTTCCCAACTTCAGCAATCCAATCTCCCATCTTTTCTTGGTGTTCGGAGGTGTTGAATATCCTCATAGATTTGGACAACTTCAGCCTCTTCAGCATCCATGGTTGGAGCATAGACTTGGATTGCTGTGATGGTAAATGACTTGCCTTGAATTCAAATTGAAATCATTTTGTATTTTTTTTCAGTTTTACATAGCACTGTGTTGTCTACTCTTTATTTATGAGGGCTACTCCATTTCTTCTGGTGGATTCTTGTTCACAGTATAAAATCTGTCGATTATTCAATATTAAATGTCCTATTCCAGTCCATTTTAGTTCACTAATTCCCAGGATATCAATGTTTAATCTTATCATCATCTTGTTTGACCACGTCCAGTTTGCCTTGGTTCATAGTTCTAACATTCAAGGTTCCTATGCTGAATTGTTCTTCGCAGAAGCAGAGTTTCCTTTCCCCTTCAGACACATCTACAGCTTGGTGTGCTCTCAGCTTTAGCCAAACCACTTCATTCCCAGTAATGTGGTAAGCACCTTGTGGAGCATTCTCAGTTACATAGTTACATAGGGCCTCATTCAATTGCTATTTGGCCAATTGAATAGGGCTCTAAATAAGCACATAACATATTTTTTCTAAATAAGTTTTTAGTTAGTGAACATCTATCCAAAAGCAAGGTTTTCACTAACTAAAAACTTATTTAAAAAAAATATGCTATGTGCTTATTTAGAGCCCTATTCAATTGGCCAAATCGCAATTGAATGAGGCCCATAGTAATTAAGGTTGAAAAAAGACTTTCAGTCCATCAAGTTCAACCTGTTAAGATCTCCTTTGATCTGCAATATGCGGATTAGTTATGAATTAATTTGTTGTTAAATAATTATTAATAATATAGTATTGGAGGATGAATAAAGAGTTAGTCCATCAAGTTCAACCTTTTTAGATCTCTATTGATCTTTTTAATGTGGACTATTTATTATTAATTGTTAATTGATCCAGAGGAAGGCAAACAGAAAAAAAAACATTGAAACTTTGCCAATTGTCTCATAAAGGAAAAAAAAAAGCAAAATTCCTTCCTGACCCCAGAAACTGGCGATCAAATTTCTCCCTGGATCAATATTCCTTCGCTAGTTATCTAGGATAGCCTTGAATGCCCTCTTTATTCAAAAATATATATAGCCCTTTTTTGAAGTTGTCTATCGAATTCGCTGCTACCACCTCCTTTGGTAGAGAATTCCACAGTTTAACAACCCTAACTGTTTAAGGTGAAATCTTTTTTCCTCTAACCTCAAAGGGTGTCCTCTTGTCAGTTGAAAATTTCTTGCTACAAAAAGTTCACTTGACAAAGCCTTATATTGACCCTGGATGTATTTAAATAAGGTAATCATATCCCCTCGTAGATGCCTTTTTTCTAGCGAAAATAAGTTTAGTTTGGTTAGTCTTTCTTCATAACTTAGCCCCTCCATTCCCCTTATTAGTTTTGTAGCCATTCTCTGTACTTTCTCCAGCTCTAATATGTCCTTTTTATGAAGTGGTGCCCAAAATTGTACTCCATATTCCAAATGAGGGCGTACTAGGGATTTGTATAGTGGCAGAATTATATTTGCTTCCCTTGCTTCTATACCCTTCCTAATACATGCTAATATTTTACTTGCCTTTGCAGCTGCTTCCTGGCAAATAGACGGAGAAGAAATGGAGGCAGTGACTGGTTTTATTTTCCTGGTCTCCTAGATCTTTGCAGATGGTGAATGCAACCATAAAAATAAAAATTATTTCTTTCTGGGGAGCAAAGACAAGACAAGTGTGGTCAAGCTATTAAAAAGCAAATCTTAAAATTAGTGATTTTGGCTCTGCAAGGCACAGAAAACATCAGGAAAGATATACATTTACTGAAATCAATTTCACAGCCAGAAAGGCATTTTTTTTACAGGGATCTCCTTCTTAAAGCAAGCAGAAGATGTGCACTTTTATTAATTATTGACTGAACTTGTAAAAAACAATTGGTGGACACACATTTACATGTACCTAACCTCCAAGACATCAATGTGTCCATGAGAGCAAGAAGTGTCTCAAATGGACCAGAGGGCAGTGATGGAGATACCGTGGGTGTTCTGACCAACTTCATATATTTTGGCCTTTTTTTTTTTACCCCTGTGGCATGTATAAAGATGGGCAAGGGGCACCCCAAATTATTTTGCACCCTCCATTCACTAGCCCTGACACTGCTAGTGTGTCTCAATCATCTGTATAATAAAAACAAAAAGTATTCACAGATACATTTATAGGATTACATTTATGCTATAGAAATGCTGCTTCGTAAATGTTATTACTAATGCAAGAATAAAAAGATTAAGTGATGAGTTCAACACTATACTTGCCATTCTCATTTTCCACATGGAGACATAAATACACCTAGTAAAATAAACAAAACAGAATGTGAAAAAGACGAAGGAACATGTCAAGTATTGGAATTACTTTCCTGCGGGTTCAGATTTGAAAGGCAAAGTAAATATTTATTCTATTAAGTTCTGGAAATAATACTGCTCCAGCCAATGTCACAATTAATATCATTCTTCAAGACTACATTCTGTTGGTAGAACGTTTTAATTATTAAAACACTGTGCGGCTATTTCCTTGCAAACTATGTTTATGCTATAAATAATATAGTAGAAACTTTGCTTGCAAGGAGATGATCACTTTGAGGTTTAAAATAGAAGCTCTGAAGGTTTAAAGTTTGGCAATTGGTAATCCTTTTACAAAGGATGTGATTGGTAGATTCACTATTTAGTCAGTTTTTTACATCATATTGGCAAAAGCTAAAATGTGCTTTATTTTTTTGCCATTAGAAACTTCAGATTATCAAATATAATGGAAATGCTCATTATGACTTACAATAATAATAAAAAAAAGATTTAACCTGTGGTACACTCTACATTGTCCTAACAATAATATAGTGTCAGAATAATATAGTGGCAGAATATATGTATTGTGAAAAAAGTTTCCATATCTTCATGGAAAGCACAGGTTATGTGTGCAAAATGATCCCATGAACAGCTGGAGGCATGCTGGTAGTAGAGAAAGCATACATTGGGCCATAACATCACTGTAATTATTACATACTGGAGAAACTGTTAATTGCCTTATCTCTCATGTTATAGGGACACTGTAATTTTCCTACGTCCACAATTGTTAACAAGTAGAGATTAATATAAGCAGCTTTTCAATTTATAATGATACAAAAAATAAATGAATCTTTTGTGAGAAACCTTAAACTGAAGCTAGTTGGTTTCTCTGTAATCTTTATGATGGACATCCATTAAATATCATCAAAGTAAATTACACACTGCCACCAAAGCTGTGTATCCATGAAGCTGCTACATGGAGCTGTTTTCCCCAGTATGTAAAAAATAGAAGGAGCTCCAGTCTAAAGTGGAAAAAACAAGCTATTTGTGCTTTAAGAGTTCTCATAAAATATTTTTTATTCGCAGTAAATTAAACAGTTGTGTTTTTTTTATTGCTCTTTATTAGTGATGTCGCGAAAATCAAATTTTCGGTTCGCGAACCGCTGACGCGAATTCCATCAAATGTTCACGAACGGGCGAACATCGGCGAACCTCCATAGACTTCAATGGGCAGGCGAATTTCAAAACCCACAGGGACTCTTTCTGGCCACAATAGTGATGGGAAAGTTGTTTCAAGGGGACTAACACCTGGACTGTGGCATGCCGGAGGGGGATCCATGGCAAAACTCCCACGGAAAATTACATAGTTGATGCAGAGTCTGGTTTTAAGCCATAAAGGGCATAAATCACCTAACATTCCTAAATTGTTTGGAAAACATGCTTTAAAACATCAGGTATGATGTTGTATCGATCAGGTAGTGTAAGGGTTACACCCGCTTCACAGTAACAGACTAATCTCCCCGTTTAATGCACTGCAAACAACCGCAAACAGACCCTTTGCACAACCGCAAACTCCCCATTTGCACAAGGTTGGATACCAAGCTAGCCATGTCCCGTTCCTTGTCCTCACTGATGTCATTGAAGGTCTCTTCCTCCACCCAGCCACCAAGAGTCCCTGAAAGGTGACAACAAGCCCCCTGGGACGCCTGCTGTGTTTGGTCTTCCACCTCCTCAAAATTACCTTCCTCCTCTGACTCCTTTTCTTCAGACTCCTCTCTCTGCGTTGCCTCTGTCTGCGTTATTATAAGGTGTGTACTGTTAAGTAGTACTATTCCTATCGGTTTAATCCCTGTTACGTCCACTATTAGGGGACGTGTATATGGCATGGATTTTAAGAACAGGGAGATGGAAAAAGACTCTTGGTCGGACCTCCTACTTCGAATTTAGGGCACTGCGCGTGCAATGTAATGTGCCACCAGATAGGAGTGGTTTATTAAGTTGTACTCTTCATTCCTATCAGTTTAATACCTGTTACATCACCTAAAAGGGGACGTGTATATGGCATGGATTTTTGGAACAGGGAGATGGAAAAAGATGCTTGGTCGGACCTCCTACTTCGAATTTGGGGCACTGCACGTGCAATCTAAGGTGCCACCAGATAGGAGTGGTGTATTAAGTTGTACTACTCATTCCTATCAGTTTAATACCTGTTACGTCACCTATCAGGGGACGTGTATATAGCATGGATTTTTGGAACAGGGAGATGGAAAAAGATGCTTGGTCGGTCCTCCCACTTCGAATTTGGGGCACTGCGCGTGCAATCTAAGGTGCCACCAGATAGGAGTGGTGTATTAAGTTGTACTACTCATTCCTTTCAGTTTAATACCTGTTACGTCACCTATCGGGGACGTGTATATGGCATGGATTTTTGGAACAAGGAGATGGAAAAAGATGCTTGGTCGGTCCTCCCACTTCGAATTTGGGGCACTGCGCGTGCAATCTAAGGTGCCACCAGATAGGAGTGGTGTATTAAGTTATACTATTCATTCCTTTCAGTTTAATACCTGTTATGTCACCTTTCAGGGGGTGTGTATATGGCATGGATTTTTGGAACAGGGAGATGGAAAAAGATGCTTGGTCGGTCCTCCCACTTCTAATTTGGGGCATTGCACGTGCAATCTAAGGTGCCACCAGATAGGAGTGGTGTATTAAGTTGTACTAGTCATTACTATCAGTTTAATACCTGTTACGTCACCTATCAGGGGACGTGTATATGGCATGGATTTTTGGAACAGGGAGATGGAAAAAGATGCTTGGTCGGTCCTCCCACTTCAAATTTGGGGCACTGCGCGTGCAATCTACGGTGCCAACAGATAGGAGTGGTGTATTAAGTTGTACTATTTATTCCTATCAGTTTAATACCTGTTCTGTCACCTATCTTTCCTCCCAATAGCACATTCTATATGTCATCAACCGGCCTGGGTGTATTTAGAGAACCACAATTTAAGGCCCTTAACCTGGGACAAGGTGGCTTGGCTATCAGAATTGCCTCAAAGCCTTAAAAACTCGCCAAACCCCCTAATCAGACACTCACTATCATACTGGAAATGGGCCAAGAAACACACGGGTTTGTTCCCTGGATCCACCCAAATTACCCCAATTCTTCACCACCCTCAGGCCCCGAAACACATGAGCACAACATCACAACACTGGTGGAGGTCAAGGAAACTAGATAGACTGGGAGACTGGTTAGTAAAGGGCCAGATGCTCACCTATGAGGAAATGAGGGACAAGCATTAGCTACCGCTGTCAGAACAGTACAATTACTGTAGGCTGAGGCATTTGACACACTCCCTGACCCAGAAACAGGGGACACCGGTCTTAAATTGGTTCTCCAAAATTTGTAAAGATAAACCTCTATCAAGGGGGATTATTGGGTCGCTTTACAAATATAAAACATTTGTTACTGGTTGAAGCGACACTGGGGGAAGGACCGGAGTGGGGGAGCCCTGGAGACCCTTCAGAAGCAAACGGCGGCAAAATCATCCCAGGAAGGTCGCTTACTGAAGCCTGCCCTAGGGTAACCCAAGGGTGATTGCCCAGGTTAGATATTGTAAATAATAAGCTAATACTGCTGGAGGGATGATAGCTAATAGGACTTTGGTGTTCCCGGCAGATATACTCTTTACTATTGTCTGTTTTACCATGTTTTAGGTATCTCTTAAATTGCAATCACAGTAAAAAATAAGAAAAATTATTAACCTAAAAAGTAAAAATAAGAAGGAATAACCAGCTAACTTTCACAAAATGTCTTTATTGTAAATATGTATTTTTGCACAACTGTTATGCAAGACTGTTCAAAAATGCTTTATTTTTCATTGCATGCTGTACGCCTTCTGACAATAAAATAATTTAAATGCAAAAATTAGGTATTGTTGCAGCGACCAGAAAAAATTATGTTAGTTTGTGGACCATTATTAGCTCAAGGCAGCTCATCTATCAGGCCTTTTTTAATCGAATGTATCACCCAATGTCAGTCTCTTTGGGATCCATCCCTCATTCATCTTAATAAAGGTGAGGTAATCTAGACTTTTTTGACTTAGGCAATTTCTCTTATCAGTGACAAAACCTCCTGCTGCACTGAAGGTCCTTTCTGACAGGACACTTGTAGCGGGGCAGGACAGAAGTTCTATGGCAAATTGGGATAGCTCAAGCCACAGGGCAAGCGTGCACACCCAGTAGTCAAGGGGTTCATCGCTCCTCATAGTGTCGATATCTGTAGTTATGGCGAGGTAGTCTGTTACCTGACGGTCAAGTCGTTCTCTGAGGGTGGACCCCGAAGGGCTGTGGCGATGCATAGGACTTAAAAAGCTCTGCATGTCCTCCATCAACAACACATCTGTAAAGCGTCCTCTCCTTGCCGGCGTGGTCGTGGGAGGAGGATTATGTTCACCTCTTCCGCTGTTAGATTGCCGTTGTGCTGTGACATCACCCTTAAACGCTGTGTAAAGCATACTTTTTAATTTATTTTGGTAGTGCTGCATCCTTTCCGACTTGTGGTAATTCTGTAACATTTCAGGAACTTTCTGCTTATACCGGGGGTCTAGTAGCGTGGACACTCAGTACAGGTCGTTCTCCTTCGTCCTTTTTATACGAGGGTCCCTCAACAGGCACGACAGCATGAAAGACCCCATTTACTCAAGGTTGCATGCCGAGCTAGTCATGTCCCGTTCCTCGTCCTCAGTGATCTCACTGAAGGTATGTTCTTCCCCCCAGCCACGTACAAAACACCACTGGTACCAGATAGGTGACAACGAGCACCCTGGGATGCCTGTTGTGGTTGGTCTTCCTCCTCCTCCTCAAAGCCACATTCCTCCTCTGACTCCTCTTCCTCACAATCCTCTTCCAGCGTTGACGCAGTTCCAGCAAGCGATGCTGATAAGGCTGTCTCTGGCGGTGATGGTGACCACAACTCTTCCTCTTCACGCTCATCTACGGCCTGATCCAGCACTCTTCGCAGGGCACGCTCCAGGAAGAAAACAAATGGTATGATGTCGCTGATGGTGCCCTGGGTGCGACTGACCAGGTTTGTCACCTCCTCAAAAGGACGCATAAGCCTACAGGCATTGCTTATGAGCTTCCAGTAACGTGGTAAAAAAATCCCCAGCTCCGCAGAGGCTGTCCTAGCACCCTGGTCATACAAATACTCGTTAACAGCCTTTTCTTGTTGGAGCAGGCGGTCAAACATTGGGAGTTATGGGAGATTTTAACTACCCCGAAATAAACTGGACGAATAAGACCAGCAGATAAGCTAAGGGGAGCAGATTCTTGAATACACTCAGAGATTATTATCTGGCCCAGGTTATACAAGAACCTACTAGAAATGAGGCTATCTTGGATTTAGTTATCACAAATAATATTGATATTAAATAATGAAATAGGTTAGCTCTTGGGGAATTGTGATCACAACACGGTCTCATTTGAGATTGAATTAAAAAAAACAAAGTTGTTACGGAACAACAAAAACTCTTAATTTTAAAAGGGCAAATTTTAATGGGCTAAAGGCAGCAATGCAATGTATAGACTGGGATAAAGAACTTACTGGTAAAAATACAGAAAATAAATGGACAACATTCAAATCATTATTAAATATACATACTTATCACCATATAACTTGTGGGAATAAAAGCAGAAGGAGTAAATCACATGCCATGTGGTTTAACAATGATGTAATGATCATGAAAAGGAAAAAAAACAGGCATTTAAATTATACAAGAAAGAGGGAACAGAGGAAGCTTTATGTGACTATAAGCAAATTGGCAAAGCTTGCAAAAGAGCTATTGGAGTGGCTAAAATAGAAAATGAAAAGTTAGTTGCAAAGGAGAGACAAAACATAAAATATTTTCTAAATATATTAATGGGAAGAAGGCCAGGAAGGAAGCTATAGGAACATTACAATGTGAAACAGGATGACTGATAAATAATGATCAGGAAAAGGCAGATGAGCTAAATAAGTTATTTTCTTCGGTATAAACAAGGGAGCCACAAGTGAGTGGAATACAGCAACAAAATGGGGCCATAATACCTTCACCAAATAATTGGTTATCGCAGGAAGAAATCCAAAAGAGGTTGGAATAAATAAATGTTAATAAAGCCCCAGGTCCTGATGGAATTCATTCAAGGGTACTAAGGGAACTGGGATCTGTAATAGTTGAAACATTATATCTTATTTTTCAAGACTCACACAACACAGGGTCACTAACGGATGACTTGAGAAAAGCAGAGGTGATATTTATATTTAAAAAGGGAGCAAGAACTAATCTAGGGAATTATAGATCTGTAAGCCTCACATCTGTAGTTGGGGAGCTTTTAGAATGGTTAATATAAATAAAACTAGCAACTTGCCCGTCAAAAATGACGGCAATAAAATGTGAATCCTGGCAATGCTGTTTGCCACACAATGGGAGCCTTTCCCCCTCTACTTTACTGGCCTCGAGATGAGCGCCTTTGGCGCTTATCATGGGCCTCGCAATGACTGCCTTTGGTGCTCATTGCGAGTCTCTCCCTCTGTCTACTTCCTCCTTTGTGTCTCATTTCCCCCTCCTCTCTCTCCCTTGTGTCTCCTACCCCTCTGTGTTTTTACCCCTCTTCCCCTGTGTTTCCCCCCCCTGTCCCCCTGTGTCTCTTTCCCCACCTCTTCCTCACCTGTGTCTCTGTTGCCCCCTCTCACTCCCCTGTGTCTCTGGCCCCCCTCTCCCTCCCCTGTGTTTCTTTCCCCCCATGTCCCTTCCCCCACCCTCGTGTCTGATCCCCCCCATTTCCCTCCCTGGTGTGTCTCTCCCCCTCCACTCCCTCCTCTGTGTGTGTACCCCCTCCTCTCTCACCCCTGTGTGTCTCCCCCCTCCTCTTTGTCTTCTGTGTCTCTCACCCTCCTCTGTGTCATTCCGATGTCTCTCCCCCCTTCCTCTGTGTCTCTTCCCTTTCCCCTATGTGTCTACCCCCTCCTCTCCCACCCCCGTGTGTCTCCCCCCTCCTCTCCCTGCCCTGTGTTTCCCCCACTGCTCTCCCTTACCTGTGTCTCTCCCCCCTCACCTATGTGTCTTCCCTTTCCTTCCCTGTGTGTCTCCCCTCCTCCTCCTGTGTCTTCGGCGCGCAATGCACCTGTGCATGCGCGGCCCTCTGCACTATGCGCATGCGTGGCTTACGCCGCGCAATGCACATATGTGGCACATTGCGCAATGCAGAGTTGTGAAACTGCGATTTGTCGCAAGCGTGACGACGAATCGCAGTTTGACATTTATTATATGTGATACACAAATATGTCTATTTGAACAAGATTATAAGTAGGAGTCAAAATGGTTTTATGAGGGATAGGTCATGTCAAACAAATGTAATTACTTTCTATGAGAATGTTAGTAGGGACTTGGTTCAGGCAACTCAGTGGATGTAGTCTTTTTGGATTTTGCAAAGGCTTTTGAAACAGTGCCACATGCAACACTATTGTGTAAACTAAGGGATGCAGGAATTGCAGTAAATATTTGCTCATGGCTTGAGAGCTGGATAAAAGATAGGAAGCAAAGGGTTGTTGTTAACGGAACATACTCCGATTGGACTAGTGTGGTAAGTGGGGTTACTAAGGGTTCAGTATTAGGTCCTCTCCTTTTTAGCATATTTATCATTGTCTTAGAAGTTGGACTGGTAAGTCTTGTCTCCATTTTTGCTGATGACACTAAGTTGTACAAGGTAATTCAATCAGAAAAGTATGTAGGGATTTGCATAATTTAGAGGAATGGGCATGTAAATGGCAGATGAGATTTAATACAAATAAATGTAAAGTTATGCATTTGGGAAGGAAAAATAGCCATGCAATTTATAATCTTAATGAAGCAAATCTAGGGGTATCAGATATTGAAAGGGATTTGGGGATGCTTGTGGACAACCACCTAGGTAACAGTGCTTAATGCCAAGCAGCAGCTGCAAAGGCAAACAAACTATTAGCATGTATTAGGAAGGGTATAGAAACAAGGGAGGGAAATATAATTCTGCCACTATACAAATCCTTAGTACGCCCTCATTTGGAACATGGAGTACAATTTTGGGCACAATTCATAAAAAGGACATTTTAGAGCTGGAAGGGCAACAAAGCTAATAAGTGGAATGGAGGGACTAAGTTATGAAGAAAGACTAACCAAATTAAATGTATAAAATGTAAAATATGCCTTAGAGGGGATATGATTACCTTATATAAATACATCCAGGTTCAATATAGGTATTTGTCACGTGTACTTTTTGAGCCAAGAGGTTTTCAACTGACAAGAGGACATCCCTTGTGGTTAGAACAAAAAAGATTCCACCTTAAAGAAAGATAGGAGTTCTTCACATTAAGAGTGGTTAAACGGTGGAATTCTCTACCAAAGGAGGTGGTGACAGCAGATTCAATAGATAACTGTAAAAAGGGGTTGGATATATTTTTGAATAAAAAGGGCATTCTGGGTTATCCCACCATTCCAGCACCTCGCCAACATGTCACCACAACCACCAGCTCCGCACCTACCCACCATGCCGCAACCACCCATTCCACCTACACCTCTGTAGCCCCCAATGGCAGTCCATAGTCCCTCATCCCGAAGGCTTTCTTTGGAACCAGTGTCATGATCCTCCAGACCACCAGTTGTTGGAACTTGTTTTTGTGATCCAGTGGTGTGGTATGTTTATAGTTTTATTTTATAATGTAATGTTAATTACTGTATGTTATGTTATGTTATGCTAATTATTATATGTTATGTTGCTTGCTTATGTGTGATTGACTTGTGTGATTCTGTATGCTGCATGTTTGGTTCATTAAGTGTTAAATATTTTAGAATGTTGTGTTGTCAGGCTGTAACTGTCACAGTTTGGCAGTTGAGAGATTCAGTTGAGTTTCAGAGTTGGTGTCTCTGAGGAAAAACACGTTCTGAATGCAGTCTATGAAGTTTCCACAGAAATAAAAACGGTTTCGGATATTTTTCTAATGCTGAGCCGGAGTCCATATTTTTAAATATTGCATCTGAGAAGGACATTTTAGATACATCTGCTGTCTTGGTGAAGGGATATAAAGAACCGGGTGTATCTTCTGGGTAGGTTTGGCCATAATAGCCTTAGCAAGCCCGACTGAAGAAAGCAGATCAACACAGCCTGCACTGGTGAACTCTACACTTTCCAGCTTCCTCATAGTTGTCTCCTCCCATCAAACAACTGTGGCATGCACACAAGCACGTATGTATAGAGAGATGAGGAGGCAAAATATGCAAGTGGAGACTCTAGTACTCATGGGGTTAATACGAATCAGGAAACTCACATGGGATACAACAAGTCCTTTAATTAATTGCCTATTAAATAGCTAGCGGCATCAAAAACAATAGTCATCAACAACAGGTTGTTGTAAGTACTGTAGTAAACAACAAGATTGCTCTCATGTAAACATTGACCTGCTGCAATGGGCTCTGGCAAGAACAGCATCCTCAATGTCAGAGCAGTCCCCAGGTCACCAACAGTATGGATGGTATCGATGTGCCTATATGGCTCCATCTCCACCTCCATCAGCAATGCCTCTACCTCCAATTTGTGGTGGCATGGGGGTTGTCGGTGACTAGACAGAGGAGGGATGGATCTAATTTAAATGTTTTCAAATACAGTCCTCAGTGAAAATATATTGGTTAAAATGTTAACATACTCATGTCTGTCCACAGAGTAGATGTATATTTAATGGTGATATATAGTAACCATGTGGCTAGCCACCCTAACATAGGCCATGATAATCTTACATGTGCACATGTATGGTTATGGTGAAGATTTCACCAATTGCAGATGCAGATGAAGATGATAGTCCCTATTAAGCATGTACTTTTTTTTAGTGATCAGCCTATTTTATTTTAGGCAAATGTGTTTGTCTGCAAGCAGGCTAGCAAAAAATGTAAGTAAACTACCTACAGTAGCTAACATATAGTCATTCAATTAATGGCATCCCCCCAGCAGAATGATCTCATGCAACAAAAATAAACATATGTATCATGTTTTAAGCACCATGATTGACATTATATTTAATTTGTACCAATGCACATATGTCTGTGGATTTGCATAGTCCCACAATAATATGTTAATCAAACCCAGTAGTTATAAATGCTTGAGTTAAGCATGTTATCCTTCTTTAAACAATATGAAACCAGATAGGCACTTCTGATCTTATTGTCACCAATAATTATGGCTACATGTTTAGATGCCATGATATAATAACAAGACCAGTTATCATATGATAACACCTGTATACTTTTACCATGTGATATCAATGTGGCTAAACAATATCAGACAGAGATAGTCATAGTACTCCTGACCTGCTGATTGTGGTCACAGCTAATCATTCCTTGTGAAATCCCATATCACTGCTAAATATCAGCAATAGGTCATGAAAACTGATTACTAATGAAAGATACAGCAACATGAGCTAGAAGAGAGTAGGGGTAGTTCTATGCAAAGAGGTAGATTTGTGAATCATCGGCATATAAATTATACTGAAATCCAAAATAACTTTTTAGGCTACCAAGCAAGGAAGTATAGATGGAGAAAAGGAATCTCACGTGCCATTATTTAATGATACATCATGTCTTAGAACACATGGTTGTTGTTAAAGGGCCACATACGCCACTGTAGGTGCGCTTCATGGTGAGAAAGAGCACAAGATTTTATAGGTAACCTATAATAGGTAACCTTCTGACTGTTCCATGATTAATAACATATGCTGAACACTGTGGTGAACACACAGACTTATATTAGTTTCCCCTGAACTCAGGAATGTAACAGGAGCAGTTAACCCACAACTGTCCTATTTTGGTTATTTCAGCATTTCATTCTCTGCACAGATGAATTAGTGAAATGTTAACTCATTTTTTTGCTTATGCTCACTGCACAGAGCTGTTGCTGTGGGGCTGTCTGGGGCTTGCCAGTGACAGCCCCACAGTGTCAACAGATAATTAATTTATTAACTTCTCAGTGAAAAATGCACTTATTTCAAACATTAAAAAAATATTTCAACATGCTTTTCAGAGACATTTACAGTGGTGTGCTCTAAATTGTCCTGAAATAAGTGGCCCTTTAATTTTAACTTACACCAATGCATACATGATGTGGGACTAGCAAAATCTGAAAATAGCTTGTTAATCAAAGCCAGCATTAATATATGTGTTAAGAATAAGAGAACAGATACTTTTGTCTGGTGTAAGTAACAGATAGTATGGCTGCTGACCTGTGTCTCCTCTCAGTATTAATAGGTACGTGTTCATACATTATGATGTCATAACAATCAGTTATATCAGATTAATGCGATATCTATGTGGCTAAACAATATCATATGGAGATAATGATAGTACTATTGGCCCACTGACTGTGGTAGAGGCTAATCATTCCTTGTGAGATGCCACTAATGGTGATGGCAAGTGATTTCTCATGACATATACATAATGGTTTGCACTGTTTGTGGATGAAGTCCAGGTAAGTTGATTTATTGTTACAGTTACAGTATTTAGCACTATATTTATTGTACATACTTATTCTTCTATTTAGAGATTTTCTCCTCCTTTTTTAACTTAAGAACACCTTTTTTTACCCTTTTGCTTTTCTGAACACACTGGGCCCCATTCAATTAGAAGCCAGCAACTTGCTCGCCAGCAGCCGCATGTCTGCGAGTTGCGGGCTCTCATTCCCTAATGTTTCCGATGCTATTCAATTGCTGAGGGCCAAGATATGAAATCGCAAACCCAGGTTTTCAACATAAGCAGAGCAGGGCTTGCAAATGCAAGCCCGTAGCTACTGCTTACTGTCAGCCAATAGGAAATTAGATTGTTATCATGACATCAATGAAACCTGTGGGTGCTCCCACAGGCTCTTGATATGTAACCGTGCTGAAGGGGTTCCTGATCGGGACCACCGCAGGGTTTCCACATTAACCCCATGATGCAAGGGGAACAATAATTAACCCTCACAATAACACTATAAGTGCCATACACTACACTATTAGCCACCCCAATAAACTAATACATCTAAATTACCCCATCTAAGTAATTACCCCCTCTAAGTAATATACCCCTCTATCTAATTAACCCCCCCTCTAAGTAATAAACCCCCTCTATCTAATTACCCCCTATCTATTTAACCCCCCTCTAAGTAATAAACCACCATCTAAGTAATAAACCACCCTTTAACTAATTAACCCCCTCTAAGTAATAACCCCCCTCTAAATAATGAATCCCTCTTTAACTAATAAACCCCCCTCTAAGTAATAAACCCCCCTCTTACTATTTAACCCCCTCTAAGTAATAAACCCCCTCTAAGTAATTAACCCCCTCTAGGTAATAAACCTCCCTCTAAGTAATAAACCTCCCTCTAACTAATTAACTCCATTTATGTAATTAACCCTATTTAACCCTCACCATACCTAATTAACCATATCACTAACCATGTAACCCTATCTAGTCCTATTTAACCATATCTGGACCCAATATCCCTATCTAGTCCAGTTTAACCCTATCTCAACCCAATAACCGTATCTAGTCCTATTTAACCCTATCTGGACCTAATAACCCTAACTGTACCAAGTTAACCCTAACTGTGTCTATTTAACCCTAACTGGGCCTATTTAAGCCCATATGTACCCAGTAACTCCTATCATATAAAACTCCCCTCCCCTATTAACCCCTCCTATACTACCTACCTAACTCATACTCTACCCTATTAACCCCCCTCTACACTATTAACCCTCCTTTACCCTGTTAAGCCCTACACTACCTACCTAACACCCTAATAAAATCCCTATTACCCCACTAATTACACACAAAAAAAACGACATTACTGAAAATAAAAAAGAACACTACTGAAAATAAGAAAAGAACACTACAGAAAATAAAAAAAATCCATTACTGAAAACAAAAAAAACTAAATTACATGGCACTTATAGTGTTATTATAGGGATTGATTAGTGTCCTATAGGGGTCTATATAGACCCTTATTGGACTTATGGGGTTAAATAGAGGCTTATGGGGGTTTGTATAGACCCCCATAAGTGATGGGGTAATTGGCGGGCTCATGGGGCTCTGTATAGAGCCCCACGAGTGACAGGGTTAATTACGGGCTCATGAAGCTCTGTATAGAGCTCCATGAGTGATATGGTTAATTTTTATTTAGCGCAGGGCCTTTGAGGATCCGCAAGGCACAAAATTTGAATTTTAAATGCAGTGGGAGTCCCGATCGGGACCCCCACTGAAAGGGTTAATGTGTGGATCCTCCAGGGGTCCAGATGGGTACCCCCGTGCATTTGGGGGGTTACTTTTAGGTGCTGGTGGGGGTACTTATAGTACCCCCTGCCGGCCTTAACTATTTTGTGTGCCTCGGGCCCTTTAAGGACCACGGCGGGGAATTTAAACATTTTAAATGGAGTGACCCCCACTGCAAAGGTTAATGTTGGGACATTGCTGGTGTTCCTGATGGAGACCCCCAACATGGGGTTCTTATGGGGATACTGCGTGGTTCCGATCGGGACCCCTGCCTCATTGGGTTAATGTGGGGTCTGATCGGGACCCCTGCAGCAGGGTTACTTATTGGGACTTTGAAAAGGGGATGAACATTGGCTTTCAGGCCAAGGGTGGCAGTACTTCTGAAACAGAGCGGTTATTGATCTGTTCACGTGCTGCTGTGGTTAAAGTGTACAGTGACTGCACAAACGGCACTATTGAGAATAAACTGCGTTTAAACTGAGGACCACCATATGCCATTGATTTCAGAGGTGAACGTTGGCTGCGAAGTTGTAGGAGCTCCAACTGACACGCTACAATTGAGCAACTCACCGTCCAAACGGGCCAGAGGCTTCCAGATGTGTTTCTAAATATTCCATTGGGGTACAAACTTGAGGGCCATCCATTCCTCCCCTCAATCCATTCCTTAATCCCTCCCTCAATCCTACTTTTTCTCTCCCACTCTCTGCTCCCTCCCCCTGCCTATCTTCTTCAAATTTCCCTCTTTGTTTTCCCCTTTCCTCTTCCCCTACATCCTCTTCCAGCCCAGCAGCCATCTTGTAAGGTGCAGTTTGGGCTTGTATCGAGCCCCTCAACCCAACAGATGACATGTTCTCTACTCTAGGGGAGGCCTCAGATCTTGCACGACCCGCGCCTTGCCTTCTCCAATACGACGTCATGAGCTTAAGATATTGGGGAAGGCGTTGCTGGGTCCAGGAGGGAGGATCTATTGACACAAGGGCTCTACTTGAGCAGGTAACGCTGGATGGCCACATGGACGAGCACCTTTCCCCTAGCAGATCTGCAAAGTGCCCTCTGCCAGTGGGAAATTTATGAGGTGACTTAGACCACACAGGAGGTCCAGGGGAGAGGGACTTAATCGTTGAAAGACCCTGGAATGCTGCACAGGGTGCAGATGAATCCCCACAGGGAGAGCAATGGTCACAACTGGAGTGGCAGGGAATAAGAACATGGAAGGAGGTACAAGGGGTAAACTAAGGGGCAAAAATGATGGTGGCAGAATGAAGGCTAACCCATAAGGGCACGTAAGCAGATCCTCCTTTCTCAGCTGATCAGTTAGGCCTATCAACAAATGGAGAGGTCATATTTGGCATATTTGGAAGTGTCAACAGTTGCTAATAGTTGGTAAAGGTAAGTTATGATCAAAAGTACCACATTCTAACTGTCAAGGAGAGAGATAACTTCCCTATTTATAAACTTGCACACTTATATAATAACTCCTCCCTGCTATACCATCCCTTCCTCTTTTATTCTGAACCAATTATTTTTAAATACTTGTCTCCTATTGCAAGCCCAGTGAAATACCCACTCTACTTAACTCTGTACCACCCTGGGCTTTCGTTATGTACACAGCATACCCATAACATCACGACGGCCCTAGGCTTTCTTTATGTAAACAGCATAAAATCACATGCTTTCCCTCAAAAGTTGCCTCCCTAAACCTAGACAACCCAGGCTTGAATGCACTTTTGTTATCGCACAACATGCCATCGCAATCTTGACTTGTCCACTTTATTGTTTTTTGTTTAAACATAGCATCACTTTTTGTGTATTTTAAATATATGAAAGACAACATTGGAGCTATGGGTGCCTTTACAATTAAGCTTTTACATTCTGTTAAGTATATTTAGAAAACTTTAAGGCTGAAAAATTGTACAGAAGCTATATTTGTACATGTCTTTTTCAAGGCCACTGTCAAATAATGTAAAAACGACATTCAGGAAGAATGACACTCTGTGGTGCCTCGAGTCACATTTAGAAACTATAGGTCTGGCTTTCTCAATCATACTGGCATCTGGGCAATATAACATTTAATTGCTACTAGCCAAACATACATTGTGTCTATAGCTTAACAAAAGCATATAGAAATAATTACTGAGCCAAGGAATGTCAATAAAAGAAAACAAATTATCATCTGCTTCTTTATACAGAAATAATTGCATATCATTAAATAAAATCATATATAGATGCTACACAGCGCTATTCATTAAATAACTATAAAGTCCATGTTCATAAATGTATGTTGAATTGAATTGGATACAACCCAAATCCTCTTTGTTTCAGTGAATTCAGTCAAATGAATATGAAACCAATTCATAAAAATGCTCAATTATTACAATTATGTAACACTGTCTTCTAATCTGTTTAGGAGATTAAAAATCCCAAACTTAATTAACTGCACAGCAAGAAGCAGCATATAAATAAAGCATTCACATTTGGTAAAGTTGGTTTATGCTTGATTTGGCCTTCCAAATTCTCGTTGCACAGTGTCTGATTACACCACAGGGCTCTGTACAATAGCCAACAAAATCACCAGACACATTAGGAAATTATTATCCCATCTCCCAAGACACAATGTTTTTCCAGAAACCTTATGTAGTTAATATTTTTGAATCATAATATTTTCAAATAAAAAATGATATAGTCTGGCAACTATTAGTTTATTTTAAATGTATGGTATACAGTTTCAAGTATCCAACGGACGCATTTGTCTATAGAATAAAATGCTATAAGTATATCCTAGAATATAACTGTTTTACTCCGCATTAGTGCTTTTGCCTACTCTAAGTAGCTGTGTGTTTTATAGTTAAAGTAGCACATACTTCGCACTTATGAAACATAACAGGGTGCTACTTTAGCGTGCATTCTACCTGAACTATTCTACTCTAGCGACCATCGAACTAACATATGACTGAACTGTTCTACTTTAGCGACAATTTTTAAGAGAATTAAACAATATCCTGAATAAAGGTCTGAATAACAAAATAATAACCAAACAAGAATGGGAATTTCTTAGTATCAAAGATCCCAGGATTGCCACATTCTATTCTATTCCAAAAAATCATAAAAATCCATCTAATCCACCTGGTAGACCAATAGTGTCTGGCATAAATTGCGTAACAGAAAACTCTAGCAAATACTTGGATTCCATCCTGAGAGAATATGTGGTGTCTCTAACATCATATGTAAAAGATACTAAAGATGTGTTAAAGAAAATAAATGGATTAACCACAAATAAACATACTCTATTAGTATCATTGGATGTTGAATCACTATATACCAATATTCAACATCATAGAGGCTTACATATCGTAAAATATTTTTTTGCAAAAAAAAGGTAGCCCCACATTTGTCCAGCCCACATTGGCTGGGAGCCAGGCGGTGCCATTATCCTGGCTGGAGGGGCCATTGCTGGAGGCAATTGGTGGCATCTCGTGGATGGCATAAACATAATGAGTTTTTAATAGAACTACTGGAATTTGTGTTGACACACAATTATTTTATGTTTTTGCAAAATTATTACCATCAATCCGAAGGTACAGCTATGGGGACAGCATGTACCCCTACATATGCAAATTTGTACCTTGGGTGGTGGGAGGAACAAATAGTGTTTAGTGAGGACATGGAAAACTACACTAAGGATGTGGACTTATGGATCCGCTATATAGATGAGTGATGATTTTGTGGAATGGTACTCTTCAACATTTGCAGAATTTCATAAGAAAATTGAATAATAATGACATGGGTCTATATTTGACCTCAGAGATAAGTGATACATCTATAACCTTTTTGGATTAAAAAATCTGCAAAAAACAAGATGGCAAATTAACAACTAATACTTACAGAAAACCTACAGCAACAAATAACCTTTTACATGCCAAAAGTAGTCACCCAAAATCCTTGATAGCTCGGATCCCAATAGGACAATATTTGAGAATTAAAATAAATTGCTCTAAAGAACATAATTTCGAAGTAGAGGCAAAAGATCTGCAATTAAGGTTTCAAGAGCGTGGGTATAATAAAAAATTATTAAAGAATGCCTTTCACAGAGCCAAAAATGTCAGTAGAGATACTCTATCCTTCAATGAAGATAATAATGTCAGATGCATAGGAACATATAATGATAAGTGGTTTGATGTAAAAAAGATTTTTAATAAACACTGGCAAATACTGAGAAATGATAAAGATCTCAGACCATTCCTTAAAGATCATGCACAATTAAAAAGTAGAAGATCTACTAATTTAAAAGATATGTTGTCTAAAAGTCATCTGGAGAATCCAAAGAAGACTACTTGGCTTCAAGAAATAAAAGGTTGTTTTAAATGCCAATCCTGTAAGGCTTGCCAATTTGTGAAACCTGCAAAGATGTTTACTTCAAGAGATAAGATACAGACATATTCAGTGAACTATCTTATAACTTGTAAAACAGAGAGAGTCATTTATTTAATATCTTGCAAATGTGGAATGAGATACGTAGGTAAAACCTACAGAGAATTCAGAAGAAGAATTCTAGAACCCATCTATAGTATAAATAGAGAGTATGACACCCCAGTGGCAGTTCATGTCAATACCAAACACAATGGGGATGTTAAAGTACTTTCATTTATGGAAATTGACCATATTGAAAGAACCATCAGAAGAGGCAATATAGATAATGAATTGCTACAGATGGAGGCAAGATGAATTTATTTATTAAAAACTAGGAAACCATATGGCCTAAATGATGATTTTACTTTTTCTCCTTTCATCTAATATACTGATAATTAATGTTCTATATGATGGGAAATGTTGAGCTAACAACACGATTTTGAAGTTAAGTTCTAATTTGTATAAAGGTATCAAAATGAATTAGATAAGCAAAATAGTTAACTTGATAAGTGATATTCATTAAAGACTATATCAACAGGAGACATGGTTCAGAAAAAGCTAATATGTCAGTCTTGCTGAAAGAGTGATATCACATATATAGTTGTGAGCGTACAAGTTGTTGCTAACGCTTGCGGGCTCGCGTAGCGAGGGCCGCGGACGAGGGCCTCAGTTGCTGGCATGGAGCGCCGAAGGCGCTCCTTGCCAGCAACTGCGACCGTCGCAAACTTTACGTCGCAACGCAAACAACACGACACACCAACTGCGACCCTCGCAAACTTTACGTCGCAACACAAACAACATACGAGACCTAGCAAAAATCGTCCGCAACTCGCGAACATGAAAAAATTCTAAACACAATAAATACACACAGCACATACATAAAAAGCTTACCTACAGCAAGAGGGAGCATCCAGGACCTTACAAAAGCAACTTACACCTTCATTTAACTCAAAATAAGAGTTTAGAAAAAATGGCCACCGAACAAAACGAAAACGAGGCTACAGCACTCTAAACACGCAAAACACCACAAGAAACTCGCAAAACACCACAAAAGACCTACGGATATTCCGCTAAGATTACCCGCCATTTTACGACAATGCGGAAGTACACAACTACACTAACGGTTTGGTCTCGTGCACGCACACTTTTACACTGCACACATTCAGCACGCTTACACAGCAGCTCCACACCACTAATGCTGCAGCAACATCAAAACAGATTGCAGATCTTCAACACAATGCTTCAAAATATGTAAAGTATATTCATTTATTAATGTATTATATATTTCATGTTTGTACACCAAACAGCATTAGCTACCTTACAATTTCATTGCCGTCATTTCTTGACGGGCAATTCTCTAGTATAGTATAAAAATGAAGATATAGACAAATTCAGTAAGATATTAGGGAAAACATCCACTTGAGTAGATGTATCTTGGTAAGCAATAGATATTTCATAAATCACTTCATTAGAAAGTTATATAGTTAGTATACATAATACATATAAATAATATCCATTTGGGAGTTAATAAGTGAAATTAAATATCAATGATGGAATTTATATGGAAGGAATAAATAATTGATATTTAATATGTAAATCCAACAATATATATATGATTTAGTGATCTGAATGAAAGTCTAGCAATTTTCTACTGTTAATTAATAATATGGTTGTTTTTTTTAATTAAATATATATTGTCATATTATGCTCTATTGTTGAGGTCAAAAATCAAATATTTAGAATTCCTGATAAAGATGATGAATTTAAAATCATAAGGAATTCACTTAATATTTGTATTTCTATAGTATATGTAGCTCTATCAATAAATATAATGAGACTCATCCAATATTTTAAATTTAGTTATTATTGTTTTTAAAAGCAGACATGATCTCCATGTCCATCAGAAACTATAAAGGGATGTTTACTAGTCATGGTGGTAACCCCTGAAGAATTCCAGAAACGTGCGTCGGGTCAGACGAAGCAACGTGAGACTCGGGTTAGTGACGTCATCGCGAGGCTCCTCACTTCATGGACACAGTGCAATCACTATGACAGATATTTAGAAACAAATCCCTAAGAGGCCTAGCAGCATTATCAGGCTCTAATTCAAGAGATTACTTAAATTCATAATAATATTTCCGAAAGCAAAAGCAAGACGATTAGCACTTTAATAACACTGCCTTAATAATTGAGTCAGACATATTTCTGACTCCTTAATAGCACTTGAGATTTATTATTTTCTGCACTTGCACTTAAATTTAAGATTGCACTAGATATTTAATATGTGCTAATTTGCATAGTAGGTTATATTGACACAATCCCTGAAAGAAATACAGCGTCTGAATACATTTTAAAGTTTTTAAATAAGTTATTAAAAGCTAAGTTTTATTTATTTATTTATGTCTCTTCAAGACAATTGGGAATAATAGGAGTGCACTATAAAGAGGGAACCTTTACTTTAGTTCATTAGCGACTATTGCACTAAGACAGAACTGAGAACTTTTTCTACTTTATCATCACATATATAGTTGTGAGCATATGAGTTGTTGCTAATGCTTGCAGCGAGCTGCGGCCCTCGCAAACTTTACAAGGGTCGCAGTTGCTGGCAAGGAGCGCCGAAGGCACTCCTTGCCAGCAACTGCGACCCTCGCAAACTTTACATCGTAACGCAAACAAAATACGAGACACGTTATGACCCATTACGACCTCAAAAAAACAGCTGCAACACGCGCACATCAAAACATCAAAAATCGAACAAATACACACCACAAATGCATAAAAAGCTTACCTACAGCAAAAGGGAGCATCGAGGACCACGAAAACTAAAGTTACACCTCAATTTAACTGAAATTAAAGCAGTTTAGACACTAAAAAATTATCTAAGCGAGAGAAAAAATGTCCGCAGAAAAAAACGAAAACGAGGCTACAGCAGTCTAAAGACGCAAAATACCACCAAACACCTACGTATTTGCCGGAAAACACCTACGAGCTTAGAAAACAAGAAAGCAACCCGCGCAACAAAAAAAACATTACAAACACAACAAATACAAACAACAAACACATAAAAAGGTTACTCACAGCAAGGGGGGCACGAGGACCTCTACAAGCAAAGTTACACCTCCATTTAAACACAAATTTCGGAGTTTAGAGACCCGAAAATCACCTAAGCGAGAGAAAAAATGGCCCCTGAACAAAACGAAAACGAGGCTAAAGGTCCCTAAATACGCAAAACACTACCATAAACACGCAAAACACCACCAAACACCTACGGATATTCAGAAAAAGCCCACCAAACAGCTATGCATATTCCGAAAAACTCACACGACATAGAAAACTAATATTACGAAAAACTTGCACGACATAGAAAACGAACGACGCTACATCAGCCACATTATATACACCAAACACCCTTAGCTCACTTACAATTTCATTGCCGTCATTTATTGATGGGCAATATTCTAGTAATAAATAATGAACAATGGTGCTTTAAATGACAATGGACAATGGTGCGTTATATATTATTTTATGACATTACATACTGTACATATGTAATCTTAGTAACACATCAATAGCAATGTTTTAAATTCTTAAATTGGTGTTTTATTTTTCATTTTAAGATTTACAAAATACATATGTAACTTTGCTTATACATCAATAGTAAACTAGTTAATTAATTAATTAAAAATTATTTAATTGGTGCTTTATATTTAATTTTATG